>CAOLHI010002497.1:0-250901 GCA_948474755.1 Ctenosaura bakeri
AAATAGCTTTTTATGAAAGTTTTTGGGGACCTAACTGATTTATTCAATACGTCCAGGCATATTGTTTTAAGTCAAGGTGAGCAATTGTAAAAAGCTAAGGGCTGCCCAAGTGCCCCCCGTCCCGGATCTTCCACTGCACACAAACACCCATGCACACGTTGTCCCCTAATATTCCCAAGTACCCTCTAGGAGGAACACAGGCACTTTTCCATTTTTAGGCCATTTTAGGCCGAGAAGAAGCTTTTTAACTACAAAAAGTGGGTGGAAGTCACTTCCTTTTTAAGAAAAAAAAATACACTCCTGGGCAAAAATCAGCCTGTGGACACCAAAACGTGTCCAAAAGCCTCTCATACTTCTCAGTGGGTATTCTGGAGGAAAAGAAAAAAGTATCTTGACTCCTAGGGGCCAGAAAACTGACCCTCTTGGCCACACCGGACCTGTGGGCCACACTTTATCCACTCCTTTTACTGTTTAATCCTTTTTTTTTAACCTGCTCAATTGCTTTTATGACTATTGGTAATGTTAGTGAACAAATGTGTTTAACGAATATGCAAAATGTTAACTAGAGAGGAATGATTGTCTCATGTTAACAAGTCTTTCCTGCCGATTATTTGCAACTGTTTACCTCTTAGCTGTACATTTCATAGCATTTTGAATTACAAGTCAATCTGTGCAGTTATTGTTGTGCTTCGTTTCGGTTTTGTCCAAGGCCTTAGAACCTGCGCTGTCTTAACAGTTCATGCTTTTACATGTCCTGACCTCATTCTCTGCAAGGCCTAAATATCATAAAGGCACCAGATCCTGTCTGGTTTTGGAAGCTAAGCAGGGCCAGCCCTGGTTAGGACTTGGAAGGGGGACCTCTAACCAACAGCATGTGCTGTCCGCATTATTTCAGAGGAGAGAACCGGCAGAACCACCTCTAAGAAAACCCAGTGAAATTCCTCGGGTAACCGTAATGGGACACACACAAGAATACCCAATGCGCATTGGTACCGTGTAATGCCCACTCCTGTGATATACCTGTCCCACTCTGAGGTGTAGTGCTCCTGTCGTGCATGGGGCATCCATGTGCACCGTCCCTTTGCTGAGCCCGCTATGTAGGCATGAAGCAGCAGCTGTCTGCTGAATACAAACGTTCTACGTCTTCACAATTCTGTTTCCCGTATGGGTTACGTCCACTTACAAGCACCCAATGCTCCACAACGATTCTAGCCAATATCTTTTTCTAACTTGGCAACACAGCAAAGACACACGCAGTGCTTCAGAAGCAGATATTGTTTAGTCCTCCTGGTTTCTTCTCCCCAGGAAGCATCCACGGCCCATCCTGAAAGGTCCCTCCACCCTGGCAAACTTACAAAGAGTGGGCACTTTGGTCATGTGATGCAGGTAGGAAGGAAAAAGGTATCCTAGAATCACAGAATCCTAGAGTTGGAAGAGACCCCAGGGGCCACCCAGCCCAGCCCCCTGCCATGCAGGAACACCCATCAAAGTGCCCCCAGCAAATGGCCATCCAGCCTCTGCTTAAAAACCTCCAAAGAAGGAGACTCCACCACAATCCATGGAGGCGGCAGATTCCACTGCCGGACAGCTCTGAGCGTCAGGAAGTTCCTCCTGAGGTTCAAGTGGGATCTCCTTTCCAATGGTGCCACTGGTGAGGAACCCTGGAAGCTGCAATTCAACACCTGGAAAGTTGCATTATTTTCCCTTCCAGTCTCTGAAGCCCGCAGCTATGCAGGCTTCCGGGAACACAGTTCTCCCTTGTTCGCCGTGTGTGTGTGCGCAATTCATTGATCTGACAAAATTCTGAGGACAGCAAACAATACAATGTTGTTGAAAACACAATGAATATACACTATCTTAACTAGAGAATTGGGACTGTGTCCCTCCCTTCATCCCCACAACAACCCTGGGAGGAAAATGATAGGCAAAGGAGAACCAATAGCAAAAGATATGCAAGAGAGGGATGACAGTACCACCTGCATCCTTCCACCAGCTTACTTTTTGCCTTGAACTTGGAGGTGTCTCTTACTTTCTGATTGGCCCTTCCAAGAGGAGGAGGGATCTGAAGGGATCTATCCAGCCAGAGGAGCCACTCGGAACCAGCATTGCTGACTCAGAGGAAGGCCAGCTGGAGAGACTGAGGTCAGGATGCGCCTCCGGCAGCAGGTAAGAGAAGGAGAGCTTGTGCGCGCGTGGTGTTTGAAGCGAGAGTACGGCTAAGCATAGACTGCTGTCCGTGGGATTGTCTCATAAACTGGGGTACTCGGAAGCAAGGCTCCTTAGTAATGGGTCCCATTCACAGCACAGAATCTCCTGGGACTCTCTCCTTTTAGGCAAAAAGAGTATCTTTTTTTAACACGGAGAGATGCAGGGAAATCTCACACAAGGGCTCAAAAGCTGACTTTCTCTTGGGCATTCTGTGCCCCCAGCCATAGCAACTCTGTAAAGAAAAGCCCCCTTTCCCCTGCCAAAATGTTCAGAGCAGGGCATTGGTCACGCGATGCAGGAAGAAAAGAAGGGGAATGCAGACTTTTCAGGCATCTGTGGAAACAAAGCACGGAATCCTGGCAACCCCAAAGAGCCACGGAGGGAGAGAGTAGCTGGTACGGCACATGCTTGGCATCCATAAGTTTTCTAGTTCCAAGGCCAAGAAAAGGGTTCAGGGAAAGAGCCTTCTGTGTCGTCTCAGAGACCTAGCAGGCAGCAACTTGCTCCAAAATCACAGGATGGTTTCAGTTGTTTGTAGCAAAACAGCGGGAAGAGAAACAGGAGAGAGCGAGATCATAGGATGCGTACAGGTAGGTGCCACCAAATTGCCTGTGAACTTATGGCAGCCCCATGGATTGCATAGGGTTTTCTTAGGCAAGGAATGAGAGGCCATGTTGCCAGTTCCTTTCTCTGCTATATAGCCTACAGTACCTGGTATCTGTTGGCAGTCTCCCATCCAAGTACTAACCAGGGCTGACCCTGGTTAGCTTTCCAAGACCAGGTGGGATCTGGTGTCTTTAGGGTATGTAAACCCCCAGGAACATAGTACACTCTTGGTATCATAAGTAACTTTGCACAAGTGCCTTGAATCCTTTTCTTTCTGCAAGATAGTTTCTTTCCAGCTTGTACACCCTCTATATATAATCACCCCCCCCCGCATTTCAAACCCAGTGAACCTCTGGCCATAAGCAGAGTGGTGTTTACTTAATGACTTCTTGGGGGCAATGACTGATCATTGCTCCTTCCTCACTGATAAAGAGACTTTTATTGGGGCAGATACTTTGGGAGATTAGAGTCCACAAAGCACAGCAAACGAAGCAGCCTGTACTTTGAAAAACTTAACACTTTCATGTAATCATTTTTTTTTTTTTTTGCAAACAGGTTGCAAGGTTCTTTTCCCGTATTTATAGCTCTCTGCTGCAATGGGGGTGGGTTTCTGTCCCAAAATTGCTAGCAAGAACTGCATGACAGAAATTCTGATACGTCTTATATGAACATTCTGATCTCTCTTATATTAACATTGTGACATGGGTTTGTGTTAATTGCTGAATGTTTCACTTTGAATTCATAGTGTTTGGATTATACAGTACCACACTGTTTTAAATGATAAGTGTTCTTAGCCTGGGTTAAAATCGTTTTATCTCTAATCCACCCTGAAATATTTGCCCCAGTTTTTTTGCTTAGTCTCACCAGGGCACAGAGATAAACCTGATTCAACAACTCTACCGTGGCCAAGCTTACAGAGCTTACAGTAATGTTGGAACTGTGACCTCAGAAACCATCACACGCTCTCAGACCCATTTTTTAAGTTGATTTTTTTTCCCTCCAATGTCTCCCTCCCCTTTGCCACCCAAAAAAAAAAAAAGGTTCAGAAAAGCAGCAGTTCAACTTTCCCATTCTTCTTCCCTATTGAAAATACAGTTGTAGGGAGAAGTTAGCATAACATCTCTTCTGCTGCAGCCTGTGAAAAAAAATGTTGACACAGCTCAGAAAATTGCCCCTTACCATCTTTGGGCCCTATCACACTACAGTGTTAAAGTACAATTACTTCACTTGAACTGCCATAGCAACATTCTATGGATTCCTGGGATTTACAGTTTTAGGAGGGCACTTAGAACTTTCTCAGCCAGAGAGCACTTGGGCCTCAATAAACTACAAACTCCAGAATTCCACATGATGCAATAGCAGTTAAAGCGGAATAATAGTGCTATAACTGTGTAATGTGGTAAGGGCCCATGAATAAATAAATATTCAATTTTCTTATTTGAAGAAGAAAAGTACAGAAAAAGAAAAAAGATATTGGACATAAAGGCAAATAAATATAGCTATTCCAGTCTGATTAACTGACAAATACTTCCATTTTCCAGGAGAACAGGGCATGCGACTCCACCATGGGTGGGTACCACATCCGCAGCTATGAGGACAGGGACTATGAGCCTGCACGCGCCATATTCTCCCAAGGCATCAATGAGCATGCTCCCACTGGCTTCCGGTACCTTCTGAGCCGCCCCCAGACCCACCTGCTCCTGCTGGGGGTGTTCCTCACAGCCTACGCAATCTCTGCCTCCTTCCTCTTCTCCTTCGGCGTCGTGTCTGCCCTCTTGGTCACTGGCTGGATTCGCATGAAGGCCATCTGGAAGGATTATGTCCTGGAGGCTTTGAATGACGACATGCTGGACATCAGGAGGACCTACCTGGAAACCAAGGACTGCCACTTCTGGGTGGTGGAGCATGGCGAGGAAGTGGTGGGGACGGTGGCGGTTGTGCATCCTGAAGACCCCTCTCTGAGAGGCCATGCACTGGAGCTGAAGCGCATGTCTGTGAAGGTGGAGCACCGAGGCCGCAGCCTCGCCAAGGCCCTCACGAGGACCGTCATCCGCTTTGCCCAGGAGCATGGCTACAAGGAGGTGATGCTGGGTACCTCCATGGTGCAGTACGCAGCTCAGCGGTTGTACGAGGGCATGGGCTTCCGCAAGGTCAAGGAGATCTGCCCGTCCCTTCTGGCGAAGCTGCTTCAGTTTTATGTCTATCTCTATAGTTATGAGATCACAGAACCCCACTGAGCAGAAATGCCCTTTCCCCAAGATGCAAGGAGGTGGCAGAGAAAGGTGGTGGTGGCCTGGTTTTGTGGTTGGGAAGGGGATGGCCTTTGGCAGCCTTGGTGGACTTGGAAGGCATCCTCAGAGCCACATTGTGTCCCCCCACCAGGCGTTGCATGCTGAAAACAATTGGTGGGTACCCCAGCTTTTAGGTCATCGGTGGGGGCCTCACGGGCCACTGTGGACAACCCAAAGGATTTCTTGCAGCCCAAGATGTTATGCACTTCCCAGTGCTGATTTTCAAAGGAAAATAGTGACCCTTGTTCTGCCACCCTTCAGCCTCGTTGATTCTGGCTAGACTACACCAGGCTACCCATTCTCTCTCTCTGGATTCCCTCTCTCTGGACTCCCTCTCTGCGTCTTCCTCCCACCAGGAGGAAGTTTTGTCTTTGCTCGACTGTTTTGCCCGACTCCTGGTTTTGTCTTTGCTTGACTATTTTGTAGGGTCAGCAGTATCCTCGTTGGAGAACGCCCTCCCGCTGGGAGGTCCAACTGGCTCCATGTTGGTGGCACATTTTTTTTGAAAAAGAAAAAACAGCTTTTTATGAAAGTTTTTGGGGACCTAACTGATTTATTCAATACGTCCAGGCATATTCTTTTAAGTCAAGGTGAGCAACTGTAGAAGGCTGGGGGCTGCCCAAGTGCCCCCCGTCCCGGATCTTCCACTGCACACAAACATCCACGCACATGTTGTCCCCTAATATTCCCAAGTACCCTCTAGGAGGAACACAGGCACTTTTCCATTTTTAGGCCATTTTAGACCTAGAAGAAGTTTTTTAACTACAAAAAGCAGGTGGAAGTCACTTCCTTTTTAAGAAAAAATATACACTCTCGGGCCAAAATCGGCCCGAGGACACCAAAACGTGTCCAAAAGCCTCTCATTCTTCTCAGTGGGTATTTTGGAGGAAAAGAAAAAAGTATCTTGACTCCTAGGGGCCAGAAAACTGACCCTCTTGGCCACACCGGACCTGTGGGCCACACTTTAACCACTCCTTTTACTGTTTAATCCTTTTTTTTAACCTGCTCAATTGCTTTTACGACTATTGGTAATGTTAGTGAACAAATGTGTTTAACGAATATGCAAAGTTTTAACTGGAGAGGAATGATTGTCTCATGGTAACAAGTCTTTCCTGCCAATTATTCGCAACTCTTTACCTCTCAGCTGTACATTTCGTAGCATTTTGAATTACAAGGCAATCTGTACAGTTATTGTTGTGCTTCGTTTCGGTTTTGTCCAAGGCCTTAGAACCTGCGCTGTCTTAACTGTCCATGCTTTTACATGCCCTTAGCTCATTCTCTGCAAGGCCTAAATATCGTAAAGGCACCAGATCCTGTCTGGTTTTGGAAGCTAAGCAGGGCCAGCCCTGGTTAGTACTTAGAAGGGGGACCTCTAACCAACAGCAGATGCTGTCGGCTCTGTTTCAGAGGAAAGAACTGGCAGAGCCACCTCTAAGAAAGCCCAATGAAATTCCTTAGGTAACCATAACGGGACATCCACAAGAATACCCAATGCGCACTGGTACTGTGATAACCAAAGCCCCGTCAGAGCTGCTGATGACGAGCAGCAGCCGTTGGTCCCTGTGGCTCTGGCTGGAGAGGAGTCCTGCGGCTCAAGAGCAACCCCTGCTGCCAGGGACCAGGCAGGCGCGGACGTTCCTCTGCCTGCTCCTTTAGGGCAACAGGGATCCAGCTGTGATCCCGAGGATGCCCTGGAGCCTGCGTCAATCAGCCCACAAACAAGGCGGAGACTCAAGAGACCTGAGCAAAGGGAGGCTTCCTTGATTAAGTTCAAGAAGCACTGACTGGGCACACCTGTCATGAGCTAGGCTGAGCGTGCTGCCGATTCAGACTGGGACTCCGAGTTAGACTTGGACTCCCAGCCAGGGGAGGATCCCTTGGAGGGGCCTTCAGGAGAGGGGCCTCCTTCAGAGTCTGCCAGCGACCCCACAGCTGCCCCGGGCACAGATGTCGAGCCGGTACCTGCAGCAGATGTCTGTGCTCCGGAGGCAGAGGTCAGTGCCTCTGGCTCGACAGAGGCTGACTCCAGCCCGGAGTTTGCAGCAGACCCTCCCCCCACATTCCTCCAGAGGCGGCTGGAGAAGGGGGCAGTTCGGAGATCGCAGCGGCTGCGAGAGAAGCGTCTGATGAATTGGTCCTGAAGTCTTGAGGGGCTCCAGCTGTGAGCTGGGCCAACAGACAATTGATCAGCCCCAGCTGGGCTAAAGATTGTGTATTTAAGACAGACGCTGTGGGAGTTGGGCATGGGGCAACAGCTGTATACCAACTGGGAATCTGCATCCTGTGTCATGGGCTTTCTGCTCCAGGCTAATCCTTGCTGCCTCTGGGACATGCATGTTTGTTTTGGTGATGTAACCTCTTGATTTATTACTAAAGCCATAAACTCAGCTCCTGTCTCTGTGCCTGCTTAAGCTGCTGCTTTATGTTGACAACACCTGGGCTATATAACTGCCTGCCTGGAAGCTTTGCTTTGCTTGTGGCAAACTTTCTACAAGCCCTCTCCTTGCCTGTTCCTTGCTTCCAGCACCTGGCTCCTGATACCTTGGATTGATCTCTTGACTCCTGACCCCTGGATTTTGGACTCTTGACTATGGCTTTTGCTTGTCACTCAGGCTTAGGTAAATGGACTGCCTCTGAGTAATTGCTTGCTTTGACTCCTCCTGGGGGACTCTGCTATCTCTCCCTCTCCCTTCTCTGGGCTGGCTTACTGCCCGGGGTCCCTGACCTTGACAGGTACCATGTAATGCCCACTCCTGTGATACACCTGTCCCACTCTGAGGTGTAGTGTTCCTGTTGTGTATGGGGCATCAATGTGCACCATCCCTTTGCTGAGCCTGCTATGTAGGCATGAAGCAGCAGCTGTCTACTGAATTCAAGCATTCTACGTCCTCACAGTTCTGTTTCCCGTATGGGTTACGTCTACGTACAAGCATACAAGGCCCCAACAGGATTCTGGCAGCAACACAACAAAGACATACAAATACAGTGCTTCAGAAGCAGACATTGTTTAGTCCTCCTGGTTTCTTCTCCCCAAGAAGCATCCATGGCTCATCCTGAAAGGTCCCTCCACCCTGGCAAACTTACAAAGAGTGGGCATTTTGATCATGTGATGCAGGTAGGAAAGAAAAAGGTATCCGTCTCTTTCAACATCTGTGGAATCAAAACACTCAGCCAACAGTGTTATGCAGCAGCTAAAATGGCCAATGCAATTCCAGGCTGCATCAATAGGAGTACAGGGTCAAGGTTGAGGGAAGTAATAGTACTACTCTGTTCTGTTTTGGTCAGTCCCAACTGGAATCCCATGTGCAGTTCTTGGCACCACGGTTCAGGAAAGATATTGACAAGCTGGATCGTGCCCAGAGGGTGATCGAAATGGTAAAAGGGCTGGAAACCAAGCCCTATGAGAAGCGACTTAGGGTGCTGGGATGTGTTGAGCCTGGACAAGGGAAGGTGAAGAAGTGACATGATCGCCATGTTTAAATACTGGAAAAGATGTCATAGGGAAGATGGGGGCAAGCTTGTTTTCTGTTGCTCCAGAGACCAGGACACGAAGCAATGGCTTCAAACTATGGAAAAAGAGATTCCACTCATTAGGAAGAACCTCCTCATTGTACGAGGTGAATACGCTGCTCCTTGGAGCATGGTGGAGTCTCCATCTTCAGAGGTTTTTAAACAAGAGGTGGGTCAAAGGAAGTGATCTGGTTGTGCCTTCTTGCATGGCAGAACGGGGCTGGACTGGAGGGCCCTTGATGTCTCTTCCAGCTCTAGTTTTCTCTGAAAGAAAACAAGAGGGCACTAGGCTCTTTTGGCACCTGTGGGATCAAAATATTGAACCCTGGCGACCCTGAAGAATTAAAGAAGGGCCACAGGGACTTGCTTGGCATGTTTTTTCCCCCAGTTTCAAGCCCAGGAAACGTAATGGTTAAATAATTCAGAAAAAGATCCTTCTCTGTTATCCCAGAGAGCTATTAGCAGCAACTTTCCAGCTCCAAAGACTTTGGTCGTGCTTAATTCCCAAAGCAGTAGGAAAGGAAATGGGAGGTCTAAAGACCAGAGTTCAAATCCTATTTGGCTACAGAAACCTGATAGGTGGCCTTGGGCAAGTCACACTCTCTCAGCCTCAAAGGCAAGCAAAGGCAAACCCCCTCTGAACAAATCTTGCTGAGAAAACCTTGTGATAGGTTTGCCTTAGAGTCACCGTAAGTTGGAAACAACTTGAAGGCACACAATCACAACATGGTTAAATGTCCTGCACATACGCACCCGCACCACTTTAGCCTATGGTATTTCAAGGACTAGAGGTCCAAATTCTTGGAAAAGGAGGGTTTTATTTTATTGGCCTGGAGGCCAAATTTGCTGACCTGCCTACAGAAAGCCAGGGTTTGGATTCCCTTGATTTTCACTCTCCCTTTTGTCCTACAGAGGTTTGAGGGCAAAGAGATCAACTTCTATGGCACAACCGTAGTGGGATTTTGAGCCACAAGTTCCAGAGGGAATCTCACATTCCCAAAAAAACAAGTTAGCAAAGGTCAATCAGTAGAGCTGACTGTAGTTCCTTCAAGGGTGGGCTTCTTTTCTAAAAAGTCTTAGTTCCCCCAAGGAGATTCACATAATTGACATACTTTGTGGGTGCTTTCACCTTTGCATGTATTTTTTTTAATCTGTTTTGTTTCCACTTTGGTATTCCCCTTGCAAGCCAGTTTTGGGGAAAAGGTGGGCTTATCCTCCTCTCTGAAGGATGGCAAACAACCTTTCCACACGCTGAATAGTGACTCTCCTTTCAAGTCACTTCCAGAGCCTTTCTTTACACAGCGGTTCTCAACCTGTGGGTCACGACCCCTTTGGGGGGTCGAACGACCCTTTCACAGGGGTCCCCTAAGACCAATGGAAAATACGTATTTCCGATGGTCTTAGGTTCCATTCCCTCCTTGCTGGTGGTGCGCAAGTGCGAGCCATGTGCTCGCATCCTCCTGCCCCCTTTGGCGGGAGCACGTGCGGCCACAGCGTCACCACAGCAGGAGCGGTGGTGCGCAAGCCATGCGCTCGTGTCCCCCTGCCCCCTGTTCAGAAGGGACTGAAATTGCTCCCCTTCTCCGCTACCGGGAGAACCTCCCGTCTGACAGGCCAGCTTGGGGGGGTTGGCGGCAGCATGGGGGGCAGGCCCCCTCCTCGCCACAGCCTGTGCCCCTGCTCCACTCGCCATGGAGGGGGATGCTGCAGAAGAGCCAGAGGGCCGCAAGGTGGTGCTTTTCTGGGGGTGGGGGCAAGCTGCGCCTGGCGCAAAAGACAAAGGCGCTGGGACTCCTCCCCCTCGGCCAGGGTCGACACTCTGGAAACTTTTCCTACACTGCCCCCCCAGCGGAAACAAGAGCGAAGCAGAAGCAGAGCCCGGGGGGGGTCTCTGAGTTTTTCCCAGGGGAGATGTGCAGCTCCTCTTTCCCTCCCTGCCCGTCCCGCCCCCCCCCCGTTCCTGGCCAGCAAGGCGGCCTTTGCCGGGGGGGGGCATTGTAAATAATAAATAAATAATTTTATGGTTGGGGGTCACCACAACATGAGGAACTGTATTAAAGGGTCGCGGCATTAGGAAGGTTGAGAACCACTGCTTTACAGCTAAAATACAGCAAAATTCAAAGCCACAAGAGATTTGGGTCCACTCCAAAGCACAAAATACATTATGCAAACTTTCAAAGTTTCACTGGCTGCTTCACCAGGCAAAGATGTTAAAAATCATACAGGAGAAAAATGGTGATGATGTGAGAGTCACAGGCCTCCATTCTGTCTGAAATGTTGTCGGTCAAGATGGTATCGAGGGATTTCAATGCAGAGGTCAGTTCCCTTACTAGCCTTGTGAAGACTCGAGACAAAGAAGAATAAAACATGGGCAATAAAATTTCAACTCCATTAGCAACCGAAAAGTAACTTCTTTTGAGATCCAGCTGTCCTTACCCTACACAAAGCAAACTGCCCCCTCTTCTTTGCAGTTGAGACTTATAGCTTGAAATTGTGTGAAAGGCAGAGAAGATTCTATTTTTGCCACCTACGGGCCATAGAAAGCAAAGACAAGGAGATTCCTCCATTTATAAGGTTTTTTTAATAATGCCTTTCCAAGCAAAAGCCTCACACCAAGGTTCTCCAAGTGAAAAAGCTAAAGATGAAAAGGAAAGAAACTTTTTTTAAAAAAGCAGTAAGGCAACCTTCTCCTCCTCCCACGCACACACACAAAAAAGGCTTTAATTTGCTTTTAAAAAATGAGCCGCAAAGACTGCCAGGATGAAAACCAGAGAAAGTGCCTGTGCATTTAACCAGAGCATAAAAGATGGAAATCCAGCAGGTGCTGCTTGTCCCTAACAAGCCTCACCTGCGGAAATGCTCTCTTCTGTGCAATGCTTAATGGTAAAGGTTTTCTCTGGTTTTCAGCCTGGCCGCCTTCACCCCAACCCAAGAGAACACTTACCGACCACTTGCAAGAGCTTCTCTTTGAATGGACCTTCTGGGAAAGCTCACCTCTTATTGACTCCATAATGAGAAACCTTCAAAAATCTAAACAGTCAACGCAGCAGAGATTTGTTAAACCTGGAAGACTTCCAAGTGTAGCGATGAATAACAAAATATTCCAAACGGGTCAAGCGCATAGCTCAAAACTGCCCTGAGCAAGATCTGCCTTCTACTGAGGCTTCTTTGCTTCCAGGAAGGAAATTTCAAATGGATTGCAAAGAGAGGCAGGGAAACCAAAATCTAAATGTCACGCACATTCTCTCTGGGCCACGCAACAAGACAGGCAGATGTGATGCAGGCATCTCACGAGACTGCTGTTAAGACCAAGAGCCCGGTGCAAATATAACTCCGAAGGGACCACCAAAAATGCGATAAACTTTAGCCTAGCCAGGACATTTCTTTCACAGGCTCTCCGCTTCCAAAACTCAGCAGTCACCCCGTACGAAACCTCTGGTCACACACACAAAGGTTTCACACAAACTATAAGACATCAACCACCCTAACCAAAACTCCTGACTGTACAAACCAGCAACAAAGTCTATGGCCGACACAAAGAACGACATTAATCCCAATGCAAAGAGCACGGGCACTATGGGATGAATCCATGTGGTACAGTCCTTCCCACCTCTCCTCCCCAATCCCTACTCCCACAGCAATTTTTCCAAGTCCAGGCTTGGTGGTCTAGCTTCAGTGGCCTTTGTAGGAAGCTTCGCAGCCCCTCTTGTAGGGGGTGTGGTCCCTGGCACAGAAGGACCGCCGGCGCATGACGAGGCCATGGCGGTGCTCAGCAGCGCAGTGAGCTCTCCTGTGCCGGTGGCTGGGCCTCGAGGGGATGTTCTCTTCATCGTGGAGGGGGTATGTTGAGAAGAGGCTGGGGTCGACCCTCTCGAGGTGGCAGAAGCGGTCCAGCGCCACTGCTGGGGAGAGAAAGAAAACGAAAGGGAGAGAAAGAGAAGAGGAAACTGGCTAGAGCCGTCCTGGTGAGATACGCTAAGCCTAGGGTTACCATGTTTTGAAACGCCGGGAAGAGGATACATTGGCCATTTCCACACTAGACTGTTATACTGATACTATTCCACTTTCAGCATCCTATGGAATCCTGGGGTTTGCAGGTTTGGGAGAGGCCTTTGGGGATGGCCTTTGAGGCCCCTCCCTAAACTGCAAAGGCCAGGATTCCATAGGAGGTTGAAGGTGGAATAATAGCACTATAACAGTCTCGTGCGGAAGACAAAGGTGCTGGGAATTCCCCCCCCCCCCGGCCAGGGTCAACACTCTGGAAACTTTTCCCACACTGCCCCCCCCCAGCGGAAACGAGAGAGAAGCAGAGCCGGGGGGTGGGTCTTGGAGTTTTTTCCGCGGGGGAGACGCACGGCTCCTCTTTCCCTCCCTGCCTGCCTCCCCCATTCCTGACCGGCGAGGCGGCCTTTGCCGTGGGGGGGAGGCATTGTAAATAATAAATAATTTTCTGGTTGGGGGTCACCACAACCTGAGGAACTGTATTAAAGGGTCGTGGCATTAGGAAGGTTGAGAACCACTGTTTTATAAAGACCATCAATAAAAAAAGAAAAAAACGTGAATAATTTCCTCCAGAGGTCCAGATTGACCTCCCAACTTCCTTCTGCCACCCCCCCTCCAGCGCGATGGAGCCCCCAACGGCAGGGAAGGGGAGCTGGGCAAAGGATATGCCCCCCACTTCAGTCCCCGACTGGCTGCCAGTGCCATAACTGGTGGGGGAAGATCTTCTCCTTGCATTAGGGAATGGGAGGAGGAATGGGGGAGGCAAGCCACCCACCGATAATCAAACCCACGAGTCTCAAACCTGCAAATGTGGAGGGAGAAGCATATATACTTTCTTAGAGCGAAATTACACATATCTAATTAAGGTTCAATCAATCTATGAAAACTGTATTTCTCCCCATGTTTTACCCATGTTAATAATGGGCCCCATTCTTCTTTGAATAAAAGTGTTTAAAAAAAAAAAGAAAGAAGAACCAGCCTCCAAACATACCATCCAGATGGAATGGTGGAAGACGGGAGTCCTCAAAGCTGGTGAATCCAGGGAAAGATGTGCACGACCCTCCCTTGTTAGGCATGAGGAAGGAGTCATCATGGAATACAGAGAGATCAGGATCAGGCCTAGACGCATTGCAATGCTCCGGGAATCTCTGCGAAGGGCCAGGCACAGGTGGCCACAGCAGCACAGGTTGGAGGCCAAAGGACATAGTTGGCTTCCCATCCCGCACTGGTCCTGTGGACACAAGAGAGAGGGCTCAAAACAGCTCCTCAAGAGTGGTCTCGCCTAGGGGCAGCTTCCATTTGAATGGGGAAGTACATCCATTCCAGGTGTCAGAGGAGTGAACTAAGATGGCAAATCTACTTGGAAGATATCTGGGAGCAACTTCTGGATTCATGGCCTCACTGGCATGGAAGCCACCAGTGGCCACAGGTGATGCCTGTCCAGACTTCATCCAGAACATATCACAGACTCTCTTTAGCTAACACGCAAATATACATAACATCCCCATCTCAGGCGTGTCATAGGCCAGGAGTCAATTTCTCTAGGTGAACAGCAACGTCAAAGAAGGACAAGCAAACGCAAGCGCGCCAGGAGCTAAACAGGCTGGGATGAGAGCCAGCTGGCTCCAGCCTTCTTAAGGAAGGCTGAGGATGCTGGCTTGATGCGAAGAACAACTTGTGCGTTTAATGGCCCTTGCCTTCATGTGAGCCACAGATTCCCTGCTCACCATCTGCCTGTGTTCTCTGACCTTTGGACTGTATGACCTTGCTACCCACTGAATTCCTGACCTTTGGACCAACACTTGACTACATTTCTGCTTCACCCGGGACAGGCAAGTTTATTGTTCAGCTGTATCTGTCTGCCTGCTAAATATCTTGGCACTCCATTGCCTGACAACACCGCTGGCACCTATGCCAAGATGCTTCTGCCTCTGTGTGACTGTGCATATTTATTCATCCTTGTGCAAGGACACTTGTGAAGGGAGAAGCGGGGGAAGCCTGGCTGAAGACTTGTCCTTTCCTCTCTGTGACTCTCTTGTCTCTGTGCCAACTGTCCCTACGTCCTTGAAATCTGCTCCCTGTCTCTGTGCCAGCTTTTCCCTATCTGCCTTCTGACAGAGCCAAGCCTCAGTTTTTGTAACATTTCCTCCACACAGGCCCCTTTTCGTGGCACTCCCTGAACTCTGATTAGATGCCTTCAGCCCATCACAGTGAGCTACCAAAAGACTGGGATCTGGCCACTCACCTTCACGAAGCTTCTTCTCTGGGACCACAACGCCCCAGGCGTCTGCCAAGTGGGACAAGAGCAGGTTGGTGATCCTGCGATGCACCACATTGTTCCAGTGGACGCCATCCTTCACCCGGTTGCCCAGGTCAAAACGGAAGTGGTAGTGGAGGTCCACCACGTCAAAGAGGTGGAAGCTAGCTAGCGTGGCGCCATAGAAATTGCCCTCAATGATGTCATTGCGCAGGGTCTTGCTCAAATGTTGGAGCTGGAAAGGAACAGGAAACAATGGGCAGAAATCCTCAGGAGAAGAAAAGGAACCAATGGTCAGAATTCTTTGGGAAGGGAACAGGAAACCATGGGTAAAATTCCTTGGAGTGATAGGCAGGAGGAGTGAGAGTCACACATTTGATCGCTACAAACAGATCACAGTGTGATAGATGATGGCTCAGAGGTCAGTGAGCAATTGATTGTGGCAGAAATAGAGCCAAAGAGAGACCAAACTATCTTGGAAACACCTCCATCAGCTAAAAGACAAGCTGAGACAGAGTTCTTGCGACCGGTGCCAGTGGGAGAGGGGACCAGCAATGATTTAGAGGAATTAGATCCACCTTTGCCCCCCAGTCTCCAACCATGGAGGAGACAAAAAAGAGCAGCTCAGAGAGAAGCCGTTTGGGCAAGATTGCGTAAACAGAAGAATGATGAGTAACACCTGTTTTTGTCAGCTATATAAGTCTGTTGGCATAGCTTGCTGTTTGCTTGTAGCAAATCGCTACTCCAGCTCCCACAACCTCATGTTCCAGCTCTCTTGATCCTTTTGGACCGACCTTTGGCATTCTGGACCTTTTGGATTTGACCTTGACTTCGGCTCAGCTCAGTGTCTCTACTTGTTTGCATGTCGACACCCCCTACTGCCCCCTCCTCCTCTTGGGCAAGTACTATTGCCTTCCTTCCCTTGCTGGCCAAAAGGCACAGGCAGGGAGTTGAATTCTGACACACAGAACCACAGAGATGGAAGAGACCCCAAGGGCCATCAAGTCCAACCCCCTGCCATGCAGGGATGAACCATCAAAGCATTCCCAACAGACAAACATCCAGCCTCTCTTTAAAAACCTCCAGAGAAGGAGACTCTCCATCATACTCCTAGGCAGCACTGCATTCCACTGTCAGACTGTTCTTATCTTCAGGAAATTCTTCTTAATGCTTACGAGGAATCCCTTTTCCTGAAGTATGAAGCCACTGCTCCATATCCTAGTCTCTGGAGCAGCAGAAAACAGGCTTGCTCCATTTTTTATATGGCATCCTTTTAAATATTAATGGTGGCCCTTTAGGCTCTCCAAAAGCTTTCAGAGAACTAGCCAAAGTGGCCAGGAGGGAACCCAGACAGCCTGTTTGACCTGGAGAAGAAGTGATTGAGAAATGATACAACAGCCACCTCCAAATATCTGAAGAGCTGCCAGGTGGAAGACAAAGCCAGTTTAGCATCTGCTACTCCAGAGGACAAGATGTGAAACAACAGATTCAAATTATAGGAAAGGAGATTCTGACTAGACATTAGGACTAGCATCCTGTTAGTGACCTACGCAGCCATGTATTCTTTGTAATCTTTGTAGGCTCCTCCCTAAACTGCAAACCCCAGGATTCCATAGGATTTTGAAAGTAGAATAAAAGCACTATAACAGCCTAGTGAGGAAATGGTCCTTGTTTGCCCTAACCCTGCATCTTGTTTCCAATGCTGGCCAAATGCCATCTGGGTGGAAAGAAGGCAAAATGCCTTCTCAAGGGAGGGCTTCTCAGCAGACACTAGGGCCAAGGCACAACGGAGCTCTGCCTGGCTGCTCTTCCCTTCCTCAGAGGCCAGGATAATGGCAGCTGGAACAGGGAGGGAGGGTCTCTTGTCAGCCGCTAGGGCCAAGGCACAATGGAGCTGTGCCTGGCTGCTCTTCTCTCCCTCGGAGGCCAGGATAATGGCAGCTGGAACAGGGAGGGAGGGTCTCTTGCCAGCCGCTAGGGCCAAGGCACAATGGAGCTGCGCCTGGCTGCTCTTTCCTCCCTCAGAGGCCAGAATAATGGCAGCTGGAACAGGGAGGGAGGGTCTCTTGCCAGCCGCTAGGGCCAAGGCACAATGGAGCTGCGCCTGGCTGCTCTTTCCTCCCTCAGAGGCCAGAATAATGGCAGCTGGAAAAGGGAGGGAGGGTCTCTTGCCAGCTGCTAGGGCCAAGGCACAATGGAGCTGTGCCTGGCTGCTCTTCTCATCCTCGTAGGCCAGGATAATGGCAGCTGGAACAGGGAGGGAGGGTCTCTTGTCAGCCGCTAGGGCCAAGGCACAATGGAGCTGTGCCTGGCTGCTCTTCTCTCCCTCGGAGGCCAGGATAATGGCAGCTGGAACAGGGAGGGAGGGTCTCTTGCCAGCCGCTAGGGCCAAGGCACAATGGAGCTGTGCCTGGCTGCTCTTCTCTCCCTCGTAGGTCAGGATAATGGCAGCTGGAACAGGGAGGGAGGGTCTCTTGCCAGCTGCTAGGGCCAAGGCACAATGGAGCTGTGCCTGGTTGCTCTTCTCTCCCTCGGAGGCCAGGATAATGGCAGCTGGAACAGGGAGGGAGGGTCTCTTGCCAGCCGCTAGGGCCAAGGCACAATGGAGCTGCGCCTGGCTGCTCTTTCCTCCCTCAGAGGCCAGAATAATGGCAGCTGGAACAGGGAGGGAGGGTCTCTTGCCAGCCGCTAGGGCCAAGGCACAATGGAGCTGCGCCTGGCTGCTCTTTCCTCCCTCAGAGGCCAGAATAATGGCAGCTGGAACAGGGAGGGAGGGTCTCTTGCCAGCTGCTAGGGCCAAGGCACAATGGAGCTGTGCCTGGCTGCTCTTCTCATCCTCGTAGGCCAGGATAATGGCAGCTGGAACAGGGAGGGAGGGTCTCTTGTCAGCCGCTAGGGCCAAGGCACAATGGAGCTGTGCCTGGCTGCTCTTCTCTCCCTCGGAGGCCAGGATAATGGCATCTGGAACAGGGTGGGAGGGTCTCCTGCCAGTCGCTAGGGACAAGGCACAATGGAGCTGTGCCTGGCTGCTCTTCTCTCCCTCAGAGGCCAGGATAATGGCAGCTGGAACAGGGAGGGAGGGACTCTTGCCAGCCGCTAGGGCCAAGGCACAATGGAGCTGTGCCTGGCTGCTCTTCTCTCAATCGTAGGCCAGGATAATGGCAGCTGGAACAGGGAGGGAGGGTCTCTTGCCAGCTGCTAGGGCCAAGGCACAATGGAGCTGTGCCTGGTTGCTCTTCTCTCCCTCGGAGGCCAGGATAATGGCAGCTGGAACAGGGAGGGAGGGTCTCTTGCCAGCCGCTAGGGCCAAGGCACAATGGAGCTGCGCCTGGCTGCTCTTTCCTCCCTCAGAGGCCAGAATAATGGCAGCTGGAACAGGGAGGGAGGGTCTCTTGCCAGCTGCTAGGGCCAAGGCACAATGGAGCTGTGCCTGGCTGCTCTTCTCATCCTCGTAGGCCAGGATAATGGCAGCTGGAACAGGGAGGGAGGGTCTCTTGTCAGCCGCTAGGGCCAAGGCACAATGGAGCTGTGCCTGGCTGCTCTTCTCTCCCTCGGAGGCCAGGATAATGGCATCTGGAACAGGGTGGGAGGGTCTCCTGCCAGTCGCTAGGGACAAGGCACAATGGAGCTGTGCCTGGCTGCTCTTCTCTCCCTCAGAGGCCAGGATAATGGCAGCTGGAACAGGGAGGGAGGGACTCTTGCCAGCCGCTAGGGCCAAGGCACAATGGAGCTGTGCCTGGCTGCTCTTCTCTCAATCGTAGGCCAGGATAATGGCAGCTGGAACAGGGAGGGAGGGTCTCTTGCCAGCTGCTAGGGCCAAGGCACAATGGAGCTGTGCCTGGTTGCTCTTCTCTCCCTCGGAGGCCAGGATAATGGCAGCTGGAACAGGGAGGGAGGGTCTCTTGCCAGCCGCTAGGGCCAAGGCACAATGGAGCTGCGCCTGGCTGCTCTTTCCTCCCTCAGAGGCCAGAATAATGGCAGCTGGAACAGGGAGGGAGGGTCTCTTGCCAGCTGCTAGGGCCAAGGCACAATGGAGCTGTGCCTGGCTGCTCTTCTCATCCTCGTAGGCCAGGATAATGGCAGCTGGAACAGGGAGGGAGGGTCTCTTGTCAGCCGCTAGGGCCAAGGCACAATGGAGCTGTGCCTGGCTGCTCTTCTCTCCCTCGGAGGCCAGGATAATGGCATCTGGAACAGGGTGGGAGGGTCTCCTGCCAGTCGCTAGGGACAAGGCACAATGGAGCTGTGCCTGGCTGCTCTTCTCTCCCTCAGAGGCCAGGATAATGGCAGCTGGAACAGGGAGGGAGGGACTCTTGCCAGCCGCTAGGGCCAAGGCACAATGGAGCTGTGCCTGGCTGCTCTTCTCTCAATCGTAGGCCAGGATAATGGCAGCTGGAACAGGGAGGGAGGGTCTCTTGCCAGCTGCTAGGGCCAAGGCACAATGGAGCTGTGCCTGGTTGCTCTTCTCTCCCTCGGAGGCCAGGATAATGGCAGCTGGAACAGGGAGGGAGGGTCTCTTGCCAGCCGCTAGGGCCAAGGCACAATGGAGCTGCGCCTGGCTGCTCTTTCCTCCCTCAGAGGCCAGAATAATGGCAGCTGGAACAGGGAGGGAGGGTCTCTTGCCAGCTGCTAGGGCCAAGGCACAATGGAGCTGCGCCTGGCTGCTCTTCTCACCCTCGTAGGCCAGGATAATGGCAGCTGGAACAGGGAGGGAGGATCTCTTGCCAGCCGCTAGGGCCAAAGCACAATGGAGCTGCGCCTGGCTGCTCTTCTCTCCCTCGTAGGCCAGGATAATGGCAGCTGGAACAGGGAGGGAGGGTCTCTTGCCAGCCGCTAGGGCCAAGGCACAATGGAAGCTGCGCCTGGCTGCTCTTCTCTCCCTCAGAGGCCAGAGCAGTCATGATGAATTTAGGAACCCTTCAAATCCTATGATCCTCTGAGGAATCTAAGGCTGGGAACCTTAATGGCTAGATCTTTATCCCACTCTTACCTCTGGTATAAGGAAGCCCCCTCTGAGCTTGGGACCCAGAGGCATCGTCATGTTCCAGATGACCAAGCAGGACGAGGGGAGCACGGCATCCAACCTGTTGAAGGCCATCTCCAGGTTCTTCCGGTATTCCTTCATGCAGCATGGACCGTATCTGCCAAGAGAGGGGAAAACCATCAGGCCTCAATGGGTGACCTCTGCAACCGCGGGAAACTTGGGAGGATCATAAGAAATTAATTCCCATCCTATGGATGACAGGGGACCTAAGATGTGAAAAAAAGTTGCTCCTAGTGTTATGAATTCTACTTTTAGGTTTGGCAAGTTATTCTGGAGGGCTTTGTGCAGAATGATAAAGAACCCCTCCATCTGCAGAATAGTGGTTTGAGACCCAGACTAGGGCCATTTCCACACTAGACTGTTATAGTGCTATTATTCCACTTTCAACATCCTATGGAATCCTGGAGTTTGCAGTTTAGGGAGGGGCCTTTAGGCAGAAAGTCTACTGTGGAAATGGCCTAGGTCTCCAAAACCAGAGTTCGAATCCCTGCTCAGCCTGGCAACCCACAGGGCCTACTTTGGGTGAGTCACACTCTCTCACCCTCAGAAGTTGACAATAACAAACCTCCTCTAAAGAAATCTTGACATGAAAACTCTAGTATAGATTCACTTAGGGCGCCATAAATCAAAGTCACACAACAACCACCAAAGAGAAATTCAAGCAAATAGCCAAGAGATGTAGGGAGAAGGTCAGAAAAGCTAAAGCGAAGAATGAACTCAGGCTTGCCAGAGACATTAAAAACAATAAAAAGGGCTTTTTTAGATATGTCCGCAGCAAAAGGAAAACAAGGAAATGATAGGATCACTGCGTGGAGAAGGTGAGGAAGGGGGGGAAATGCAGCACAGAATAAGTAGAGAAGTAGTACAGGAATATTTGGCTTTGGATGAATCCAAGTCCCTACGGCCAGATGAATTACATCCAAGGATATTAAAACAGCTGGTAGAAGTCATTTCTGAACCACTCTCAATAATCTTTGAGAACTCTTGGAGAACAGGAGAAGTCACAGCAGACTGGAGGAGGGCAAATGTCACCCCCCCTCTTCAAGAAGGGGAAAAAGGAGGACCCTAATAATTATCACCTGGTCAGCCTGACATCAATTCCAGGAAAAATCCTAGAGCAAATCATTAAACAGTCAGTTTGCAATTACTTAGAAAGCAATGCCATAATCACGAAAAGCCAGCATGGATTTCTCAGAAATAAGTCATGCTAGACTAATCTTATCTCTTTTTATGATAGGGTTACAGGCTTGATAGATGAAGGTAATGCTGTAGACATAGCATATCTTGACCTCAGCAAGGCCTTTGACAAAGTTCCACATGACATTCTTGCAAAGAAGCTAGTAAAATGCAGGGTGGACAGGGCTACTGTTAGTCGGATTTGTAACTGGTTAACTGACCGCACCCAAAGGATGATCACCAATGGCTGCTTTTCATCCTGGAGAGTAGTGGGGTGCTGCAGGGTTCTGTCCTGGGCCCAATTCTATTCAACATCTTCATCAATGACTTGGATGAAGAAGCAGAGGGCATGCTGATCAAATTCGCAGATGACACCAAATTGAGAGGGGTTGCTAATACGCCAGAGGACAGGAACAAAATTCAAAATGACCTTGACAGATTGGAGAGCTGGGTCAAAGCTAACAAAATGAATTTCAACAGAGAGAAATGTAAGGTCCTGCACTTAGGCAGAAAAAATGAAAGTCACAAATATAGGATGGGGGACACATGGCTGGATAGCAGTACGTGTGAAAAGGGTCTAAGAGTCTTGGTAGACCACAAGCTGAACATGAGTCAGCAGTGTGACGCAGCAGCCAAGAAAGCCAATGCGATTCTTGGTTGCATCAATAGGAGTATGGTGTCTAGACTGAGGGAGATAATGGTACCACTCTATTCTGCATTGGTTAGACCTCATCTGGAATACTGTGTACAGTTCTGGGCACCTCAATTCAAGAAGGACGTCGACAAGCTGGAATGTGTCCAGAGGTGGGTGACCAAAATGGTGAAGGGTCTGGAAGCCATGAAGCCCTATGAGGAGAGGCTTAGGGGAGCTGGACATGCTTAGTCTGCAGAACAGAAGGTTAAGAGGGGTCATGATAGCCATGTTTAAATATTTGAAGGGATGTCATGTCGAGGAGAGACTAGGCTTGTTTTCTGCTGCTCCAGAGACCAGGACAAAGAGCAATGGATTCAGGCTGCAGGAAAGGAGATTCCACTTGGACCTCAGGAAGGACTTCCTGATGACCAAAGCTGTCCAGCAGTGGAATCGGCTGCCTCAATGGAGTGTGGTTGAGTCTCTTCATTCTTTGGAGGTTTTTCAGCAGAGGCTGGATGGCCATCTGTTGGGAATGCTTTGATGGGTGTCCTGCATAGCAGGGGGTTGGACTGGATGGCCCCTGGGGTCTCTTCCAGCTCTGTGATTCTTCTCAATTTCTTCTCTTCAAGGATTATTCAGGTGTTTATTAAATCTACCACCAGGATTAGACTTACCGTGAGACATCCCACACACAAGAGTTGAGGATGACCACATCCGGCTGCGGTCCAGCCTGGAAATCGTCCAGGATGCTTTCCAGGTAGGAGGAGTAGACCCTCGTCAAGAAGTAGAAGCGGAGCAGGTGGTGGCCGCTACGGTACTGGCGCACCTCCCGGTAACTGGTCCCATTGTGAAGGCCGGACAGCACCCCACCTTCAATTAAGCAGTCATTTTCGAAGCAGAGCTCCCCCTGGGTGGGAAAGAAAGAGAGAGAGAGAGGTATTTGTCGGGAGATGGATTTTACAGCACCTAGCACAAAATCCTCCCAGTAAGCGCTGCACTCTGAGCAAAAACGTGTCCCAGAGGCAAGCATTAGACATACAGCAGAGTATCAAAACAGCAACAAGTGTGAGCAGCTGCAGAGTGTAACATACGGCATCAACACTGACCCCACTCTACCCACTGGTTAGTAACTCTAACACACAGAGTTGTCATCCAAAAATACCTGGAGGCTTTTATCTTCAAGTTCCAATATATACACATCTGTACAAGCAGGATACGCAGATTCTCAGTCATAGGTTCAGCATCACAGCATCAGGCAGAGGTTCGCTCAGACAGAGTTCCAGTGTCATAGTATCAGCAAGAGTCAGAGAGTTAGAAAAAGAACCTGTCTGAGCTCACCTCTTTTATATCCACCTGCTGATAGCTCATCAGCTAGGAGGGACAATGGCTGATGCAACCCCTTGCCAGGATTTCACATTACCATGACTCAGCCTTACTGTCCCCTAGGGATTCCATCATGACTTGCCAAGCCATTCCCCAGGTGTATCCCCCACATGCTCATCAAAAGTATTTTTAACTAGGGCAAATGTCACAGCAATTCTATCCAACAGTATTGAGAGAGCGGCGCATGCCAGCTCATGCGCAACTCTACCCCACAGCTGCTCTGTTGGCTTTTTTTCTGAAACACGGCACCTCCCTCCCCAGATGCAGAAGCTCCAAAACACACACACACACAGTCCTGGCATGAGGAAGAGATGAAAAAGGTAATCCTGACAGGTAGGATTCTGGGAGCTGTGGTCCAAAAATTGATTTTAACTCTCCAATCTCTATACAGAACCCCAACGGATCCATGCTGAAGAGCGTGTGCATGTGAGAGAGAGCCAATGCAATTCTTGGATGCATCAATAGGAGTATGGTGTCTAGATCGAGGGAGGTACTGGTACCACTCTACTCTGCTTTGGTTAGACCCCATCTTGAATACTGTGTCCAGTTCTGGGAGCCCCAATTCAAGAGGGATATAGACAAGCTGGAGCGAGTCCAGAGGAGGGCGACCAAAATGGTGAGGGGCCTGGAAGCCATGAAGCCCTATGAGGATAGACTTAGAGAGCTGGGTATGTTTACTTAATACTTAAACATGGCTATCATGTCCCCTCTTAACCTCCTCTTCTGCAGACTAAACATCCCCAGCTCTCTAAGTCGATCCTCATAGGGCTTCATGGCTTCCAGGCCCCTCACCATTTTGGTCTAACCAAAGCAGAATAGAGTGGTACCGTTACCTTCCTCGATCTAGACACCATACTCCTATTGATGCAACCAAGAATCGTGTTGGCTTTCTTGGCTGCTGCGTCACACTGCTGGCTCATGTTCAGCTTGTGGTCTATGAAGACTCCTAGATCCCTTTCACACATACTGCTATCCAGCCATGTGTCCCCCATCCTATATTTATGCATTCCATTTTTTCTGCCTAAGTGTAGGATCTTACACCTCTCGGAAATGTTTTGGCTGTATATTTCTTTGCAGCAAGGAATGCTGATTTTACATTTCTGTGCACATCCACAACTGACCAGCAGAGGGAGCACAAGATCAGCATCTGCAAGCGCTTCCCCGCTCCCACCCACAAGACCCCAAGACCACCTAACAGCACCCCCATTTTCATTTTGCACAAAGCAAGAAAGACCATTAAAAAAAAGGAAGGCAAAGGAACTTCCAACACGCCCACCTTGTCACTCACGGGGCCCTTTCACGCTACAGAGTTGTAATGCTATGATTTCACTTCAACTACCCTGGCAACATCCTATGGAATCCTGGGGTTTGCAGTTTGGTAAGACCCTAGCGCTCTCCAGCGGAGACGTGTTAAGTACCCTTCCTGAAACTGCAACTCCCAGGATTCCACGGGATGCAGCCATGGCAATTAAAGTGGGATCATAGTGCTATAATTGTGTACGGTAGCGTGAAGGGATCCCTGGTGAACGGGGGCCCTGTTGAAAGCACCCTATATGATGGAGCCGGCTTTGGGAAAGGGCTCAGCTGCACCACTGGTGGCCCCAGAAAGCAGACACTGCCTCCCCCACAGAGAACTTGCTTTGGGGCTACCTTAGCCTTCATCTGGGAACCGGTGAGCAAGGAGTCCGTCTGCAGCAGCCGGATCAGATCCTTGTAGACAGACCTCTGGACTGCAAGAAGAAAGAAGACAAAACAGTCATCACTCCCTGCTCCATGCTTGGCTCCAAATCAAGGGCAAGACCATTTTCCCCTTTGGGTGCCATCTCAACAGGGGAGCAATGGTAATACAAGTCTACCTGACAGGGCTGTCGTAAGACATGATCACTGTAAGGGGGCCTGCACTTCACTTCCCAAGGTCATTCTTCCAATCCACTGGCCATGCCAAAATTCCCTCACATGCACCCAAAAAAAGGTAAAGGGAGAGAATCAAAGACTCCCATTTTTTTCCATTTCTCTTTCATAGTACGGTCAGCCCTCCACCTTTGTGGGCTTAACTTTCACAGATCTGATTATCTGCGAGTTTCTCCAACCTCTGCCCCCCAAGCAGTATTTTTCCAGGGAACCCTCCCTTCCAGTGGCTCAGATCAGGCTGTGCAGCCCTTTAGAAACCCACCTCTGGTCCTCCTCCTCCTCCTCTTCCAGTAGCTGCTGCTTGGCCAGCTAAGGGCTGCTCACAACCCAATTTCTCAGCACCACAAACCCTCTCCCAATGCCCCCCCACACACACACAACCAAGGAAGGAGATGATGGGTGAGAGGAAGGACAGGGTCACCAAGCCAACCCACCACCTTTCCCTGACCCGGTGTATATAATGCCCCTAGCACCCCCAAAAACCATGACCTGAGGAACCTAATTATTTTATATCAAACATAGTGAGCCATAAAGATATACTGGAAGGACACATAAACAGGAAATCTCTGTTCTCTGTCATACATCCTGGGGTTGTCTGGCAAATGGCTCAATGGACCTTGGAATGGAGTTTTAGCAGCGATCAGGACAATTACTCTCTGTTTACAATGCAAAACAGACTGGAATTCGACACCTTAAAGCATGCATCTCCGGAGAGATACTGATCTTGCAGGAAACAACAAGAATGTTCGGTTGTATTTTCTTTGAACTAAACAGAAAATAATCCATCTTCATAAAAACTGCAACCATGTGGCTTCTCAGGACATTGTTCAGCTATAACTAGGCGCATTTCCCCATTCTTTTTGGAGTTTAGAGTTGGAGTGTTTCTTTTGGACGAGTTTGAGAGATTCTTTTGGAAAGTAAGGAGCTCTCTCTCAGATTTGCAAAACAATGAAGCTTGTAAACTCCCCTCAGCTCCTAAAGGCATGGCTGAGATCTTCTTTTCTCCCAGCTGAAGACTTCTGGAATTGGTATAGTATTAAATCAAACTCTTATGTCTCTCTCTCTTTCCTAATTTTCATCTCTTTCTAACTTTCTATAGTCTTGTATGCTTGTTGTAGCGAGTGAAGCTGAGTGATTGTATGAAATTTAACTTTCTATAGTCTTGCATACTTGTTATAGTTAGTGCAGTTGAGTGATTGTAGGGACTTTACATCTGTGTTAATAAAATACTGACATTTGAACAATTTGTATGGTTTTTGACTGGGCCTGACCCCGTAAAAATTGAGTTTAAAGATCCTAAAATACCCTGTCCTCTTTGCATAGCTAAAGCAGTGCAGAGCAAATTTTTTCCCACAAGAGACAATTTTAACAGCTTTTGGGAATCCTTTAAAGGAGTCCTAAGCAAACAGGGTAACAGGTGGCCCCTGGACACCCACTGTTCCCGCCATGCTTTAGCCCCCCTGCCCAGAGAAACACACATTTTGATATTTGTGGTTTTTCCCCTTTTGCACTGTGCCCCAACCCTAGCAAATGAATTCTCCAATTTATACTTAGCTCTTGGCTTTTTCCCCCGGCGTACACACTTACATAGCTCACCCTGCCTTTGCTTAGTTGGTACATCAATTGTCAAAGCAGTCGTTGTCTTGAGATAGAAATATCCTCCTTGCAAAGACCTCCTTTTCTACCACAGAAACTCTCCCCAACACCTCACACATGTGAAGTGATTTTGCAGTCCATACACAACGGTCTTATTCAGCTCACGGCGAGCAGCACCTGTGGGAATACTGCGCACTCAGTAGCACACTGGAGCATACACAATAGTTGGTGAATGTGCATGTCCTCTTTTGGGGTGGGCAAGGTGCCAGCAGCACACATTTCCAGTCCACGGAGGCTGACCACATAAAGGCCAGTCCCAAGGCAACACCAGTGTCCACAGAAATAGATCTAGACAGTCCAAAATCAAAAGGAGCAAGCAGTCCTGTGCCAATTCCAAAAAAGAGAGTTGCCAGAAAAATAATCCAGATTCTTGTATAGGTCAAGAGGTAACAAACAAAGATCATAGAATCATAGAAATGTAGAGTTGGAAGAGACCCCAGGGGCCATCCAGTCCAACCCCCTTCAGCCATGCAGGAACACCCATCAAAGCATTCCCGACAGATGGCCATTCAGCCTCTGCTTAAAAAACCCCAAAGAAGGAGGAGACTCCACCACAGTCCACTGAGGCAGCAGCATATTCCACTGCCAGACAGCTCTGGCCATCAGAAAGTTCTTCCTGGGGCTCAGGTGGAATCTCCTTTCCTGCAGTTTGAATCCATTGCTCCTTGTCCTGGTCTCTGGAGCAGCGGAAAACAAGCCTGCTCCTTCCTCAACATGTCATCCCTTCAAATATTTAAACATGGCTCTCATGTGCCCTCTTAACCTTCTCTTCTGTAGACTAAACATACCCAGCTCCCTAAGCCGTTCTTCATAGGGCTTCATGGCTTCCAGACCCTTCACCATTTTAGTCACCCTCCTCTAGACACCCTGCAGCTTGTCGATATCCTTCTTGGTGCCCAGAACTGGACACAGGATTCCAAATGAGGCCTAACCAATGCAGAATAGAGTGGTACCAGTACCTCACTCGATCTAGACACCATACTCCTATTGATGCAACCAAGAATCGCGTTGGCTTTCTTGGCTGCCGCATCACACTGCTGACTCATGTTCAGCTTGTGGTCCACCGAGACTCCTAGGTCCTTTTCACACGTCCTGCTATCCAGCCACACGTTCCCCATCCTATACTTGTGACTTTCATTTTTTCTGCCCAAGTGCAGGACCCTACATTTCTCTCTGTTGAAATTCATTTTGTTAGCTCTGGCCCAGCTCTCCAATCTGTCAAGGTCGTATAGAAATTTGTTCCTATCCTCTGGTGTATTAGCAACCCCTCCCAATTTGGTGTCATCTGCAAATTTGATCAGCATGCCCTCCACTCCTGATGGAGGATCTTACACCGAAAAAATAGTAATTCAGGCTAGGAGTAATGTGAGCCTCTTGTCTTCACAGGGTAACTGAGTGATAACATTACGCTATCAAAGACCCCCCCATTCCAGTGTTGAGTAATGTAAAATGTTGAAAGGGTTTAACCCTGTATTTTTCCCTGGTCTCTGTATATTCAGTGTGATGCTGTGTGGTTACTATTGCTCGGACTATTCACACTTCATTCATACTTTGATTTTGCTTGCTTGCTGTCTGTAACTTGTGCCCTGCTTTGCTCTAGTAAAATTGCTGATTAGTTAGACACGATGTGTCCGTGAGTGGCCCTTTCTGTCTGGGAGGATCAGCCTGAACATTGCACAATAGTGTAGCTTGACACTCTGGCTATGCTCAAGGAAAGTCATCTACGCACTACACTCAACATCCAGCCCCCCCGATGTCGGGTAGCCCCTCCATATTCAGTAGGGAAAGTATTTAGTATGGGCTTTGTAGTAGACATGTAGTAGCAACATATATGTAGTATAAACATGCAACTGCTTGCTTGTAATAAAGAATTTCCACCAGAGACAGTTATGTCAACACAACCTGGGAACTCACAAGATAGTAACACTCTCAGACGGCTCCCAAGGTCATATCTGAATGCTTGCCGCTCCTTAATAAAACTTGCTTTCCCACGGTTATACTGTGTGTGTGATCTCAGTTCCTGACACCCTCCATCCCCAAAGTCCATAAAGACTGTCACACTCACTTGAGTCGCCCAGGATGACGACAAACCTGTTGTGCAGGAGCTGACGGACCTCTTTCGAATTAAAAGTGAGCATTCTCCAGGACCTGTGATTGTCCAGAAAAATAAATAAATACATACATACAATGACATTTCAGAGAGGAGACATATGTGGGGGAAAACACAACACATAGTCTCAATTTGATTACAAACACAAAGATCCAAAACATTGATGACGCCAATGAATGTCAGAGAAGGTTGGACCAAACCTGTAGAAAATACTTTTTTTTAAATTATTTATTTGTATCCCGCCTCTCCATATGGATCGAGGCGGCAAATAGCATGTATTTCGAAACATTTCTATACATGCCCCCAACAAGCTGGGTACTCATTTTACCGACCTGCGGAAGGATGGAAGGCTGAGTCAACCTTGGAGCCCGGCAGGATCGAACTCACAACCTTGTGGCTTGCAGTACTGGCATTTAACCACTGCGCCACCAGGGTGATGTGGCTTGTTAAGTGCACCTGTGAAAAGCCATGTGACTTTAGCTGAGTCATGCTGAGTCATGCTGATGAGCAATCAGGGGAGGAGGTTGCATCAGGTGTGGGGAGAATGCAAAGGCTGGCAGGATTGCATCAGCTAGTGTGAGTATAAATGTAGCTGAGAGCTAGCCAACAAGTTGCACATGGTGCCTGATGTGTCTGCTGGAGGCTCTGTCAGAAAGAGCAAGCAGATGGATGCTGGAATGCCTTCTGGAGATTCTTGTAAATATGTACACATTGCAACTGAAGAAGAAATTGCCTCCTTGATGGAAGAGAGCAATTGGCGTGGGTGAGTTTTTCTTGGCTATAGTGCATTGCTGCTAAGATATTCACTGCTGCTGGGCATGCTTCCAAAGCTGTGGGAGCAACCTCTGCTATATTTTGGGTGTGACAATGAAGAGGTAAGAATCATGTGGGAGGGAAAAAAACCCAAAATATGGATAGTGAAAGATGCTGAGACGATCCATCCAAGGTGGGGAAAAGGGCACTAAAATGACAAATGTAGTTTAGTGTAAGCAAGCGTATAGGGATGCTTTATATTAATGAATTGATACACACGCCACATATATTCAACAGGACCTGAGAATCACATGAAATCAACAAGAACAGAGCTGGCAGTAACTGACCCCGAAATTGTTCATGAGGATGGGACAGCCCCTGTAATTAAATGTCTTTACCAGTGTGCACAAGAGAAAAAGGGGAGATACATCTCCAAATGCTCAGTGGATGGTATTTTCCTTATTTTATTTGGTCCAGCAAATGGAGTGGAGACTTGGAATCATGGAGTTGGGAGAGATCCCAAGAGACCATCCAGTCCAACCCCCTCCTGCCATGCAGGAACACCCATCAAAGCATTCCTAAAAGATGGCCATCCAGTCTCTGATTAAAAACCAACAGAAGAGGAGACTCCACCACATTCCCAGGGTGTCACACTACTAAACCGCTCTTACTGTCAGGAAGTTCTTCACAATGTTTAGGTAGAACCTCTATTCCTGAAATTTGAAGTCATTGCTCTATGTCCTCGTCTCTGAAGCAGCAGAAAACAAGCTTGCACCATCTTCCAAAGGACATCCCTACAAATATTTAAGCATTGCTAAGGGCTATGAGCTATCCAGTCCATTCCCACTCTGCCATGCAGGAAGAACCAAGCAAGGCACTCCTGACAGAAGGCCATCCAGCCCCCCTTTCAGCTCATTTTCAGCTCCGGAAATTTCTCCTACTAGATAACATATTGGTATGTACTGGCTTTAGGCAATACACATTTCAAAAACTGAAATGTATGACTATGTTTTGTGTAGGTGTCGTGCTATAATTATGTATTGTCCTTTTGATTTTTTTCTTTCAAGTGTTTTTAGTTAGTCTCCTGAAGGAGGCTATGCATAGGCCAAAAGACATTGGGCTCGTTCTAAAATTATAGCAATAAAATATGAGCCACTGAGCACTGGGAGACGTAGTTCTCCTTTAGTCCACACCAGATTCTGTTGCACGCCCTCCAACATTTGTCTCTTCTCTTCCTCTTCTTTACCAGTGTGGTCACAGTGAAAAAGTTTCATTGAACCGAATTCAGTGGGACTCATTTCTGAGTAAGGAGACACACCATCATACCTGAAGTTAAATAAAAATAAAAACCAGTTGAAAGTCAAAAAGCAGCCAAGCAGTAGCCGTGCTAGCTGGGGGATTCTGGAACTGCAGTCCAAAAATCAACTTTTTCAAGCTCTAGCTATCAACGCTTATCCACCCAGGAGCAAATCTTCCAAAACTGACATTTTCCAAACTCTCGGAACGCCCCAAATTAGCATGCCCACTGCTGACTGCAGGACGTGTGAAAGGGATCTAGGAGTCTTCATAGACCACAAGCTGAACATGAGTCAGCAGTGTGATGCGGCAGCCAAGAAAGTCAATGCAATTCTTGGCTGCATCAACAGGAGTCTGGTGTCTAGATCGAGGGAGGTACTGGTACCACTCTACTCTGCTTTGGTTAGACCCCATCTTGAATCCAGTGTCCAGTTCTGGGCACCTCAATTCAAGAAGGACATGGTCAAGCTGGAGCAAGTCCAGAGGAGGGTGACCAAAATGGTGAGGGGCCTGGAAGCCATGAAGCCCTATGAGGATAGACTTAGAGAGCTGGGTATGTTTAGTCTGCAGAAGAGAAGGTTAAGAGGGGACACGATAGTCATGTTTAAATATTTGAAGGGATGCCATGTAGAGGAAGGACAAGGTTTGTTTTCTGCTGCTTCGGAGACCAGGACAAGGAGCAATGGATTCAAGCTGCAGGAAAGCAGATTCCACTTGAACCTCAGGAAGGACTTCCTGACAGTCAGGGCTGTCCGGCAGTGGAATCTACTGCCTTCATGGAGTGTGGTGGAATCTCCTCCTTCTTTGGAGGTTTTTAAGCCGAGGCTGGATGGCCATCTGTCGGGAGTGCTTTGAGGGTGTTCCTGCATGGCAGGGGGTTGGACTGGATGGCCCCTGGGGTCTCTTCCAACTCTACCTTTCTATGATTCTATGACTGCTCTTGATTCAACATAATAGTCATTTTAACCTTGCTTCAAATGGCTCCCATTTGCAAACAGCCATTCCTGATTAACAAAACCTCCACACGCTCCTCTTTACAAAGACGTTTTATGATCACTCAGCCCCCACTTCCTCCTCATCCTCTGTCTATGTGGAAATTTTTAAAGCAGCATTGACATCAGGAGAACGGTGGTGGACTGGAAAAATAGACTCTCTGTGTTAGCTTGCAGCAGGGTGTCTGCAATAAACAGTGTGAGAAAGGTCAAGATGGGAAAGAACAGGATTCTACCCTAGCTGCTCCTCCTGCAGCTGTCGGTGCCTCCCTACAACAGGCGAGGTGAACAGCAGCTTCCTCCAGATTCCCTTACTGAGAAAGTGTGAACAGCAAAGGAGAGAAAAAAGGGAAACCTGCCTCACTGTTTACCTCCCAGCCTGTTAAAAGAGAGAACTTTGTTTATTATGAACCACAAAATTTGGAATCCCTGTGCCAAAGGTTTGCAATTGCTTTGCAACAAAACACCCATTTCTTCCAACAGCCATTTCCGCACTACATTCTTATAGTGCGATGATTCCACTTTCAACATCGTCTGGAATCCTGGGGTTTGCAGTTTCGGGAGGGGCCAGCCGGCCCCTCCCGAAACTGCAAACCCCAGGATTCCAGAGGGTGTTGAAAGCGGAATCATCGCACTATAACAGGCTAGTGTAGAAATGGCTTGAGAAACAGGTACCTCAACTCCAGGGTTATAGAATCATAGAATCAAAGAAATGTAGAGTTGGAAGAGACCCCAGGGGCCATCCAGTCCAACCCCCTTCAGCCATGCAGGAACACCCTCAAAGCACTCCCCACAGATGACCATCAAGCCTCTGCTTAAAAACCTCCAAGGAAGGAGACTCCACCACAGTCCATGAAGGCAGCAGATTCCACTGCCGGACAGCCCTGACTGTCAGGAAGTTCTTCCTGAGGTTCAGGTGGAATCTCCTTTCCTGCAGCTTGAATCCATTGCTCCTTGTCCTGGTCTCTGGAGCAGCAGAAAACAAGCCCACTCCCTCCTCTACATGACATCCCTTCAAATATTTAAACATGGTTATCATGTCTCCTCTTAACCTTTTCTTCTGCAGACTAAACATACCCAGCTCTCTAAGTCTATCCTCATAGGGCTTCATGGCTTCCAGGCCCCTCACCATTTTGGTCGCCCTCCTCTGGACTTGCTCCAGCTTGTCAATATCCTTCTTGAATTGGGGTGCCCAGAACTGGACACAGGATTCAAGATGGGGTCTAACCAAGTCAGAGTAGAGTGGTACCAGTACCTCCCTCGATCTCGACACCATACTCCTATTGATGCAGCCAAGAATTGCATTGGCTTTCTTGGCTGCCGCATCACACTGCTGACTCATGTTCAGCTTGTGGTCTATGAAGACTCCGAGATCCCTTTCACACGTACTGCTATCCAGCCACGTGTCCCCCATCCTATATTTCTGTATTCCATTTTTTCTACCTAAGTGTAGGACCTTAGGGTTGCAAGTACAGTCAGTCCTCCACATTTGTGGGTTTGACTTTCATGGATTTGATTATTTGCCATTTCTTTTCCAAGGGAGCCCTCCCTCTCAGCAGCTCCAATCAGGCCACACAGCCCTTTAAAAAAACCACCTCTGGTGGCCAACTAAGAACAGTTTGCAGCCCAATTTCTCAGCCCCACAAATCCTCTCCGAATGCCTTCCACATGCCCAAGGACAGAGATGGGTCAGAGGAAGGAAGGACAGGCCCATCGTGCCGACCCACCCGTTTTCCTTCCCCTTTTCCCGACCCGGTTTGGACCCTGGATGCCTGCTCTCCCCACCAGCCCCACCCCACAGACACACACATACATTGTGGTTTTTCCAAGGGTCCTGCACCTCTAATCCCAGCAGACGTGGAGGACCGAGCGTAAATCTTACTCCAAACCCTGAAATTTGGAATTTCCTCCAAGCCTGTGCCAAAGTTTTCCAATTGTTTTTGCAATGTTTGGAGCAAACAAAGACTTAAAGGAGACCTGACCCGCATTAAAAAGTGGAGGTAGGTAAAGGGAAAAAAAAGTTCACGGATGCATTTTGAAAGAAGCCTTCAGGGAGCCTCTGGAAGCTTCAAAATGTTTTGTTTTCTTCTGCAGGGGTTACCCAACCTGTTTCTTTCATACATGCATCATGTTCATTGCAAATAAAAAGATCACCTGGAACATACTGAGCTTTGCTTCTTCTTTTTGTATTTTTTTTGTGGTGCAGAGACCTATCCCTACTCTTTCCATGCTATTTCTCCCTCTGATAACTAAATTTTCTGTTAAACGTAAAGCTCAGGAACACGTCTCCTTCATTAACAGAGGTGCATTTGCATCCTTTCAGATGTTTTTGCATGATTTGTCACATCCATTTTTCAGCTGGGGGTTGCACTGCTGTTAGCCATCCTGACTACCCTTTATGGAAAACTGGCATGTAAATGATACATAAATAAAATTATTTTCATACACAGGACTGCTGGCAGCTGGGAAAAAAGGGGCCCCACTGGAGACTTGGAGCTGCTTGACACCTCTTTCCCGTCTCTCTGTTTCCATGGCATTTATCGAGAACGGAATGCCAGACGAATTCCTTTCCAATATTAATGGTCAGAGCTGCCCTTGAGGTTCAGTCTTATCTTGTCCATAAAGACTTGGGAGGCCAGGGAGGTAGTCAGAGTTCCTCTTGCTCTAGGAAAAGTAACTCCCAGCTCGAACTACTCGCTGCCATCCAATTATTAACTTAAACTTTGAATGAATCCAGGCTTGTCTTGCTAAACCTGGTAAATAAGCAGCAAAAATAATATTCTCTCTCTCTCACATGCACACACACACATACTTTAGCATCACTGAGTAAATTCTGAGCAGGAATTCTGAGCCATTGTTGCAAAACTGCTATGCACCAACACGCTGTAGTGGTTTGAATGTCGGACTACGGACCTGACTTAGATGCCATAGCTCATACATAGAATCATAGAGTTGGAAGAGACCCCAGGGGCCATCTAGTCCAACCCCCCTCCATGCAGGAACACATATCAAAGCATCCCCAACAGATGGCCATCCAGCCTCTGCTTAAGAACTTCCAAAGAAAGAGACTCTATCACACTCCAAGGCAGCAGATTCCACTGCCGGACAGCTCTGACCATCAGGAAGTTCTTCCTGAGGTTCAGGTGGAATCTCCTTTCCTGCAGCTTGAATCCATTGCTCCTTGTCCTAGTCTCTGGAGCAGCAGAAAACAAGCCCACTCCGTCCTCAATATGACATCCCTTCAAATATTTGAACATGGCTCTCATGTCTCTTCTTCACCTTCTCTTCTGCAGACTAAACACCCCCAGCTCCCAAAGACGCTCCTCATAGGGCTTCATGGCTTCCAGATCCTTCACCATTTTGGTCGCCCTCCTCTGGACACGTTCCAGCTTGTCCATATCCTTCTTGAATTGAGGTGCCCAGAACTGGCCACAGGATTCCAAATAAGGCCTAACCAATGGAGACCAGGCTCCAACCTTGGGTGGGTCACACACTCTCAGCCTCAGAAAACCCCGGGATAGGTTTGCCCCAGGTTAAGAAACACCGCTTTATCGGAAAGTCTAACGCTGTCATCCGGTGGAGGGGACTAGAGAACACGAAGGCCATTTCCACACTATACTGTTATAGCACTACTATTCCACAGGGTTCTGTCCTGGGCCCAGTGCTGTTCAATATTTTTATCAATGACTTGGATGAAGGAATAGAGGGCATGCTTATCAAATTTGCAGATGACACCAAATTGGGAGGGGTTGCTAATACGCCAGAGGACAGGATCAAAATTCAAAATGACCTGGATAGATTGGAGAGCTGGACCAAGGCTAACAAAATGAATTTCAACAGAGAGAAATGTAGGGTCCTGCACTTGGGCAGAAAGAGTGGAATACAGAAATATAGGATGGGGGACACGTGGCTGGATAGCAGTACGTGTGAAAGGGATCTAGGAGTCTTTATAGACTACAAGCTGAACATGAGTCAGCAGTGTGATGCGGCAGCCAAGAAAGCCAACGCAATTCTCGGCTGCATCGATAGGAGTATGGTGTCTAGATCGAGGGAGGTACTGGTACCACTCTACTCTGCTTTGGTTAGACCCCATCTTGAATCCTGTGTCCAGTTCTGGGCACCCCAATTCAAGAAGGATATTGACAAGCTGGAGCAAGTCCAGAGGAGGGCGACCAAAATGGTGAGGGGCCTGGAAGCCATGAAGCCCTATGAGGATAGACTTAGAGAGCTGGGTAGGTTTAGTCTGCAGAAGTGAAGGCTAAGAGGGGACATGATAGCCATGTTTAAATATTTGAAGGGATGCCATGTAGAGGAGGGAGAGGGCTTGTTTTCTGCTGCTCCAGAGACCAGGACAAGGAGCGATGGATTCAAGCTGCAGGAAAGGAGATTCCACTTGAACCTCAGGAAGAACCTCCTGACAGTCAGGGCTGTCCGGCAGTGGAATCTGCTGCCTCGGAGTGTAGTGGAGTCTCCTTCCTTGGAGGTTTTTAAGCAGAGGCTGGATGGCCATCTGTCGGGATTGATTTGAGGGTGTTCTTGCATGGCAGGGGGTTGGACTGGATGGCCCCTGGGGTCTCTTCCAACTCTACATTTCTATGATTCTATGATTCCACTTTCAACCTTCTGTGGAATTCTGGGATTTATAGTTTACTTGAGGCCAAAGAGCTCTCTGGCTGAAAAATTGAAATGCTCCTCCCTAAACTGCAAACCCCAGGATTCCATAGGAGGTTGAAGGTGGAATAATAGCACTATCACAGTGTAGGGCAGAAATGGCCAAGTCCATCCTGAAACTATAAATCCCAAAATGCCATAGGATGCCCCCATGACAGTTTCAAGTGCCATAACCAAATGGTATGAAAGAGACCCAAAACAGAGGTTCTCAACCTTTCCTATGTATATCATTACAGTCATTCTGGTATGATATTTATCACTGATAGTTACTTTTCAGGAACTACTGCAGAGCAAACATGAGCAGCACTAATAATTCCATTAGCAGCTGCAAATTGGAATGGGACCTGAACTACTTCTCTATAACGGTTAAATACGATTGGATGGGGACCCCTCTCCTGGGAAACGGGTAGTTGGAAAGCCCATCATCCTTGGGAGCTGCATGGGCATTGCATTTATGGTCATTACAATGAATACACAACAGCTTGCAAGCAAACCTTTGCAAAAGTGGCTTTTTGGACTCCATATTCCCAGGAACCTCATACCCCTATGAGAGTTATAGACCAAAAAAAGGCATTTTTCCAAAGCTCGCCTGGTGAGATCTTTGACTTCATCTTCCTTCTTTTTTAGGAATACAAGAAGTTACTTAATCTTGAGTTGTCTTCTCTGAGACTTACAGGGTGAGATTTGGGGCTCCTCTGCCCAAAACACAGGACCGGAGTGTTAAAGAAAGTCATGCAAAATCTCCCCACATTTGTTTTTTGGACTTTGCAAAGAAGGGCCCTGTAGTTACAGGAAACCTACCGTTACTCGCAGGTCATGCACCGAACGACCCAACACGTGCAAAAAAGAGGCAACCGCTCGCAGGCGCAGGAGCGCCCCTATGAGGACTTCCGCTCCCCCTGCTGGCCACTTTGGGTATAGCAAGGAGGAAAGGCTGAGTAGTGGAGGAGGCCATTTCCGCACTAGACTGTTATAGCGCTATGATTCCACTTTCAACGTCCTATGGAATCCTGGGGTTTGCAGCTTAGGAGGGGCCTCAAAGGCCATCTTCAAAGGTCATCCTCAAAGGTCCCTCCCTAAACTGCAAGCCCCAGGATTCCATAGGATGTTGAAAGTGGAATAATAGCGCTATAACAGTCTAGTGCGGAAATGGCCCTGTTTACCCTAACCCAGCTTCTTGTTTCCAACGCCAGGCAAGTGCCGTCTGGGTAGAAAGAAGGCAAAATGCCACCCCCAAGACACAATCTTTGACCTCAACAACATGGTGGAGTGGTTTGAGATTTGGACTAAGATGAGACCAGGGTTCAAATTCTGGCTCAGCCATGGAAACCCATTGGGTGACCTTGGGCAAGTCACACTCTCTCAGCCTCAGAGGGAAGCAAAGTCCCTCTGAACAAAACTTGCCAAAAAAGCAAAATGGGATGGGTTCGCTTTAGGATCATCCTAAATTGGCGACTTGAAGGTTTGCAACAACATAGTAGACCTGGAGGTTTCATCCCATGCCTTGGTGGCTAATAGCTGCCTGTCTTTTCCTCTTCTATGATAAAAATAAATAAATTGCCTAATCTCTTTTGGAAGGTGCTTTAAGACAAAAGTCTTTCTGACATTTTGCAAGAGAAGTTCCTTGGATTAACTTAGTTTGCAGAAGAGAAGGTTAAGAGGGGACATGATGGCCATGTTTAAATATCTGAAGGGATGCCATGTCAAGGAGGGAGTGGGCTTGTTTTCTGCTGCTCCAGAGACCAGGACAAGGAGCAATGGATTCAAGCTGCAGGAAAGGAGATTCCACCTGAACCTCAGGAAGAACTTCCTGACAGTCAGGGCTGTCCGGCAGTGGAATCTGCTGCCTCCATGGAGTGTAGTGGAGTCTCCTTCCTTGGAGGTTTTTAAGCAGAGGCTGGAGGGCCTTCTGTCAAAGGGAGTGCTTTGAGGGTATTCCTGCATGGCAGGGGGTTGGACTGGATGGCCCCTGGGGTCTCTTCCCACTCTACATTTCTGTGATTCCATGATTCTAACTTAGTAGCCAAGTGAAGGAATTTGCTTGTTCTGAGCAGTGCTCACTGGGACTACCCCTCCCAAAATCCCCAGCCACCCAGCATTGACACATTCTGTGAGTTGTAGTTGAACTAGGAATTTTCCCAGCCCCAAGAGTCTTTCCAATCAGTTTCGCTTGTGTAAGGGAATGGCTGCATTCACATTTCATAGTTAAAGACACTGGGGGTTCAAACGTCCACTCGCCCATAGAAACCTTGGAGGAGCTACACTCTCTCAGCCTCGAAGGAACACAATGGCAAACCCCATCTGAAGAAATCTGGCCAAGAAGAAAGAGCGGCCATAATTCAGAATCAACTTGGAAGACACTTAACATTAAACCACTTTAATTGCTGCAGCTGCATTCTATGGAACCATGGGATTTGTAGTCCAAGGAGACAAGCAGAGCTCTCTGGCAGAGAATACCTCATCAAACTACAGATCCCAAGGTTCCATAGAATGGAGCCATGTCAATTAAAGTGATATCAAATTGGTGTTAACTCTGCAGTGTGTGAGAAACAAGAGTTCAAGAATTGTTTGAGGGGTACAAGAGCTTTATTGTCCCTCTTTGCCTCCATGCTGAAGTCTATAAGCCTCTGTCCTGCCCTCACAATTCCAGTTATCCAACTTGTTAACAGTGTGATAAGGCAGCTAAAAAGGCCAATGTGATTCTAGGCTGCATCAATAAGAATCTAATGTCTAGGTCAAGGAAAGTGATGGTACCACTCTATTCTGCTTTGCTCAGACTTCACCCAGATATTGTGCCCAGTTCTGGGCGCCACAGTTCACGAAGGATATTGACAAGCTGGAACATTGTCAGAGAAGAGTGGCCAAGATGGTTAAAGGCCTGGAAACCATGAAGCCCTACGAGGAGTGGTTCAGGGAAGCTGGATGTGTTTCATCTGGAGAAGAGATGGTTAAGAGGTGACATAATAGCCATGTTTAAATATTTGAAAGGATGTCATATGGAAGAAGATGGAGCAAGCTTGTTTTCTGCTGCTGCAGAGACCAGGACGTGGAGCAATGGCTTCAAACAACTGGAAAAGAGATTTCATCTCAACATTTGGGAAGAACGGTCTGACAGTGGAATACGCTGCTGCCTGGGAGTGTGGTGGAATCTCCTTTTTTGGAGGCTTTTAAACAGATGCTGGATGACCATCTGTTAGGAGTGCCTTGATTGTGGCCATTTCCGCACTAGACTGCTATAGCGCTATTATTCCACTTGCAACATCCTATGGAATCCTGGAGTTTGCAGTTCTGGGAGGGGCCAGCTGGCCCCTCCCAGGAACTGCAAACCCAGGATTCCATAGGATGTTGAATGTGGAATCAAAGCGCTATAACAGTCCAGTGTGGAAATGGCCAGTATTGCAATTTAGCACATGCTCAGGGGAGTTCTTACATCACAGAGTGACATGGCTGGAGAAGTCAATCCCTTGTGGGTGGCATAATCCTGAAGGAATCATCTGGCTGATATGGCATAGTACAAAACTAGGGAGCTCGAGATATATTTGTTTTTAATTATGTATTTTAACATTGGCCATTTCCGCACTAGACTGTTATAGTGCTATTATTCCACTTTCAACCTCCTACGGAATCCTGGGGTTTGCAGTTTAGGGAGGGGCCTTTGAGGATGGCCTTTGAGGCCCCTCCCTAAACTCCAAACCCCAGGATTCCGTAGGAGGTTGAAAGTGGAATCATAGCACTATGGCAGTCTAGTGCGGAAATGGCCATTGTTTTAATTCTTTTGATGGTTTAGCCTACGGAAAAGAAGCTAAAGCAGAAAAGTTGGTTCATGAAGTTATTTTAAGTGGGTGAAGGAACACTTGGGCAAGGCATGTGGGAACCAGCAGATGGAAAACGTAGAGGTCTAGGAAAAGTTAAAGGAAGAGATCGGACACTTGCAGGTACCTACAGTGAGGCTGAGGAATGCAAGATAAGGGGAACCGAAGACTAGGTGTCCTAAGACATTTCCCTTGGTTCTGACACTCTCCACTTAGGGGAGCATTTACTCAAGTGGCTCTGATATTTGGGACGTGTGTGTTTCAAAATTGCCTTGTTTTTCTCCGTCTGTAACAGCTTTCCAAACTTTTCATGTTGGTGGCACACTTTTTAGGCATGCATCATTTTGTGACACATGTGGCCTTTTCCGCACGACACTCTTATAGCGCGATTATTCCACTTTCAACCTCCTAGGGAATCCTGGGGTTTGCAGCTTCGAGAGGGGCCAGCCGGCCCCTCTCGAAGCTGCAAACCCCAGGATTCCCTAGGAGGTTGAAAGTGGAATAATCGCGCTATAAGAGTCTTGTGCGGAAAAGGCCACAGTAATTCAGTTCTACTAGCAAACCAGCGGTTAAACTAACCCCTTAGGAGAGATACAGACACAGTCCTCCCTCCGCATTTATTAGGGTTAGGGGCACAGGACCCCCGTGAATGTGGAAAAAGCATGAATAACTCCAGGCCCTCCCAAACTATATTTAACACACAAAAAGGTATGCTCACCATGTCCAACCCACTGTGGATTCCTTTGAGGCATCAGGGTTCCTTCCCAAGGCAGAAGTGGGGGGCTGGTGGGGCTTACGGCCACTTTCATGGCTGCCCCACACCATTCTTAATAGGGACTTGCAAGCCTCCTTCATGGTTTCTCAGTCTCACGAGGCTTGGAGTCCCTATTAAGAATGGCCCAGGGAGGCAGCAGAGGGGGCAGCAAAGAATCCGTGAATAATCAAATCCGCAAAAGTGAAACCCACAAATGTGGAGGGCTGACTGTACATACACCCGTTGTAATAACAAAATCTATGGGGACACAATATATTTCATGAAAACCTTTCATATATTCTAAAAATGTATGATTTATAAATAATAACATACATTTTCAAGATTGTAGGCGACACACCTATGCACTACAGGTGACACGCTAACGTGTCGTGGCACACCGTTTGGAAAGCCCTGATCTACAAAAAGCGTGTTAGAAGTCTGCTACAATGCTCATGGCTGGATTTGTGCATTTGAAGCACCCAGCAGGAGCCCAGTGGTGCTTCTGAAATAAACCCTATCCTAGAGCTTTCCAAACTGTGTGTCGCAACATGTTAGTGCGTCAGCTGCAGTGCATAGGTGTGTCGTGCGAATGTAATGGGTGCAGAGGCTGCTTCTCCCATCACTGCAGTGGGCCTGGCCCGGATGGAGGGGCTGCCTCTCCTACCTTCACCCTGGCCTGAGAAAGACCCCATTGAGGGTGGCAGCAGCAGGCCAGGCTCAAGTGGAGGGGCTGCCTCCACTTGTGGAATTACTGTGTCACAAAATGATGCACATCTAAAATGTGTATCACCAACATGAAAAGTTTGGAAACTCTGCTCTATTTATCCAGAGTTCTGGCAGTGGCGTAGGGATGTGGGGATAGGGAGAGGTCGATTCGCCCCAGGCGGCAACGTTTCTGGGGCGTCCTGGCCCGTAGCCATGCCCCCATGCACCGCAGCCATGCCCCCTCCCACTGTAGCCATGCCCCCTCCCACTGTAGCCATGCCCCTTCCCTCCCACCCCCTCCACACACTCCAAGCTCCACCACTGAGTTCTGATTTTTTTTTTTTTACAGTTATCAGAGCATGGCCAAAATGGCAAAGTTTATTAATGAGGAGGAACACACAAGCTAGGAAAGGCTGCAGCAGTTTGCTTTTGCCTGAGCCTATTGGGAAGGGAAAGATTCCACCCCTTCATTTGCTCTCCTCTCCGCTGAGTTAATGGAGTGCAAACTACTTTTGGAATCAGTTTGCAGCCAGAGAAATAAACTGAGAAGAAAGGGGGAAAATGGGACCTTTTAAAAGCAGCTGAAGATATGGGATGGCAGAGGATAAATCTGGAATGTCACTGTCAAATAAGGATAGTTGGAGTGTAGGGGAATCACAGCATATTAAGTAAAGGTGGGTGCATCTCTATAGCAGAAAAGAACTGGTGCCATTTCCGCACTAGACTGCTATAGCACTATTATTCTACTTTCAACATCCTAGGGAATCCTGGGGTTTGCAGTTCCCTGCAAACCACAGGATTCTATGGCATGTTGAAAATGGAATAATAGTGCTATAACAGTCATAGAATCATCGAAACGTAGAGTTGGAAGAGACCCCAGGGGCCATCAAGTCGAGCCCCCTGCCATGCAGGAACACCCATCAAAGCATTCCCAACAGAGGGCCACCCAGCCTCTGCTTAAAAACCTCTGAAGAAGGAGGAGACACCACCACACTTCATGGAGGCAGCAGCAGATTCGACTACTGGACAGCTCTGACTGTCAGGAAGCTCTTCCTGAGGTTTAAGTGGAATCTCTTTTCCTGCAGCTTGGACCCACTGCTCCTTGTCCTAGTCTCTGGAGCAGCGGAAAACAAGCCTGCTCCCTCCTCGACATGACATCCTTTTAAACATTTAAACATGGCCATCACCTCTCCTTAACCTTCTCTTCTGCAGACTAAACATCCCCAACTCCCTCAACCACTCCTCACAGGGCTTCATGGCTTCCAGACCCTTCACCATTTTGGTCACCCTCCTCTGGACGTGTTCCAGTTTCTTGATATCCTTCTTGAATTGAGGTGCCCAGAACTGGATGCACTATTCCAAATGAGGCCTAACCAATGCAGAATAGAGTGGTACCATTACCTCCCCTGGTCTAGACACCATACTCCTATTGATCCAACCAAGAACTGCATTGGCTTTCTTGGCTGCCGCATCACACTGCTGGCTCATGTTCAGCTTGTGGTCCACCAAGACCCCTAGATCCCTTTCACACGTACTGCTATCCAACCACATTTCCTCCATCCTATATTTGTGCCTTCCATTTTTTCTGCCTAAGTGCAGGACCTTACATTTCTCTCTGTCCAAATTCATTTTGTTAGCTTTGGCCCAGCTCTCCAATCCTTTTGAAATTTGACCCTGTCCTCTGGCGCCTTAGCAACCCCTCCTGATGTTAGGTGTGGGAATGGCCCTGGCTCTTCCTGGCAGGGGTTCAAGGCGGGAGGACGTCCCTTGTTTGCGCCCGGACATTCCAAGTTTGCAGAGATTTGTATTTTCACGCCCAGGCACGCCTCCTTTCTGGCCGCTCCATCCCTCCGCTTTGCTTTCGGTTTCTTTTCCTCGCCTTCAGGCGGGGACTGTGGACGATCATCCACACCGCCCCCTTAAAACAGGCTTAAAAGAATTCCATTATCATGCAATTACGGCCATTCAGTTCCTTTTAAAATGGCTAAACCGTTTTTATTTTTTTGTTTGCAAAGCAAACTTTCTGCATCCTTCAAAGCGCGCATCTTCTCCAAAAGAAAATCATGCCGCCGACATTCCTTCTGGGTTCCTTTTTTGGGGGGAGGAAAGATTTTTGGATTTCTGCGTTGCGGAGATTCTTCCCGAAGCATCAACGAATAAAACTCCCTGCGCCAAAAGTCTTTGCAAAGGAAAGAAAGAAAGAAAATTTAAAAAAATTAGACGTTTAATCTCTAGGACAAAATGCGCACCAAAATAAATGGGGGAAAAAACAAAACATTGAAAGCGTGGCTTTTCTTTCCGAAGCATCATCTCCATCATCATTGCATTGTTTACTCGTATGCAATTTTGGATGCTATTTTGTTTGTTTGTATTTGCTTTTATGTGATCTATTGATTATAAAATATTATTAAATATTAAATATTATTAAAACTCATCATCGCGTAATTACGCAAACTAAAGCGTGCCTTCTGGGCGCGCGCTTTCCATCTCGTTCCCACGCCTGCAAAGAAAACAAAACAAGCTAGAATAACACTGTATCGGGGATCATTTCCCCCCTTCTTTTAACAAAGTTTCTTTTCCCGGGAAATCAGAGTTCCCCCCTCCCCACCTTTCCAAAGGGACCCCGCCCTCTCCACGCCCCCCAGCCTCCCCCCGGCCAATCCCAGTTGAGAAAGCCTGGGCTGGCCTGGAGTGACAGCTCTGGGAGCCAAGGAGAGGAGGGGGCTCTTCCCCCTACCGCCCCCAGGGATGATTTTTCTCCCTTTCCTGCGGGGGACTCCGGCATTTCTCAGTCCGGGGCGGCCGAAGCTGGAGTGGAGGTTGGAGTTGCCCATCTTGAGGGGCAGCTCTCGGGCTGGTGAAGCTCTCCAAGGACCCCCTGGGATGGGGAGACGAGCTAGAGGAAGAGAAGGCGAAAGCCCTGAGTTCGAATCCTGCCTCCTCTCGGTGGCCTCGTAGGAAAAGCGCGCAGCATCCGCGCGCCATCCGCTGGGTTATCCTGACTCGAAGGTAAGCAGGTCTGCTGTGCATGCTCCTTGGGGGCCATCTGTCCAAGGGAGGGCTTTGAGGGTGTTCCTGCAGGGCAGGGGGTTGGACTGGATGGCCTTTGGGGTCTCTTCCAACTCTACATTTCTATGATTCTGTGATTCTATGAGTCTCCCTCGAAAATGATCGCTTTGGGTGGCAGGGTCTACCTTGCGGGGTTGTCGTGAGCATTCCAGGAAGGGTAATACTTCTTAATTTTTTTTTTAAAATCCCCATGGATGTTTACAGCTGTCTTTACAGGCTATGCCAATCTGCATGGCCACCTTGAGTCCTGCCTTGAGGCAAAGGTGAGATAGAATCATAGAAATGTAGAGTTGGAAGAGACCCCAGGGGCCATCCAGTCCAGCCCCCTGCCATGCAGGAACACCCTCAAAGTACTCCCGACAGGTGGCCATCCAGCCTCTGCTTAAAAACCTCCAAAGAAGGAGGAGACTCCACCACACTCCATTGAGGCAGCAGATTCCACTCCCTGGACAGCCCTGACCGTCAGGAAGTTCTTCCTGAGGTTCAGGTGGAATCTCCTTTTCTGCAGCTTGAATCCATTGCTCCTTGTCCTGGTCTCTGGAGCAGCAGAAAACAAGCCTGCTCCCTCCTCAGCATGACATCCCTTCAAATATTTAAACATGGCTATCATGTCCCCTCTTAGAATCATAGAAATGTAGAGATGGAAGAGACCGCAGGGGCCATCCAGTCCAACCCCCTGCCATGCAGGAACACCCATCAAAGCATTCCCAATGGATGGTCATCCAGCCTTTGCTTAAAAACTTCCAAAGGAGGAGACTCGACCACACTCCATGTTCCACTGCCAAACAGCTCTGACCGCCAGTAAATTTTTCCTGAGGTTCAGGTGGAATCTCCTTTTCTGCAGCTGGAATCCATTGCTCCTTGTCCTAGTCTCTGCAGCAGGGGAAAACAAGCTAGCCCCATCTTCAACGTGACATCTCTTCAAATATTTAAACATGGCTATCATGTCCCCTCTTAACCTTCTCTTTTGTAGACTAAACATCCCCAGCTCCCTAAGCCGCTCCTCATAGGGCTTCATGGCTTCCAGACCTTCACCATTTTGGTCACCCTCCTCTGGACATGTTCCAGCTTGTCCATATCCTTCTTGAATCCAGGTGCCCAGAACTGGACACAGTATTCCAAATGAGGTCTAACCAATGCAGATTACTGTATACAATACAGAATTACTGTATACTTAAGCAATGATTGTTCTTATTATAAATATTATTTGTTACATTTGCATTTCCCTTTCCTCTTCTGAGTTCAGGGTGGTTTACATGAGTCTCTTCCTTCTCCCTTCCTCCTCACAAAAACCAACCCTGTGAGGTAGGCCAGGCTGTGTTTGGAGGATGTGAGCTTCACAGAGTTCTGGTTTTGAGGAAAGCAGCTGGATTATTAACACGGATAGACGAATAGGCGTGCCTTGGACCCCCTCTGCAACAAGATACTGATCTACCTATGTGATGATTATTGATTAATAATTTTATTTGTAATTATTATGTTGTGCATCGTTCATATCCACCTCCAGGTTCTCCAGTGAGCTCAAGGAGGCATGTGTGGTTTTCTATATCCTCACAACAACCACTTTGTGAGGTAGGTGAGGCTGAGAGAGACTGGGGCCATTTCCGCACTAGCTTGTTATAGCGCGATGATTCCACTTTCAACATCCTCTGGAATCCTGGGGTTTGCAGGAAACTGCAAACCCCAGGATTCCAGAGGATGTTGAAAGTGGAATCATCGCGCTATAACAGGCTAGCGCGGAAATGGCCTGGTTCTGGTTGCTTGTGTGAATTTGCTTTGCTGGGTGACACCACATTTATGGGTGTTTTTTCCCACACCTGTCTTCACCTGTATGTGCATTTCCACACACAAGTCCTGGCTTGATGCTTTGGTCCTCTGTGAACTACAGGCGGGAAAGTCCCTGGAATGTATTTAGCCATTCTTTACTTACTGTATTGCTTTTTTATTTATGCCTCCTGCCTTTCTCTGGAATGCAACTCAAGCCAGCCCACACATGAACCAAAACAAGGTGCATGAACTAAAAACTAGCCTTAAAAAAAGAAAAGAAAATACATTAAATGCCCTATTGAAACGTGAATACTTTGGAACAATACAAAATCCTTTAAAAGGAAAAACTAATGCAAATGCAGGACATGCACCCCCTTTCAACCTACCCACTTAGCCACCAAAGGTTTGTTTAGATGAAGGAGTTTTTACTTGCTGGGAGAAGGAGAGCAACCTGGTCTCCTGTGGCAGAGAGTTCCATAGGCTCAGGGCAGCCACTGAGAAGGGTTTTTCCCTTGTCTTCACCAAATGTGAGAAAGCCCTTCCCTGGAGATCTTAAAACTTGGGCAGGTTCATATGGAGAGACAGTCTTCCAGACAGTCTGGGAGTGTGTTGGATACATCCAGGCTTATAACCCAATCTGTGCCCACATTCTGTCTCCTGCTATCTTTATATGAATCATGGTTTTCTTTTTTCTTGTGTTTTTCCAAGAAGAATGTGGTATGGCTTACTTGTTTGAGCCAGCTGTTTTTGCAGGCAGGTTGTCTCTAATTTTGGCATGCTCTGAAAATGCCACTTTCTTCTTTCTTTCCTTTGAAATATAGCCTATGGCAGCTGGTATTTGTTAGTGGTCTCCCATCCCAGTATGAACCACAGCTGATCCTGCTTAGCTTCCAAGACCAGACAGGATCTGGTGCTTTTAGGATCTTTAAACAGAGATTGGACGGATATCTCTCAGGAGTGCTTTAGTTGTGCATGCGGGGGGGGGGGCAGGGTTGGACTAGATGACCTTGCAGCCCCTTCCAACTGTAAAGGCCTTTTCACACTGCTCAGTTATAGCACTATGATACTGCCAGGGTTCCATCCTGTGGAATCCTGGGATTTGTAGTTTTTTTTAAAATTTATTTTTATTAAAAATGTTCATTCTTACAGGCATAAGCTCATAAGACTTGTTAATGTTTACAGTATAAAATATACTATAACATACCATAATATACAACATATAATATACTCTTTTGACATGTTCATAAGACCTGTTCATAAGACCCGTTATTATTTACAATATACAATATACTATAATATACTACAATATGCAGCATATAATATAATAATTAATACCTATTAATGATATAATTATATAATATAATAATAATATATAATGTATAATAATATAACATATAATGTACTCTTTTGCATGATGAAAATTAAATTAACATAGCTCTCTATATTATCATTAAGTCCATACAGACCTAATTTCTTACTTTCCTTTTTCACATTTTTTTCTTAATATTATTGTTGTCACATTTTTATTAATATTTCAATATTCTTGTTATCTTATTATATAGTGTCTAAAATCTACCTATTGCTAGGATTTGTAGTTTTATGGTGCTTTTGAGAATTCTTGGCATGAGAACTCTAGTGCCTCACCAGATCCCTAAGATTCCCGATGAAACAACCATGCCTGTTAAAGTGGAATCATAGTGCTATAATTGTGTAGTGTGAACAGGCCCTAAGATCTGAGGAATCCTGCCTGACACACTGGACACTATTGCTGCCAGTCAGAGTTGGCAACCTTGGGTCAAGTGGCCTGCCTTGGTGAAAGGGTGGCTTCTTATAATTCTGGTCCCAGAGTAAGCCTTGCATTTCCAGGTAGGGCTAGGAAAGAACCCAGTGGAGAGTTGCTTCTGCAAGTCAGAGTTGGCAGCACTGGGCTAGTTGGAGCAAATTCCAACTAGCAACTTCTTGTGTCCTTAGGCCGCAATGTCCAGCCTGCACGTCCAGTCCAGCACGTCCAGCCCTGACAGGCCATCCTCTTAATTCATAGCACAAAGGTTTGTTAACTCCAGTTGACTTGGGAGCTTATCACACAAGGCAGGTCAATTGCAATTACGCCAGGTTAATAGCATCTTCTTAGCATGTGACTTAAGCCATTTCCGCACTAGACGGTTATAGCGCTATTATTCCTCAAAGGCCCCTCCCAAAACTGCAAACCCCAGGATTCCATAGGATGTGGAAAGTGGAATAATAGCGCTATAGCCGTCTCGTGTGGAAATGGCCATCGTTCTGATTTTAGTGGACTTGGCTTTGATAAAGTCTCCATAGGCTCAGGGTGCCTGGCATCAATCTCACAGTCTAGTTCAGAGGTGAGAAGCCTGTGGCCCTCCAGAAGGCATGACAGTGCAGTTCCCAGCATGCTCCAGCATGCACTGTGCTGGTTGGGGCTGATGGGACTTGCAATTCCAACAATACCCAGAGGGCACCAAATGGCCTACATCTGGCTTAGCTTAGCAATAGCAATAGCATTTATTTCTATACCGCTTATCAACTGAGTGTTATCTAAGCGTTTTACACTGCATTTTAGCTAATTGCCCCCAACAAGCTGGGTACTCATTTTACCGACCTGCGGAAGGATGGAAGGCTGAGTCAACCTTGGAGCCAGGCAGGATCGAACTCACAACCTTGTGGTTGCAGTACCGGCATTTAACCACTGCGCCACCAGGGCTCCTTAATGGTGGGATTCGTGTCGCCCTCCAAAATTGTTGGGGTGCAACTCCAGGCAGCCCTTGCTAGCGGAGCCAGTGGTGAAGAATGATGGGAGTTGTAGTCCCAACAGCATCTAGAGAGCTGCATGATCCCAACCCTTCGTACAACTGCTTCCTGGACTGCCTTGTTTGTAGGTGGTATGATTTCACAGCAACCAGTTGCATCTCTCATGGCCAACATAGGCTGTTTGATTTTACTATAATTTGAAAGGTGGGGTAATAGGATTGGGAAGAGGAGTTAATTCAATCAAAGCAGTATTCAAATGCAAAAGGTTTTCCCCAGCCAGCTGTTCTGGACTGCTAAAAAGGTGTTAATAGCCTGTTTGTTTAGGTGGGAGAAAAATAATAAGAAGCAGGGCTGAATCATAGAATCATAGAAATTCAGAGTTGGAAGAGACCACACAGGCCATCCAGTCCAACCCCCTGCCATGCAGGAGCACCCTCAAATCAATCCCGACAGGTGGCCATCCAGCCTCTGCTTAAAAACCTCCAAGGAGGGAGACTCCACTACACTCCGAGGCAGCAGATTCCATTGCCGGACAGCCCTGACTGTCAGGAAGTTCCTCCTGAGGTTCAGGTGGAATCTCCTTTCCTGCAGCTTGAATCCATTGCTCCATATCCTGGTCTCTGGAGCAGCAGAAAACAAGTCCCATCCTTCCTCTACGTGGCATCCCTTCAAATATTTAAACATGGCTATCATGTCCCCTCTTAACCTCCTCTTCTGCAGACTAAACATACCCAGCTCTCTAAGTCTATCCTCATAGGGCTTCATGGCTTCCAGGCCTCTCACTATTTTGGTCGCCCTCCTCTGGACTTGCTCCAGCTTGTCAATATCCTTCTTGAATTGGGATGCCCAGAACTGGACACAGGATTCAAGATGGGGTCTAACCAAAGCAGAGTAGAGTGGTACCAGTACCTCCCTCGATCTAGACACCATACTCCTATTGATGCAGCCGAGAATCGCATTGGCTTTCTTGGCTGCCGCATCACACTGCTGACTCATGTTCAGCTTGTGGTCTATGAAGACTCCGAGATCCCTTTCACACGTACTGCTATCCAGCCACGTGTCCCCCATCCTATATTTGTGGATTCCATTATTTCTGCCTAAGTGTAGGACCTTACATTTCTCTCTGTTGAATTTCATTTTGTTCGCCCTGGCCCAGCTCTCCAATCTGCTGCCGATCTTTTCTCCTTCCACCCTTTGCAAATTTTGTGATAAAGACCAGAATTGCAAGACCTGAGTATTGCTTGCCTAAGAAAGCCCTATTAAATTCAGGGGTCACCATAAGTCAGCAGGCGATTTGATGCACACGCACATACCCATAGAGGCTGCTGGCCGAGATGGGTTCACAAGGCAATTAGACAAAAGGTGATTAGACTATTGTTGTTATTATTGGGACTCAAGGGGTTAACAGTTTAAAAAACAGTGCAGCAAAATAAAATAAAAAAAGACCAAAAGTGAACATTAAAATGGAATTAAACGAGTTAAGCCTACACTTAAAAAGAGGCAAAATGGAATTATAAAGGTGCAAAGCAATTAAAAGCAGTTTGATTTAAACGAGTATATTACCCACAGCAGTTCTTTGCAAACTTTCTTTTTAAAAAGCCTGACACAATTAAAAAGTTCTTGCCTGCTAATGGAAGAACAGCAAGGAGGGAAGTTCCAGATCCAGAGTGTGGGGGAGCCACTGAGAAGGCCCTGAATGAAAGCTCTGTTGGTAATAAAAAGTATTGCTAAGTGGAATCTCCATGGCCATTTCCGCACTAGCCTGCTTTATAGCTGCTGATGCATTTCCACTTTCAACATCCTCTGGAATCCTGGTTGATTCCGGCTGGCCCCTCCCGAAACTGCAAACCCCAGGATTCCAGAGAAGGTTGAAAGTGGAATCTTCGCGCTATAACACCCTTGTGCAGAAATGGCCCATGTTTAGAAGTGGTTCATCTGAAAACAGTGGTGGATGCTGCCAGAGTCATCAGTGGTTGACATCTGGTGGATTAGGCATTGCTAAGAGGATATTAGATTTCTAATAGCCCTAAAGCCACCAGATCCCATCTGTTTTTGGAAGCAAAGCAGGGTCAGCATTGGTTAATACTTGGATGGGAGGCCGCCAACAAATACCAGAGGCTGTAGACAGAGGAAACAACTAGCAAAACCACCTCTGAGTATTTGTTGCCTAAGAAAACCCTATGAAATTCATGAGGTCACCTTAGTTTGACAGGTAACTGAAAGACACACGCACACATGCACACACACACAAATTGTGGACAGACTGAATTAAAGAAGCCGCAGATGCCTTGAGTTTGCAAGACCTGAGCGGGACTGTTGAGGACCAGGGCTGCTGAAGGTCTCATTCATGGAGCTGCCATAAGTTGAAACTGACTTGGGAGCAAAGAACAACCAGGGCAGAGAGGGGAGAACATTTGCAGAGAGTTATTGCATCCTAAGAGTTCTTATGCAAGCAAAGCTGTGTGTGGGAGTCCAGCAGGAGGACTTGTGTTTCAGACATGAGGGATTGTTTGACAACACTTAGAATGATAGTAGTGAGCAAAGATCTGTGTGCACATGCTGACACAGGCAGGCTTTACATTGTAATACGTGTGTTAATCAGCTTATTTGTCCTAGGATGTCTGTGTTACCACCCAACTACTGTTTGTTAAACATGATAGCCATGTTTAAATATTTGAAGGGATGCCATGTAGAGGAAGGAGAGGGCTTGTTTTCTGCTGCTCCAGAGACCAGGACAAGGAGCAATGGATTCCAGCTGCAGGAAAGGAGATTCCACCTGAACCTCAGGAAGAACTTCCTGATGGTCAGAGCTGTCCAGCAGTGGAATCTGCTGCCTCCATGGAGTGTGGTGGAGTCTCCTCCTTCTTTGGAGGTTTTTAAGCAGAGGCTGGATGGCCATCTGTCGGGAGTGTTTTGAGGGTGTTCCTGCCTGGCAGGGGGTTGGACTGGATGACCCCTGGGGTCCCTTCCAACTCTACATTTCTCTGATTCTGTGATTAATGACTGTGTTTGTAGTTCTGGCATTTTACTATCTTCACCTCACCCATCTACAATGGGTATAAAATATCTGCAGACTGAGACTATGTTCCGTTCACCTGTTGGAGCAGGATGCAGCCCACAGAAAAATATTCCAGGTAAAATGTAGTCCTGAAAGTGCCAACAGATTCTTTATGATCCTGCAACAGACTAACACAGCATGTTGGTTAATTCAGGGGTGGCTCTCCAGTTTTTGTCAGGCTGCAGTTCCAAGTATTCCTCATTGGCTGTGCTGACTAGGATTGCTGGGAGTTCAGTAGCATCTGGAAGATTGCACAGTTTCCACTGCTCTTCGACTGTCTGTCTTCTTACTTGATCTAACTGCAGGTCTTGGGGGATGCAAGGTCTGGTCAAAATTTTGGACTTCCCACCTACGGCCATACCACCCTGAACACGTCCAATCTCGTCTGATCTTGGAAACTAAGCAGGGTCGGGCCTGGTTAGTACTTGGATGGGAGACCGCCTGGGAATACCGGGTGCTGTAGGCTAAAAAAAAAATTGGACTTCCCGGCTTCTTGCCTCACCACCCAATTTTTGTACCACTTAGCTTGATGAAAACACTCTGAAGAATGCACAGGTTTACACAACTCTGTGGAATTTTAGCTCTTGTTTAAAATATTTTTGTGGGTGGGGGTTCCCCCCCTTCCTAGGCAAACAGTTACTTTTGGTTTTGGTTTTTTCCTATCCTCTCAAGCAAATAAAACCGGCTTGTACATATCCGTGTTAGTCTTTCATGCCCAGGTGTGTAGAAACAACAAAGTCACCCAAACATTTAATAAATTAATAATAATAAAATTTATTTTTATCCCACCTCTCCCACTGGATCGAGGCGGCATTACAACAGTATATAAATACATTAAAAACACTAAAATGTAACCCATCCTCACCACCCACCAACCCTTCCAACCCCCTAAAACACATTGTTCACTGAAGTTAAAATAGTCCTACACATGTTGGTCAATTACTGATTCCTTTTTGTGATTTTTTTTCTTTCATAGAATGATTGATTTGAGCCAGAGTTAATACCTGAAGCCTAGAGCCGAGATTAGAAAAATATTGTGAGAGATGAAAAACATGCAACTGCTGGTTTCTGCCTGTAGCTATTTTTTTATATTCCTGGTCATTCTCTTGCACAACTCCAGGGCCTTTTCTGCACTACGCTCTTATAGTGTGATGATTCCACTTTCAACCTCCTATGGAATCCTGGGGTTTGCCATTTCGGGAGGGGCCGGCCAGGATTCCATAGGTGGTTGAAAGCAGAATCATTGGGCTATAAGAATGTCGTGCAGATGATTAATGGTGTTACCCGGTACCATGCAAGGCATGGTTTGGATACGTTGCAAAGCAGATGTTTTTTTTGTGCTCAATCAGTAGTATCATAGCTTTGCATCAGGTGTCTGCAAAACTCACAGGATGTAGTGATTTGGCCGGCTGACGGCTTGGCTCATCCCCCTTTCTTATCTCTTTGTGGTGTCTGTGGGTTGTGAGCCTCTTCTGTAAGTTTATGTGATGTGTTGGGGTCACTGTGATAGATCCCGTTGCCGTTTCCACCCTGAGTTACTCACTTAGCCCTTTTCCCCTCTCTTAATCCCTTCCTGAATTGGGTACTTGGGCCTCAAGTTGACCCTATTGAGAACCAGTGGCTGTGTTGTTGTGGTAGTTTCATTGTAATAAGTATGAGTAGGTACTCCACCAAACTCGACATGATCAGACAGAAAGAGTGGTAAAAACCACTTAATGCACTAACCCCTAACTACCAAATCATTTACTGCTCCCCAAAACCAGAGTCAGACAGAGGAAAGGACTGACTATGGTTTTGGAATTCAGGGGTTTGTAGTTTACTGAGGAGGCCAAAGAGCTCTTTGGCTGAGAATTCTCAAGTCCTGTCACTAAACTGCAAACCCCAGGATTCCATAGGGTGTTGAAAGTGGAATAATAGCACTATAACAGTGTAGTGCGGAAGTGGCCAAAGAGTTTGCAGTCCTTTGAAGACATTTTTGCTAGCATGATTTGATAGAATCATAGAATCATAGAAATGTAGAGTTGGAAGAGACCCCAGGGGCCATCTAGTCCAACCCCCTGCCATGCAGGAACACCCTCAAAGCAATCCCGACAGATGGCCATCCAGCCTCTGCTTAAAAACCTCCAAAGAAGGAGGAGACTCCACCACACTCCAAGGCAGCAGATTCCACTGCCGGACAGCCCTGACTGTCAGGAAGTTCTTCCTGAGGTTCAGGCGGAATCTCCTTTCCTGCAGCATGAATCCATTGCTCCTTGTCCTGGTCTCTGGAGCAGCAGAAAACAAGCCATCTCCTTCTTCTACATGGCATCCCTTCAAATACTTAAACATGGCTATCATGTCCCCTCTTAACCTTCTCTTCTGCAAACTAAACATCCCCAGCATTCTAAGTGTATCCCCATAGGGCATGATTTCCAGGCCTCTCACCATTTTGGTTGCCCTCCTCTGGACTTGGTTGCAAGTTTAGGGTCCACTACTAGATTGGTTCTTTAAAACCCAGCCCGATGGGTTAAAGCACTAGTAGGTGACCTTATTACCTTTGGTCCACCTTTCCTTCTTGCTTCATGCCTGCAACATGTTCCCAGGTCATGCCGACATCTTGGCTTCCTTTTTTAGCCATCTCTATTTGGCTCCGTTTACTAAAAACTCTTTGATGTTCCTCATTAAAGTATTATCTATTCTTTAGGTAGCCAAGTCTTTGTCCACTTCCTTGGCTCCTTAGCTTTTCCAGGTGGCTGTTGGCAGTTGCAGCTCATTAGCTCTTTGGCTAGTTCTTGGCTTCTTTCCTTTCGACTTGTCCTTCCCATGAACCCATCTTTGCAGTTTTGGTATTGGCTATTTCACCGAAACTCCTATGAACCGTATCAGCAAAACTGATAATAATAATATCAACCAGTTTAGCTGAGCTACCTTGCATTTTCAGCTTGCATTGCCTCTTTTGAGTGGAGGCATGCCCAATATGTTTAACTGCTTGCCATTTTACCTTGGTTCCATTTGCCAGGTTCTGATCTTAGGGTGTCTTGAGCTCTAACTCTTGGCCCAAATCTTATTTGAAGTGTTGGTATAATAAGTTTTATCTGCACCGTTTTTACTTCCAGAGGTGATGCTTAAACTATTTGGAGCATCTCATTCATGTTTTAAAAGAGATTTTGAAATCTGCAGTACCTTTCTAGCGTCTCGCTTGTAAATCACCAGACATTTCCAGCTGACTTTTCATACAAAATGGGTTGGGAAGAGGGCAGCCGACATCTCTTGCTGGTCTTCCCACCCGTGAGAGCTTCAGAAATCTGCAACAGGACCAGGGTTGCAAAAGCCAGCTTTGAAGCATCTAAACAGTTAAAGCAGCTTGGTTTCGAACAGTCTTGTTATTTCAAGGCTTTGGGCCTCTGCAGCCTGTCTTATCTCCACCTGGACCTGGGCGGAAGCCTAGCCAAGGTCACTTGAAGCCCTCCCGTGGGAAAATGTTTTGGCTGTTGGGAGGAAGAATTATGCAGATAGGGTGGGGAAGGTTCACCTTGTGGGCCACTTCTGGCCAGCAAAAGAAGCCTTCTAGCATCCCCTTGCTGGCAATTCCCAGTAGATTTCCTTTTTCTCAGAAAGTCCTAGAGGCCAAAAACATGGCAGTTGCCTCCCAAGGCCAAATATTTTTTGGGAAAACAAGTCTTGTTTCCCCAGAATTGGAGTCTCAGCAGGAGGTCGTGTCCCTCCAAGGTTTCATGGAGGTCCAGTATAGCCACCAACCTCTTTGTATGCTTTGCGCTCCTGGTATAGAATCATAGATTTGGAAGAGACCCCAGGGCCATCCAGTCCAACCCCATTGCCCCATGCAAAAACATACAGCGAAAGCACACATGGCCACCCAGCATCTGTTTAAAAACTTCCAAAGAAGGAGATTCCACTCCACTCCCAGGCAGAAGCACACTCCACTGTTCCAACTGCTTTTACTGTCAGGAGGTTCTTCCTAATGCTCAAACGGAATCTTTTTTCCTAAAGTTTGAAGCCATTGCTCTGTGTCCTAGTCTCTGGAGCAGGAGAAAAGAGGCTTGCTCCATCCTCCAGATGACATCCTTTCAAGTATTTAAACGTGGCTGCCATATCTCCTCTTAACTTCTCTCCTGCAGGCTAAACACACACCCAGCTCTCTAAGCTGCTCGTCATAGAGCTTCCAGGTTTCTGGGCCTTTTGCCATTCTTGTTGGCTTCCTCTGGAAGTGTTGCCTATATCCTTCTTGAGTTGTGGGGCCTAGAAGCAGACACAGGGTTCCAGGTGGGGTTTGACCTGATGAGTATGAAATTTCCAGATGAAATCTGACCATGATGAAGATTCCAGATGAAATCTGACCATCATGGAGAGGGGGAATCATGCAACCTTCCAGATGTCTTTGAATTGCAACTCCCATCAGCCTTTGGCAGTGAAGCCAGGAGCAAGGACTGCGGAGGGCTGTAGTTCTAAGAAATATTGGGAGGAACATCTTAACTGTAAGAACTGTTTGGACAGTGGAATCAGACTGCCTCAATGGTGGACTATACTTTTATTTTATTTTGTGCTCCTGGCGTAGGAACCATGGAACATGTGAAACTGTGGGTCCAGGTTTTATGTTGTGCTTTTCTTTTTCAGAATGTTGAGGAGCCCTGGTGGTGCAGTGGTTAAATGCCAGTACTGCAAGCCACAAGGTTGTGAGTTCGATCCTGCCGGGCTCCAAGGTTGACTCACCCTTCCATCCTTTCGCAGGTCGGTAAAATGAGTACCCAGCTTGTTGGGGGCATGTATAGAAAAATGTATCGAAATACATGCTATTTGTAAGTTGTTCGCTGCCTCAATCCATATGGAGAGGTGGGATATAAATAAATAAATAAATATAAAAATAAAATAATTTTTAAATCTGTCTTCTTGGGACAAGTTTGGTGGAAGTACTTGGACAGGTTACCTTTGGGACAACACCTCCCAGAGGGGGATTCTGGGAGGTGTTGCCCCAAAAAGGAACATGTGCAAGATCTGCAGTGAGATCACTTTCTGTTCTGGGTTTGGACTGCAGACCCACCAAAAGCTGCAGGTGTTCCCCCCTCTTGACCCCCCCCAGAGGCTCCGCCTTCAGGCGCTGCCAAGGTACCACTGTTGGGCTCCTGCTCGCATTCCAGGAAATGGAAACCAAAAACTTCAGCCTTCTTTACCCCTCCGGTCCTTCTCTCTTTCTTCCTGTCACGTCGACACCCACACCGGAACTGTTGATGTTCATCAGCTGTGAGATCCCCTCTTTGCAAAAGAGGCTTTCTGCTGACGGGGGCAGATTTGGCCTTATTCTCTTGCCAGGACAACATCCAGTGGCTAGGCAAGCTTGGATAGGGCGAGAAAAGCTCTTGGACTCCAAAAGCTTGCATGAAAGTTTTGAATCGCTCCAGAGGTAAATGAATTAGATCTTCTTCTTCTTCTTCTTCCCCTCAGCTCCAACTTGCCTGCCCGTGCCATGCTGCTGTGCCTAAATTTCTTTTAAACACCATTATCGCCCTGCCCCGTCGATGGCAGGATGTGGGTGGCTTTGCTTTCCTGTTGTTTAATCCACAATGGACTGAAAGCGCGAGACGGCGGTGTGGCCTCCGCCAGTTCCTTCGTCTGGTTCAGAAGCCTTCTTCTTCCAGGGAAACCTTACTTTTTTGGCACTGGGATTCTCAGAATCCCCATGCTGGGAGGGGGATACTGGGAGTCGGAGTCCAGAAAAGCCACGATTTCATAAAATTCTGCTCCAGCCCAGCTCTTTGGTGCGTGCTCATCCATGGGCAAAATTGCTTCTTGACTTGGTGCTCGGTGTGAACTGGTGACTTGAGTTCTTTCTGCATCACTTCCCAGAAATACTAAAGACTTAGTTTTGTTTTAGTGTGTGTGGGTTTATTGTAGTTAATGGACAAGTCTTGACTTGCCCAGGGCTCTCTTTCTTGGCATAGAGAGAAAGAGAGAAGGGCTGAATCGGATGTGTGCCAAGTCTGGTTATCTTGGCGTTGCAGACCCCTCTGTGGACCAAATCCGTGGTTGACAATCTGGGGCTCCACCAGCAAATTCTCTTACTCGATATGAGGCAACGCCTTTCACACCACGCGTCAGTTTCGCTCTGCAACTGTTAGATTCGCCGTCAGAAGGGATGATGAAACCAGCGTGGTGCATATCATGGTTGAGTGTTGGGAGAATTGTGGATCCCTCCTTGATCATGGAAACCCATTGGGCAACTGTTGTTGTCGTTGTCACTTCTAGTTGTTTCCAGTTTAGTGGCAACTCTAAGGTGTACGTATCATGGGGTTTTCTTGGCAAGATTTTTTTTTCAGAGGGGATTTGCCTTTGCCTTCCTCTGAGGCTGAGAGAGTGTGACTTGCTGCAGGTCACCCAATGGGTTTCCATGGCCAAGTGGGGAACTGAACCCTGCTTTCCAGCCTTGTACTCCAATACTCACTACATCACACTGGATGTACACAAAGACCATACATAGACCATATCCGTACCAGGGACTTATAGCGCGATGATTCCACTTTCACCATCCTATGGAATCCTGGGGTTTGCAGTTTGGGGAGGGGCCGGCCGGTTTTGCAGCCCCTTTCACATTTGCCGTGGTCAGCCAACTAGAAAACCCCAGCCGGCCCCTCCCCAAACTGCAAACCCCAGGAATCCATAGGATGCTGAAAGTGGAATCATCGTGCTATAAGTCCCTGGTGTGAAAATGGCCATAGTCTTCCTATTACACAGTTTTAGAAATAATTTTGGAGGAGTCAGTTTGAAATTCAAGGCGTTACCAGAAGTCGACAGGACGCTTAAAGGCACACGCACAGTGTATGAATGTCTTTGTCCTAAGCATTTTATGTGTCATTTTAAAAAAGTCATAATTTCAAAACAATTCCAGGAAAAAAAAGGTTTTGGGGATAAAAGTGAGAGAATGTTTTATTCTGAATTTTTTCCAATTTTTTGCCTTCTACCAAGTTTTGAACCCAGTTTCATATGGCAGACTTTGTTTCTGCCAATGGTAATCCACGTGCTTGTGGAGTTATTTGCAATCTGTTGGCTGACCACAGCAAATGTGAAAGGGGCTGCACGGAATTTGGCCGCTTCGTCTACAAAAATAAAAGGATGAAATAGTTGCAATCTAGATTCCTTGCAGGTAAGGGGCTAGATGCACCATTTAAGCTGTAGATTTTGAAAGTGATTTAAAGTATTAATGATATGAAGAGCACAGAGTTTGCCTGTAGCAAAGAAACCGGTGATGTATGGTGGATTTATCAACATCTAATATATAAAGTCAAAGTTTGTGACTTTGTCTGTGTCAGATGAAGACCTGGCCTCATATGATTGGGCTGTGTCAGGCAAAGACCTGATATGATTGGCTGCCTCAGAAGATTCTGTGGAATCCTGGGATTTGCAGTTTAGGGAGGGACCTTTAGAATTCTCAACCAGAGAGAGCTCTTAGGCTTGACTGGTTGCAACAAAGCCTAGCAGCAAGGAGGAGGGCAGCATATTTCGCTCAGGAACCCAACCTCCATGTGCTAATAACTCTGAATACAGATTGGATTGGGGAATATGGGAAAAAGTTACAGGCACTGGACAAGACCGTTTGGGGGGAATTAGAGACGCGGGATCTCAAATCTTTCTAACAAGTATTACCTGTGAGAAAATAAACTCATGGGCAACAGGGGTATATATGCTAGTATTTTATAAATATATGAAGACAATAGGGTAGATGATGGCTTTTGAATGAACAGAATAGAACCAGTTGATTCCAAATGGAATTGTACAAAATGAAATTCAACAGAGAGAAGTGTAAGGTCCTACACTTAGGTAGAAAAAATGGAATACAGAAATATAGGATGGGGGACACGTGGCTGGGTAGTAGTACGTGTGAAAGGGATCTAGGAGTCTTCATAGACCACAAGCTGAACATGAGCCAGCAGTGTGATGCAGCAGCCAAGAAAGCCAATGCAATTCTCGGCTGCATCAATAGGAGTATGGTGTCTAGATCGAGGGAGGTACTGGTACCACTCTACTCTGCTTTGGTTAGACCCCATCTTGAATACCGTGTCCAGTTCTGGGCACCCCAATTCAAGAAGGACATGGTCAAGCTGGAGCAAGTCCAGAGGAGGGCGACCAAAATGGTGAGAGGCCTGGAAACCATGAAGCCCTATGGGGATAGACTTAGAGAGCTGGGTATGTTTAGTCTGCAGAAGAGAAGGTTAAGAGGGGACACGATAGCCATGTTTAAATATTTGAAGGGATGCCATGTTGAGGAGGGAGCGGGCTTGTTTTCTGCTGCTCCAGAGACCAGGACAAGGAGCAATGGATTCAAACTGCAGGAAAGGAGATTCCACCTGAACCTCAGGAAGAACTTTTTGACGGTCAGGGCTGTCCAGCAGTGGAATCTGCTGCCTCGGAGTGTAGTGGAGTCTCCTTCTTTGGAGGTTTTTAAGCAGAGGCTGGATGGCCATCTGTTGGGAGTGCTTTGAGGGTGTTCCTGCATGGCAGGGGGTTGGACTGGATGGCCCCTGGGGTCTCTTCCAACTCTACATTTCTATGATTCTATGATTCTAACCTAGTTGTTGTGAAGTTACATTTTACTGTGCTCTTGCGGTCAGTGCAAATGTTCAGACTAGTGCCTCTCCCACCCCCACGTTCCTCCTGTGTGAAACGCTTAATTCACAAATAATTTCAGTCGCACACCAAGGACACTTTAATGCTGACCCAGACATCCTCCTCCTGCAATCAGAGAAGATAAAAGGGACTTGCCTGTGTGATATCAGCTTATCAGCAAGCTTAATTCAGTTTGTTCAGGACCCAAGCAAAATCTGGGTGTTCCCTTCCATTAATATTAACATTATAATATTAATATAATATTAATATTAACATTAATATTAGCATAGCAAAGATTGGAAAAGCTTTATAGGTTGTTCAATCTTACCTGCCTTATGGATTGTTCAGTGTTAATCTTCCTCTTTGGCTTACTTACCTGCCTAAACTGTGACGTTTATGGATACCGAGAGCTGTAAAACCAAGCATCTGTTATAATATTCTCTAGATAGGAAAAACTGCCCAATAATCTTACAGAAACCTCTGGAAGAACATGACATTGTGAATGGGTTATTGGAATTCATTTACCAAAAAAATTAAACATTGCATGACTATATGTTCTTATGCTACATAATTAAAAGCGAATCCCAATTTCACGATGACTAACCTTTGGACCATAACATATCTTAAAAAGAAAGCTATCTTTAGATAGATTTTTCATCAAAAAGCATTTAGTTTAAAAGATCTGATTTCAATCAAAAAAATATGATTTATATATCAAAAAATCTGATTTAAATTAAAATATCTAATTTAAAAAAAAAATCATTGAGTTTTCTCCACCATGGCTATAGCTCTGAGGATTCCCAAACCTGCTCTAAGAATTCATTGCTCGGGGTAGCCTTAGAGTCCCCAAAAGTAACTTTCCCAGGCTCTAAAATTACTGCTTTAAATCTGAATACTTGCCCTTGGAACACGGTAGATGCTTTCATTGGAAGTTTTAAAACAGAGGTTGCATGACTACCTTCCAGGAGTACTTTTGCTGTGGATTTCCTCCGTTACCAGGGGTTGGACTAGATGGCCTTTGGGTTCCTTCCAAGTCTGTGATCCTTATTTTTCCGTAACTTTCTGGCACTACTGTTTACACCCATCCCAAGCATCCTCCCACGCACAGGTTCTCTGTGTGTCTGCCAGCTGGAGATAACCTTCCGTTTGTCTGCAACGGTCCCTAGGACTTCAAAGCTTCAAGGGTAATAATAATTAGTCATTCTGTTGGCCTAAATCCTCTTTCTTAAGTTTAAGCTGCAGTCCTGTACATGCTTCCTTGGGAGACACTCCCACTAAAGCCTCTGAGATGTATTTCTGGAAAAAAAAATCTTTATTTTGTATTGCTTTAAGGTATTCTGTTGCAGGAAGTTCACATGGATGCTTCTGCAAGATGTAGTCAAATTTTTCTTTCAGTTTTGTTTCTAACTGGACGTCTAGCAAGACGTCCCAGTTTTGCTTGAGTTTAAGATTAATGCTGAAGGTCAGGGAACCACAGAGCAGCCGAGATTTTGCAACACATCTGCTTTCTTTCTTCTTGGACAAGATAAGAACATAGAAAATTCTCCCTCTCCCTGCTAATTTTTGCTAATATAAATACCGTGCAAGTTAGCTGAATCTCTCTTGCATTTATCACAGCCTTCAATTTCTGAGAAATTCTAGAAACAGATAAATGGGGTGTAGAATCATAGAAATGTAGAGTTGGAAGAGACCCCAGAGGCCATCCAGTCCAACCCCCTGCTATGCAGGAACACCCATCAAAGCATTCCCGACAGATGGCCATCCAGCCTCTGCTTAAAAACCTCCAAGGAAGGAGACTCCACTACACTCCGAGGCAGCTGATTCCACTGCCGGACCACCCTGACCGTCAGGAAGTTCTTCCTGAGGTTCAGGTGGAATCTCCTTTCCTGCAGCTTGAATCCATTGCTCCTTGTCCTGGTCTCTAGAGCAGCAGAAAACAAGCCCTCTCCTTCCTCTACATGGCATCTCTTCAAATATTTAAACATGGCTATCATGTCCCCTCTTAACCTTCTCTTCTGCAGACTAAACATCCCCAGCTCTCTAAGTCTATCCCCATAGGGCTTCATGGCTTCCAGGCCTCTCACCATTTGGTCGCCCTCTTCTGGACTTGCTCCAGCTTGTCAATATCCTTCTTGAATTGGGGTGCCCAGAACTGGACACAGTATTCCAGATGGGGTCTAACCAAAGCAGAGTAGAGTGGTACCAGTACCTCCCTCCATATAGACACCATACTCCTATTGATGCAACCGAGAATTGCATTGGATTTCTTGGCTGCCGCATCACACTGCTGACTCGTGTCAGCCAACTTATCTAGTGGATGCCCTTTGAGATATATTGAGTGCATCCAGAAAGGCATTGATTATGAGAGCATTACACTGTGGGGTGATGTGAGGGCAGGACCTTCTGTGCTGTGGTGCCTATTTGTTGAATACCTTCTCTTTAGAGGCCCAGTTAATGCCAACACTGGTGTCATTCACTTAAAACCTGCCTGTTTAAGTCTTTGGAGCCTAACAGATTTTGTCCGAACCTGCTCATGTGTATGGTTTTGAATTGTCCTAAGCTGCCCTGTGATGAGTGCTTTAGGGAGCTGGGTACCTTTAGATTGGAGAAGAGAAAGTTAAGAGGTGGCACGATAGCCATTTTTAAATATTTGAATGGATGCCATATGGAAGGTGGGGCAAGCGTGTTTCTTGCTGCTTTGCAAACTAGGACACGGAACAATGGCTTCAAACTATAGGAAAAGAGATTCCACTCAAAGATTAAAGAAGAATTTCCTGAAGGTAAGAGCAGTTTGACAGTGGGATACACTGCTGCCTGGGAGTATGGTGGAGCTTCCTTCTCTGGAAGGGAGTGCTTTGATTGTGGCCATTTCCGCACTACACTGTTATTCCACTTTCAACCTCCTATGGAATCCTGGAGTTTTCAGTTTAGGGTGGGGGGGCATTTAGAAATCTCAGCCAGAGAGCTCTTTGGCCTCAACTACAAACCTCAGAATTCCACAGGGTGTTGAAAGTGGAATAATAGCACTATAACAGTGTAGAGCGGAAGCGGCCTGTGTCTTCCTGAATGGCAGAGTGGGTTTGGACCTTCAGGTCTCTTTCCAATTCTACGATTCTAAGCTGTCTTAACTGGTTTTAATCTGTCTTGTTTTACCTTGTCCCATTATTGAATATCCCTTTAGTCTGTTCGAGCGATCTGTTTTAAGTTGTTTTAAACGGTCTAAATTGTTTTTGCTGTATGCTCCCCAGAGATCCTTGGATATAGAGTACAGTGTTGTGGTTGATTTTTGTGTTTGACATCAAGTTGACTTTGATAACCTCCAGGTCACCCTATTGTCAAGAGACCTGCTCATGTCTTGCAAACTCAGGGGTCAATCTGCTTGTAATGCACCCTTTCTCTTTCCCTGTTGCTTTCCGCTTTACTAATTTCTGCACTAGCCTGTTATAGCGCTATGATTCCACTTTCAACATCCTATGGAATCCTGGGGTTTGCAGGCCCCTCCTGAAACTGCAAACCCCAGGATTCCATAGGATGTTGAAAGTGGAATCATAGCGCTATAACAGGCTAGTGCGGAAGTGGCCTAAATGTCATCAGTGAGTCGTCGACAGAGGAAGAAATAGCCAAGTTTTTCTCTTGCAGCATGCCAGGGAGGGAGAGAAGAAAAGGAATGTGACAGCATTTAGGCCAAACTAGCTTTTGTTTTAGCATGAGCTTTCATGGATATAAATTCATTTCTTCAGATAGAATCATAGAATCATAGAAATGTAGAGTTGGAAGAGACCCCAGGGGCCATCTAGTCCAACCCCCTGCCATGCAGGAACACCCTCAAAGCACTCCCTTGGACAGATGGCCATTCAGTCTCTGCTTAAAAACCTCCAAGGAAGGAGACTCCACCACACTCCATGGAGGCAGCATATTTCACTGCCGGACAGCCCTGACTGTCAGGAAGTTCTCCTTGAGGTTCAGGTGGAATCTCCTTCTCTGCAGCTTGAATCCATTGCTCCTTGTCCTGGTCTCTGGAGCAGCAGAAAACAAGCCCTCTCCTTCCTCTACGTGGCATCCCTTCAAATATTTAAACATGGCTATCGTGTCCCCTCTTAACCTTCTCTTCTGCAGACTAAACATACCCAGCTCTCTAAGTCTATCCTCATAGGGTTTCATGGCTTCCAGGCCCCTCACCATTTTGGTCGCCCTCTTCTGGACTTGCTCCAGCTTGTCAATATCCTTCTTGAATTGGGGTGCCCAGAACTGGACACAGTATTCCAGATGGGGTCTAACCAAAGCAGAGTAGAGTGGTACCAGTACCTCCCTCGATCTAGACACCAGACTCCTATTGATGCAGGCGAGAATTGCATTGGCTTTCTTGGCTGCCGCGTCACACTGCTGACTCCTGTTCAGCTTGTGATCTATCAAAACTCCTAGATCCTTTTCACATGTACTCCTATCCAGCCACACATCCCCCATCCTATATTTGTGACTTTCATTTTTTCTGCCCAAGTGCAGGACCCTACATTTCTCTCTGTTGAATCTCATTTTGTTAGCCTTGGCCCAGCTCTCCAACCTATCCAGGTCATTTTGAATTTTGATCCTGTCCTCTGGCGTATTAGCAACCCCTCCCAATTTGGTGTCATCTGCAAATTTGATGAGCATGCCCTCTATTCCTTCATCCAAGTCATTGATAAAAATATTGAACAGCACTGAACAGATGCCCAAGGCTTTAGTATTGCTCTGTACTCCATCTGAAATGCACCATCTTTTCTGTTTGGGGACAAAGTGACAGATACACAGGATCAGAAACGAAACTGAGATAACCAGCCCATAATGGCCAACCTCTTTTTGTGACACCCACTCACTTTTCTGTCTTCCTCCCCTTCTTTTTATTTGTATCCCACTCTTTTCCTGCTCCAGGATTCGAGGTGTCTTCCAAAAATTAAAACAGATACAGAGAAGGAGGAGAAAATCTCACCTTGATTAGTGGTTGCAAATTGTTACCTGGAGTTCTCGCTCTAATTAAAACTGGCTCTGTATTATTAATGGACAGCTTGGCCCAAACCTTAAGATTTCTCTTTCTTTTTCTCCCATACCGCCTCTTATTTTCTCTCTCTCTCTTTCTTCTCTCTCTCATTTTTTTAAAATTGCAGCCTGTGTTCTGAACTTTTTCTTATCAAAACTCAAGAGTCGGAGATTTCTGCAACCCAAGTTCCTCTTCTGTGGTGCCAAGTGGAGAAAAACATCCTCTCAACCGGCAATAAATTTCTCTTCCAGGCTTTCGCTGGAACAGTCACATAATGGTGGGAAGGGCCGTAAAACAATAAAGGAAAGCAGCCGGATGCAAAGGTACAGTGGGTTTGTAACTCAAAAGTTTTCAAAGATGCTCTTTTTCTACCCTCCTGACTCCTTTGCTAGGCAGCCTTCTAAGAAATCCCCTTTTATTTTGCATGGCCAGATAAACATGGCTCAGAGATAAGCTCTCCCTGTCAACTTTTATTTATTAGTGCATTGTCTGGCAATGTCCATGTTAATACGTTTTGCACTTCCACATTTTGTGGTAGTGGGACCCGCTTTGTAGAGTTTGCCAAGTACTGTCTTTAAAGATATATATTCAGCTTTTCTCAACTATTTCCGCACTGCACTCTTATAGCGCATGATTCCACTTTCAACCTCCTCTGGATCCTGGGGTTTGCAGTTTCGGGAGGGGCCGGCCGGCCCCTCCCGAAACTGCAAACCCCAGGATTCCAGAGGAGGTTGAAAGTGGAATCATCGCGCTACAAGAGTGCAGTGCGGAACTGCTGTCAGTCCCGATCTTGGGTAAGTTACTCTTTTGATTCACTTCTCCCAGAGTCCCACTTCACCCCTGCCACTTAATTCTGGAGGACTCCAGAATGTTAGCATTTTATTTTTCAGTAAAAATAGCATTTTCCAAGCCATACCAGCAGAGGCAGTGGGCAAGAAATAAATTGAGATGTTAAAGGAGGGGGTGGCCAGTGAGCATGGTGGAAGGCCTGGGGGTTTGGAAGTTCTAGCCCCCCCCCAAAAACCCCAGCTTTGCCAAGCTGAGATTTCCCTTTGGTTCCAGTAAAGCAGAGGAAAACCTTTATGTAGCACCCAGCTGTCCCAGTTTGGTAGGAATGGTCCCAGTTAGTCCTCTATCATCTCCTTATCTCAGCTGCTTCCAAAGTGTCCTGTTTCTTCCTTTCTTCTCCTGCTTTTCTCCATTGGTCCCAGCTTACTTTGGTTGCTGTAAATTTGCATTGAGTGTGCAAACATAGTTTTGCCCTACCCACAATGCTCATTTTTCCCTTTTTTTAAAGTACATAAATTGCAGGGTTTCTCTGATTAAAATAGCTTGTGTGTGTTGTTACCTTTTGTCCTCTTGCTTTCTGATTGCATCATGCTCTGTTCACCGTTTTCTTGATGTTGCCTGGCCACACGTGTCCCAGGCCATTTCCGCACTAGATTGTTATAGCGCTATCATTCCACTTTCAACATCCTATGGAATCCTGGGGTTTGCAGCGCCCCTCCCTGAACTGCAAACCCCAGGATTCCATAGGAGGTTGAAAGTGGAATGATAGCGCTATAACAGTCTAGTGCGGAAATGGCCCCCGTTTTCATCTGTGACATGTTGGAAGTTACAGAACCATACTGTCTATAAATCCAAGGTGGAGACGCACAGAGGAGACTAAAGGAGCATTTTCAGGTCGAGCACTGCCATTCCCCGTAACTGAAAGGGACACTTTTACACTGGAGAAAAACACTCTAACCTATGTATTTTAATAGAATTGACATTTTATCTTTTTTTTCAATATTTGTAATACAGGTTGAGTATCTCTTATCCGAGACACTTGGGACCAGAGGTTTTCTGGACATCATAGTTCTTTTTTTATTTTGTTGTTTTGTTATTTAAACAGCAATGCCTCATTACAAAATAAAAATGCAATTAAAAAAAGAGAAGAAAACTGTTAAAAATAACATTTAAAACAAGATAGCACCCTCTAGCTTGGTTTTGAATTTTTTTTTTTTTTTTAATTAAAAGCCTGTCTTGAATACAAAGGTTTTTAGCCTGTCTTGGGCCATTTCCGCACTAGCCTGTTATAGCGCAATGATTCCACTTTCAACATCCTCTGGAATCCTGGGGTTTGCAGTTTCGGGAGGGGACGCCTGGCCCCTCCCGAAGCGGCAAACCCCAGGATTCCAGAGGATGTTGAAAGTGGAATCATTGCGCTATAACAGGCTAGTGCGGAAATGGCCTTGGAAGGAAAACAAGGAGGAATGCCTTCTGGCCTGCTTGGGAAGGGAGTTCCAGAGTCGAGGGGCAGCCAGCGGGAAGGCCCTCTTTTATACCCCCCCCCCCACTTGCAATGGTGGTGGGATGGAGAGAAGGACCTCTCCCAAGGATCTCAGAGCCTGGAACAACTTCAACCAGCTGGCTGCACTGTCCTTTCTTGAGCACCGAAAGAAGGACTGAGTTGCCTTTCTTTTCTTCCTCTTACTTGTCTGCCCTTTTCTTTTTTTCCAGGAGGAAGAGGAGGAGGAGGAGGTCCCTATCCGGCTGGAGTTGGCGTGCTGCACCATGAGCGGAGATGCTTCAGAAATCTGCCTCCCCCTGGGAGACATCCACGATTTTTCTTCGGAGGAGGCCCAGCAGCTGCTTTCCAACAAGTTTGTCGTGATTGTGGGGGACTCCAGTGAGTATCTCTGCAAAAAAAAAACTCTGCAGGAAATGCTTTCGGTCCCGCTCTCCTAGGTACGCATCTCTCCAGACCAAGGACCAAAGTTATCATCTGGGTGGGAGTGAGCAAAAACCAGAAACAGCTTCCTTTATCTCGGCCGCCTCCCTTCCTCCAAACCAAAAGAGCATAGCCTTGATTCGCTCCTTCCCCTTTCGAGGGTCCTGCTGCGGTTTTTCTAGATCTTAATCTAGACGTGTGATCTACTGGAACAGGACTGAGATTGTTCAGGTTGTAAACTGAGCTACTTCACACAGATCTCTGGTTGTGGATTTAACCTGGGGCAAAAATCATATAACCCTCCAGACGTTGTTGAAATTGCAGATCCCAAATTGGGTAACCGCCTTATGTTCTTCTTCTTGTAATCAGTCTGTATTTTAAGTCACGATTTCCTTACAAAATAATGCACAAAAACTTCATCTATTGCTGCTTTTCCATCAAACATATAGGCATGCCATCCCATTCTTGACCCTTTTCGCACCTTACCTCGTCGCGGCAGCGGGGAGCGGTGCTCGCGCGAGCAGCAACTCGCTCAAGCTGCTCACGACAGCCCTTTTTGCCTCCCGCATGCCTTCCTTCTAGCGCGACCGTCGCACGAGCGCCCTGCCCCTTTCTTCCGCAGCGCAGTCTGGGAGTTGTAGGCTGCGCGGGGGAAGGAAGTGCGACCGGGCAGCCTTGCCGACACACCGCACAGAGGTAAGTGCGCGAGGGCGGCGTGAGCATTGCGCGAGCGCGGGGCATTTTTGGTTTAAAGCCGAAAATCAAAAAATCCGTGTGCGCCCCACTTTAGCCTCGTGAGCGGCGCGTGAGTGGGAGTGCGTCATACGGAACGCCGCTCCCACTCACGCGACGCTCAAGGGGCGCTCACACACACACACAAAAAGCATGTGAAAAGGGCCCTTAAGTCTGCTCCCTCTAACACCAGCATTCTTGTATTTTGAAGATTTATCCAGTCTTTTATCCAAGTGAATGCCGCTGCCTTGTAATATACTTGTATATTGAAAAACAAACCTATCCAGGGCCATTTCCGCACTACAGTGTTAAACTGCTGCTATTCCACTTTCAACACCCTGTGGAATTCTGGGGTTTGTCGTTTACTGAGACCAAAGAGCTCTTTGGCTGAGAATTCGAAGTGCCCTTCCCTAAACTACAAACCCCAGGATTCCATAGGAGGTGGATAGTGGAATAGCAGCACTTTAACACTGTAGTGCGGAAATGGTGCAGAACTTTGAAAGGGAATGGAGAGGAGTCTTGGATTAGATAAAAACATGAATGTACAGAAAACCAAAGAAAGAAATAATGTAACTGTTTTTCTCTTCTGGAAATGGAAATGGAAATGTAATTGTTGATCTTTTGGGTAAATGGAAACAAAAAAGATTCAACTGGAGAATATGAATATGGAAGTGGGGTGTGTGTGTGTGATATCTCTCTCAATGGGTATACCCACTCTGGTTTTTATGCAATTAAAGTTTTTATTTTTATATACATATGTTAAAAAAAAAAAGAAATGCAGATCCCAGCATTCCTCACTATTGGCTATGCTATCTCAGGCCACTGGGAGTTGCATTCCAGCAACCTCTGGAGGGTCATGGAGTTGCTATCCCTGGCCATTTCCGCACTAGCCTGTTATAGCGCGATGATTCCACTTTCAACGTCCTCTGGAATCTGGCCCCTTCCGAAACTGCAAACCCCAGGATTCCAGAGGATGTTGAAAGTGGAATCATCCCGCTATAACAGGCTAGTGCGGAAATGGCCCCTGATTTAACCCAAAATTGGGCACTACAAAACCAGTACCCCCCAACATCAGTGTTGCCAGTGGTTGCACTGACTGGGGCCACTGTTCTGGAATTCGTAATCCTTAACAAAATCATTTTCCAAACTGCACACTTGGGAGAAGTGTGTGCATTTGTAAGAGCAATCAGTTGTGTATCCTTCTCCAGCGTAGAGGTGGGGTAGTTGTGCCATATCCTGACATGATTAAATGACGTGATTCAGAGCTTAGAAAAAGCTACCTTTCTGGACTCTTTTTAATTTTTTTTGTAAATTTATTAAATTAAGGAAGTCCAACACAATCCAAACATACGAAACAGCAAGAAATACATCTCTTCAAATATTTACAGACATTGGCCCTTTTCGCACGGGCTTTCTCTCGCGAAATAGCCCTGTGAGCCTCGCGGGAGTGGGAGCATTGCTCTGCATGACGCACTACCACTTCCGCGGCGCTCACGGGGCTGAAGCGGCGCGAGCGCGGATTTTTTTATTTTCGGCTTGAAGCGAAAATAAACGCCGCTTGCGTGAGGCTCCCAGCAGCGTCCCGCACTTACCGGACTGCGGAGCGCCGTCGCAGGCGGGCCTGTCGCGCTTCCTCCCCGCTTCTGCCCCTCGCGGCGCCTACAGCTCCCAGGGGGCGCTGCGGAAGCCGGGGGCGTGGCTGAAGAGCGCCCGTCGCGCAGGAAGACTCCACGTGCGGTAAGGAGGGGGGGAAGCGGCGGCGTTTCGGGAGAGGGTTCTCGCGTGAGCCGCCCTCCTCCGTCGCGCAAGCGCCGGCGCTGCGAAAAGGGCCATTGACATGGAAATAAAACAAATATTAACAAAACAAAGGCTTCAAAATCCCCTCCCGACATGGCAAACTTCAAGATTCCGTAGGATGTTAAGTGGAATAATAGCACTATAACAATGTGGTGCGGAAATGGCCTCTGACTATGAAACAGTTCAGACAAAAATGTTCTGTGTAGAAAGACAAAGGCCATTTCCGCACTAGCCTGTTATAGCGCTATGATTCCACGTTCAACCTCCTATGGAATCCTGGGGTTTGCAGTTTCGGGAGGGGCCGGTCGGCCCCTCCCGAAACTGCAAACCCCAGGATTCCATAGGAGGTTGAACGTGGAATCATCGCGCTATAACAGGCTAGTGCGGAAATGGCCAAAGAAAGAAACTCTTCATCTTCCTGTTTTATTTATTGTTTTACATCTCTTTTTACATGTTACAATTTTATCATTGCAATTTTACAATTCCACCCCGGAATGAGAATATTTATTTTCAATCAACTTTAGTTGTTATTTTTCAATACATACCGGTCAGCTTTGTGTTTTTCTGGTAAGTTGTTAACACTTCATTTAACCCTCCTTTCAAAAGCCAAGAAATGATGGATCTTTGCTTTAAAGTTGGGATGACAAGATTTATGGTAGCCTGGCTGGGAACCCAGAAGAATTTTTTGAATACAATGATTTATGTCTTTTTAAGTTTGGGTAATAACATCTGAAGAATACTTCATAAAGTTCACAATTAAAGAGGAGACATAAAGAAAGTTGTTAAAATTTTTGGAACAGTAATTAATCAAAGTAGAGGTAGTTTTAATTAGAGTGATGCAAGACAGGTATTTGGGGAATGTAACCAGAAAGAAAGTTTTGCATATATCTGTGCTTGAAACAAAAGAAAGGACAGGATAAATGTTGCTTATCTATCTTTGATTTATTTTTATTTATTTTTTTTGGCTGTGTTCTTAGGGCCTTTTCTCTAGATGGACAGATATGTAATTTCATTCCCTAAAATTTCCTAGTGTGATCATTTTTTTCTCTACTGCAGCCTTCTCTCCTGAAACCTAAAATATGTTCTCTTCCTTGAAGAAAAAAAAAGATTTCTCTTTTAAATTCACTTTTTTATTATTTCATAATTGCCTTTAATGTTACCCACAGATTCTGTATCTGCAGATTAAACCATCCATGGCTTGAAATATTTTTTAAAAAATAGATTCCAAAAGGAAACCTTGATTTTTGCCATTTTTTTTTTAAAAGGGATGCCATTTTACAACACCATTTTACATACTGGGACTTGGCATGCACTGATTTTAGAATCCATAGGCTGTCTTAGAACCAAAGCTACCAAATAAATATTACTACTACTACTACTACTACTACTACTACTACTACTACTACTACTACTATTATTATTATTATTATTATTATTATTATTATTATTATTACTACTACTACTACTACTACTATGATAATGTTTTTTGGAGGAAGAAAATAAGCCTTGTATATACATGCTGGATTTTTCTTTGTTGTTTTACATTTTTAACTGGGCTTAATTTTTGATCATAGTTCATTTCTTTAAAAAAAAAACACTTTTATATGCTAAGTTTGCTATGGCTGTTGTAAGTAGCCTTGAACCCGAATTGGAGAAAAGTTGGAAAATAAATAAATATAAGGATAAGAACAGCTACAACTAACAGGAAACATATGCGGGGGTCGCTGTGCTGGTCGTGCAGGAAAATACAACAAAATCCACAAAACAGTGATACCTTTATTGGACCAACTAATATATTCAAAACACATAATGCCAGCTTTTGAAGCTTCACTGGCTTCTTCGCCGGGGCCAGCTCTCCCCATCATTTCTTGGCCCTCTTCCTGCAGACAGACAGGCGGATTTTGATATTTGCAATTTTTCCAACTGGTCAACTGTACTTCCTGTTCTTTTTTTTCCTTTTTTTTTAATTTATACATTTATATCCCACTTTTTCCCTAGCTTGGGACGGAAGGCATGTTATAAAAGTTAAAAGAGATGCAGAAGAAATTATGCACCACACAGGCCGCTTCCACACGAGACTGCTCTGGCGCGATGATTCCACTTTCAACATCCTGTGGAATCCTGGGGTTTGCAGTTTCGGGAGGGGCCTCTGGCCCCTCCCGAAACTGCAAACCCCAGGATTCCACAGGATGTTGAAAGCGGAATCATCGCGCCAGAGCAGTCTCGTGCGGAAGCGGCCACAGAAGTTTAAATGAAACTGAACTATGCAAAGAATTAAAAGCAATTGAAAGCCTGCCCATTAAAACAGGAAAAACGAGTACAGTCGGTTCTCCAGATTTGCAGGTTAAATTTTCATAGGTTTGATTATTTTCTCCAACCACTGCCAGCCCACTTATTTTCTGGGGAACTTTCCCTCTCGGCAGCTTCAGTCGAGTCAATTGGCCCTTAAAAAACCTGCCACTGGCCACTGCCTGGCCAGCTAAGGACGGCTCACAGCCCAATTTCTCAGCACCACAAACTCTCTCCAAATGGCCCCCAACACCCAAGGAAGACGATGGGCAAGAGAGAATAAGTTCAGGGCCACCGTGCCGAATACCTTCTTTCCCCGCCCTTTCCCACTCTCCCCACCATGCCTCCGCTCCCTTCCCAAAGACAAACACAGATTTTGATATTTGCCGTTTTCCCCCTTTTGCAGGGGTCCTGTGCCCCTACCCCTAGCAAAGGAGGAGGGCTGACTGTATAGTTAATACATCGTAAGCTGTCTCCAAAGGCTTTCCAGGAAGAGCAAAGTCTGCAGAAGGAAAGCAAGTGAGAACCCGTCTAACCTTTCCAGGGAGGGGGTTTCAGAATGTGGGAGCCTTCTCCCTTGTTCTGTTGCAGGAATTTTGAGACTCAGAGACCAGAAGATAGTTAGACCCCATCTTGAATACTGTGTCCAGTTCTGGGCACCCCAATTCAAGAGGGATATTGACAGGCTGGAGCAAGTCCAGAGGAGGGCGACCAAAATGGTGAGAGGCCTGGAAGCCATGGAGTCCTTTGAGGATAGACTTAGAGAGCTAGGTATGTTTAGTCTGCAGAAGAGAAGGTTAAGGGGGACATGATAGCCAGGTTTAAATATTTGAAGGGATGTCATGTTGGAGAGGGAGTGGGCTTGTTTTCTGCTGCTCCAGAGACCAGGACAAGGAGCAATGGATTCAGGCTGCAGGAAAGGAGATTCCACCTGAACCTCAGGAAGAACTTCCTGGTGGTCAGGGCTGTCCGGCAGTGGAATCTGCTGCCTCAGAGTGTAGTGGCGTCTCCTTCCTTGGAGGTTTTTAAGCAGAGGCTGGATGGCCATCTGTCAAAGGGAGTGCTTTGAGGGTGTTTCTGCATGGCAGGGGGTTGGACTGGATGGCCCCTGGAGTCTCTTCCAACTCTACATTTCTATGATTCTATGTTTCTATTACGGCCGGACTGGTGGCTGGAATGGCTTCCAACGCCAAGAGCCCAGAAACCAGTTTGCAAGACAGTTTTATAGGAACGTAGTACAAAGACATTTCTTCTTGCCCGCCCCTCTGAGGTTTTGCAATGTGTGCAATATTCTCTGACACCCCCTTGCTCTTCAGATATTTACATTCCAGGCAATGTTATAGAACATTTCAGTACATAGTGACCGTACTCTGCATCCATAAACAAGAACTCTCAACTATCTTTACTAACGCAGCATGTGGAAATCTCTTGACTTGTGACACACTTTCAGATGATTCCTCATATTAGATTCTACAACTATGAGCATATATAGGGTCTTGTGGCTACCTAGACTGACCCTCTCTCAGAGTCTACTTCAGTTTGCAATAGATATCCCTGTGAGGGTGCTGAGCCAGAGAGAGACGGGCCTCTCCTGAAAACCTCAAAACATGGGCAGATACTTATGCAAAGATATGGGCCATTTCTGCACTACACTCTTATAGCGCTATGATTCCACTTTCAACATCCTATGGAATCCTGGGGTTTGCAGTTTCGGGAGGAGCTGGTCAGCCCCTCCCGAAACTGCAAACCCCAAGATTCCATAGGATGTTGAAAGTGCAATAATCGCGCTATGAGAGGAGTGCAGAAATGGCCATGGTCCCGTCAGTGACCTGGGCCTGAGACTTATAGGTAGTGAGTTAACACCACTTTGCTGGTTTCTCCTCTGCTTTGTTGGCTGGAAGGTGAGTACATTCTTCTGCGACTCTGGGTGTTAATGCACTGCACAGTTATAGCAGTTTGACGCCACATTAATTGTTGTGGCTCTGTCCTAAGGAACCTTGGGATTTGTAGTTTGGGGAAGTCCTTAGAATTCCCATCACAGAGAGTGCCAGTGCACTTCCCTGAACCCCAGCAGCTTTTAGGGATATTAATACTCTCTGGCAGTGAATTCTAAGGGCCTCCCCGAACTACAAATCCCAGGACAATGGCAGTTACAGTGGTATCATTGCACTGATAATGGTGCAGCGTGGATACCCATTCTAGAATTAAAGTAATTGGGGGAGGCCAGGAAAGAAACAGGTTCTTCCTTAGCAGCGAATTGTCTCTTACAGCTGCCTCTTCATCCTTAGTCATCCTTTTGTTTCTTTCCCATTCTAGATTTCCGGTCGGTGTATAAGGATCTGGTCTACATCTTGCAGACAAATAAGACGCTCACCCTTCAACAGCTGCAGGGAAAGGTTGGCCTTTTTCTTTTTCTTCAGTCTGAAGCAACCAGCTTGGAGCCCCCTGGCATGTTTGCAATCCCATTTTTGACAATGACAAACATCTTGCTCCGGTACTCTTGTCCGCAGCTGACGGAATGGCTTAGGTAGCCCGCTATTCGATTACCAGAAACTTCAGACTGCCTTACTGTGTGTCAGACCCACAGTCCATTTTAGCAGCATTGTCAATTCCGGCTGGCAGTTATTGCCCTGCAGGGTTTAAGGCAGGAGTGTTTTCTAGCCCTATTTGGAGATTAAAGCTTAGGCTTTATAGCAGCGGTTCTTAACCTGTGGGTCGCGACCCCTTTGGCGGTTGAATGACCCTTCCACAGAATGGTCTTAGGCTCCATTCCCTCCTCGGTGGTGGTGCACAAGCGCAAGCCGTGCGCTCGCATCCTCCTGCCCCCTGTTCAGAAGGGACTGAAATCGCTCCCCTTCTCCGCTACCGAAAGAACCTGCCGTCTGACGGGCCAGCTTGGGGGTCAGCGGCAGCACGGGGGGCAGGCCCCTCCTCGCCACGGCCCCTGCCCCACTCACCACAAAGGGGGGCGCTGTGGAAGGGCCGGGGGGCTGCAGTGTGGCACTTTTCCGGGGGGCGAGCTGCGCCCGGCGCAAAAGACAAAGGCGCTGGGATTCCTCCCCCCCCGGCCAGGGTCGACACTCTGGAAACTTTTCCCACACTGCCCCCCCAGCGGAAACGAGAGCGAAGCAGAAGCAGAGCCCCGGGGTGGGGGGTCTCAGAGTTTTTTCCCGGGGGAGACGCGTGGCTCCTCTTTCACTCCCTGTCCGCCCCCCCCCCTGTTCCTGGCCGGCGAGGCAGCCTTTGCTGGGAGGGAGGTATTGTAAATAATAAATAAATAATTTTATGGTTGGGGGTCATCACAACATGAGGAACTGTATTAAAGGGTCGCGGCATTAGGAAGGTTGAGAACCACTGCCTTATAGTATGTCAGACCTGTTGTCTTTCTAACCCGGTATTGTCAGTACTGACTGGCAATGGAAATTCACCAGGATTCCTGCCTAGAGATTCCTGCTATATCTTGGGTATATCTTGGGTACCATTGTGGAGTCACAGACAATTTGGGGTGGAGTTGGGGGTGGTAGAAATGTACTATCTCTGACTTGAAATTAAATATTAAATGCCTGCTTTTTGTTTGCATATTTACTTTCATAGGAATTCAGAAAAGTTTTCTTGTTATAGAATCATAGATTCCCAAAGCTGAAAGGACCACAAAGACTTTCCAGTCCAACCCCTTTCTGCCATGCAGGAATACATAACTGAAGTACTTCCTTTGACCGGTGGCCATCCAGCCTCTCTTGAACAACCTCCAAAGATGGAGATTCCACCACATTCCGCTGAGGCAGCAGCTGTCCAACTGCTCTTGCCATCAGAAAGTTCTTCTTAATATTTAGGTGGAATTTCTTTTCCTATAGCTTCAAGCCATTTCTCCATGTCTTGGTCTCTGGGGCAGCAGAAAACAAGCTTGCTCCATCTTCCATGTGACATCCCTTCAAATATTTAAACGTGGCTATCATGTCGCCTCTTCACCGTCTCTTCTCCAGGCTAAAGTGAACTTAGCACGAGATTTTCTAGAGCTAAGACTGTGTGATGCGCCCAAGGTCACCAATGGGTTTCCATGGCTGAGTGGGGAACTGAACCCTGGCCTTCAGGGTTGTAGTCTGCTCTGCTGAACAGGGGAAGTACAGAGGTCTGGAGGCCATAAAACAGCCCTCATAATGCCCATGGACCACAATTTCCCCACTTTTGGTTTGAGGCTTCCTGTGTTCTCAGAGCTGGAAGTTCCATCTGGAACTAGATGCTGGAGACACAGAAAACAAGAGCAGCTGCTGACTTCTAGGGTTCCCATGTGATCTTCTAGACCATTTGGGCTGCCCATGCTTGGAAGCTGGACACAGGGTGGTTGGACACAGGGTGGCCCCTCCCGAAACTGGAAACCCCAGAATTCCATAGGATGTTTCAAGTGGAATCATAGCGCTATAAAAGTCTAGTGCGGAAATGGCCAGAGACAAGTGACATAAGAGATTCCCCTCTATATTCAGCACTAGTGAGGCCTCATCTGGAATACTGTATTCAGTTCTGAGCATCTCATTATAAGAAAGATACAGACAAGCTGGTGCAGGTTCAGAGAAGGGTAACAAGGATGGTAAGAGGTATGGAGAACAAAACATGTCAGGGAAGATTGAAGGATAAGAACGGAGAGGGTGACGTGATGGCATTCTTTAAGTATCCAGAGGGTTCTCGCAGAGAAGAAAGTGCAGGGTTGTCCTCTTCTGCTCTAGAAAGAAGGACCAGGTCTCATGGTTTTAAGTTACAGGAAGGAAGATTACAACTGAACATTGGAGGAACTTCTTGACAGTACGAGTAGAACCAGTTGCATAGACAAGTGATATTGTTGGACGTCTTCAAAAAAGAGGATGGACAGCTACCTGCTGGGGATGCTCCAGTTAGTTTTCCGATTTGAGTGGGGGCTTGAGTTCAGTGCCAGTGGAGTGCCACAGGGTTCTGTTCTGGGCCCGGTGCTATTCAAAATCTTCATCAATGACTTGGATGAGGGAGCAGAGGGCATGCTGATCAGATTTGCAGATGACTCCAAATTGGGAGGGGTTGCTAATACACCAGAGGACAGGATCAAAATTCAAAATGACCTTGACAGATTGGAGAGCTGGGCCAAAGCTAACAAAATGAATTTCAACAGAGAGAAATGTAAGGTCCTATACTTAGGCAGAAAAAATGGAATGCACAAATATAGGATGGGGGACACATGGCTGGATAGCAGTACATGTGAAAGGGATCTAGGAGTCTTGGTAGATCACAAGCTGAACATGAGTCAGCAGTGTGATGCGGCAACCAAGAAAGCCAACGCAATTCTTGGTTGCATCAATAGGAGTATGGTGTCTTGCTCGAGGGAGGTAATGGTACCACTCTATTCTGCATTGGTTAGGCCTCATCTGGAATACCGTGTCCAGTTCTGGGCACCTCAGTTCAAGAAGGATGTTGACAACCTGGAGCATGTCAAGAGGAGGGCGACCAAAATGGTGAAGGGTCTGGAAGCCATGAAGCCATGAGGAGTGGCTCAAGGAGCTGGGTATGCTTAGTCTGCAGAAGAGAAGGTTAAGAGGAGATATGATAGCCATGTTTAAATATTTGAAGGGATGTCATGTTGAGGAGGGAGCGGGTTTGTTTTCTGCTGCTCCTGAGACTAGGACAAGGAGCAATGGATTCAAGCTGCAGGAAAGGAGATTCCACCTGAACCTCAGGAAGAACCTCCTGACGGTCAGAGCTGTCTGGCAGTGGAAGATGCTGCCTCCATGGAGTGTGGTGGAGTCTCCTCCTCCTTTGGAGGTTTTTAAAGAGAGGCTGGGTGGCCACCTGTCACAGGGACTACTTTGATGTGTGTTCCTGCATGGCAGAAGGGGGTTGCACTGGATAGCCCCTGGGATCTCTTCCAACTCTATGATTCTATGATTCATTGGGGGTTGGATTTGATGGCCTATAGGGCCCCTTCCAGTTCTATGATTCTGCGTAACCACAGAAGTCTAGATTTACATTGGAGAGGTGTGACATAGGAACTTGTCCGAGGTCACTGGAGAAGGGGGGCAGCTTGGGCAGCCCGTGCAGGGCAACAGACAAGGTATCTTCCAGGCTGGTCCACAGACACCGTTCTACCATAAAACTGATGTAATGATCAAGGTGTAAGCCAGCAAAGATTTGTGAATGACACAGACTTTCCTTGCAGGGCGAGGAGACCTTTGCAAATGATGAACGGGTGGAATATGACGGGCCACATAATGGAACCAATTACCGCGAGGCACGCCAGTATCGAACGAACAACCACCTGGTGCGCTTCTATTTCGTCACCCGGGTGTTTTCGGCCTACATGGAGAGCATCTTGAATGACTTCAAGAAGGGGCTGGAGACAGGGCTGGTCCCAGATGTTCTCATCATTCATTCCTGCCTTTGGGACCTCAACAAGTAAGGATACTGGAAGGGATGCAGAGAGCAAGGTACATTCCTCCATGTGTAATTTGTGGTTCCCACAATACCACTATTCTCACACACACCCCAACCCCACCTGCCCCTGGAAAGAGCAGCTTTTTATTAAATCAACATTTTCCCCAAAAAAGCAGTTGATCCAGGGGAAAGTGGGAGGTGGTGGAGGAGAAGAGAGATTAATAGAAGTGAAATATTTTTTTTCTCCGATGGGAGAAAAACAGTGTATAAATCTAAGTATGCTGAAGCAAAAGGGAGTCTGGGGAGAGGGCGGTATAGAAACAGAGTGGTGTGCACAGAAGTCCACCCCAAACCATCCACTACCACCCTCTTCCGTCTCTTTCTCTTTCCTTTGAAAATCCGGAAAACTGGGGAGGGGGTGTCAGATGCTGACAGGGCATTTGGCAGCATGCTCTTTCCCCATGAGGTCAAAGGGGTGTCCAGAGTCTTGGGGTGGATGAAAAGATGGGTGTGGGGCCCTGCCGCAAGGAGAAAACACAAACATGGACTGATGGTGACACCCCCAAAAGCTCTTTATTCCTCTTTCCTCCTCGATGCTAAGAGGAAGACAAAGGGGCAGACCCAAATCCTTACCCCCCCCTTAAAGGCTGGGGAGTCCACACTCCAAGAGAGAAAGGGGGCTCTGAAACACACCCCTTCCTTCCTTCCATCCCTCCCTCCCATCCCAGACTTCACCCCTTCTTGTAAATAGATGTGGCACAGCCAAGTTAAAGTCCAGATAAAAGAGTATTCTTTTTTTTTCTTTGGGTGGAGGAGAAGAGGTGTGTTCAGTCCTTATTGGGGATGGAGGGTATATTTCATGACTTCTTAGCCAAAATGGTCTGCTAACAAATACGGTCATCCCTCCACATTCGCTGGGGTTAGGGGCACAGGGCCCTTGCGAAAGTGGAAAAGGCGTGAATAACTAGGCCCTCCCAAACTATATTTAACACACAAAAAAGTATGATCAACATATTCAACCCCCTGCACATTCCTTTGAGGCATCAGAGTTCCTTCACAAGGCAGAAGTGGGGGACTGGTGGGGCTTATGGCCACCTCCACGGCTGCCCCACACCATTTTTCATAGGGACTTACAAGCCTCATTCGTAGTTTCTCAGTCTCACGTGGCTCACAGTCCCTAATAAAAATGGCCTAAGGAGGCAGCAGAGGTGACCGCAAATAATCCATGAATAATCAGATCCACAAAAGTGAAACCTGCAAATGTGGAGAGCTGACTGTAAATGCAAAGCTCTTTCACTGCTGTCATCCTTTAAAAACTCTAATGCTATATCAAGCACCTTATCAAGTTGACTTTCACTTATGCAATCCTCTCTTCTCCTTTCCTTGGCGAGATTTATCCCAAGGAGAACTTTCACTGACTTTTCTGCCTTCTCCGCAGATACAATGACACTCCTTCCCAGGAACCCCCTCTTCGGAACGCCCTCAGAGAATACCGACAGAACCTGGAAAAGCTCTTCGAGCAGCTGAATGACATCCTGCCTCCCAGCTGCCTTGTCATCTGGAACACAGCGATGCCCATTAAGAACCCCCATGGAAGCCTCTTCCAGGTAAGAAAGGGACAGAGCTTTGCTACAGGGATGCCAGACTCCCTGTGCTCAAGATGGTCCTACAGGGGAACTCAGTTGAGTGGAGGACTCTCTGAATTCAGGAGTTTAGGAAGCGCTGCGAGAAAATCGTGCCTTAAGTTGGCATTTCTTCTGGTTTAGACTGTATTCTTCTTGCTGCTTGGGCAGGGGACAAAAAGACATAAATTATGGTAACAGGGATCAGCAAAGAAAGAACTTGGTCTAATCTGGAACAGCTTTAATGCCAGGCCTTCCTAAGATAATATTTGATACCAAAGATGGTCACGTATCACGGCTATAAGATAAGCTTTACTAGTGATAAATGGACGCAGCAGGTGAGTGTATAGCAAAGGAAAGCATCTCAGCCATTCGTCTCATGGGCCTCTGTATCATAGAAATCATAGAAATGTAGAGTTAGAAGAGACCCCAGGGGCCATCCAGTCCAACCCCCTGCCATGCAGGAACACCCTCAAAGCACTCCCGACAGATGGCCATCCAGCCCCTGCTTAAAAACCTCCAAAGAAGGAGGAGACTCCACCACACTCCATGAAGGCAGCAGATTCCACTGCCAGACAGCCCTGACTGTCAGCAAGTTCTTCCTGAGGTTCAGGTGGAATCTCCTTTCCTGCAGCTTGAATCCATTGCTCCTTGTCCTGGTCTCTGGAGCAGCAGAAAACAAGCCCTCTCCTTCCTCTACGTGGCATCCCTTCAAACATTTAAACATGGCTATCATGCCATGTGTGGGGATTGCTTTGAGGGTGTTCCTGCATGGCAGGGGGTTGGACTGGATGGCCCCTGGGGTCTCTTCCAACTCTACATTTCTATGATTCTATGATTCTATGTCCCCTCTTAACCTTCTCTTCTGCAGACTAAACATCCCCAGCTCTCTAAGTCTATCCCCATAGGGCTTCATGGTTTCCAGGCCTCTCACCATTTTGGTCGCCCTCCTCTGGACTTGCTCCAGCTTGTCAATATCCCTCTTGAATTGGGGTGCCCAGAACTGGACACAGTATTCAAGATGGGGTCTAACCAAAGCAGAGTAGAGTGGTACCAGTACCTCCCTCGATCTAGACACCATACTCCTGTTGATGCAGCCAAGAATTGCATTGGCTTTCTTGGCTGCCGCATCACACTGCTGACTCATGTTCAGCTTGTGGTCTATGAAGACTCCTAGATCCCTTTCACACGTACTGCTATCCAGCCACGTGTCCCCCATCCTATATTTCTGTATTCCATTTTTTTTACCTAAGTGTAGGACTTTACACTTCTCTCTGTTGAATTTCATTTTGTTCGCCTTGGCCCAGCTCTCCAACCTATCCAGGTCATTTTGAATTTTGATCCTGTCCTCTGGCGTATTAGCAACCATGTGATTTAGAAATAATGACATACATTTCCAAGATTGTTCGTGGCACACTGTTTGGAAATCCCTGCCTTAGCAGCTAGGGTGTGGTGAATCCTCTCTGGGTTTCGCTCCAGACTTTAAAGGAGCTCTCAGAAGTTCTCTACCTGGAGGCTGAGTTCAGCAGTTTGGGCCGCTTGTTTCTTTAACCCAATCTGTACGTTCAGGACCTTGGATAGCTCAGTTAGGATACAGGAAGCCCCCACCTTTTGACTTGCTCTTTTGACACTTCCATATTAAGGACAAGTTCCATTAATTTGATCAGGGTTCCACTCTTTCATCAGTTCTTTTTGCCTACAGAGGCTTGCTTGGAACTGCTCACAAAGCAAGCTGAGGGGGGGAAAAGGCACTAGGCCAGCAGAGAGACTTTGCAAGCAGTGCATGTGCAATTGGTTGGTGTCGAGTAAGCCTCCGTAAGTCCTTAAATGCTCCCTCCAGTAGAGTGCATGGGTTACACCTTTCCAGCGATTCAGTTTTCTGACAGCGCTTCAGTCCCTAACCTATCAGGTAAGTGGGGGAAGCCTGTGTTCCCCAAATAGGCTCAGAACCTTCGATAGCTCTTTTAAACTGTGTAGTAACATCAGGTGTGGTTTCGCTGTATTCCTGATGTGGAAACCACTGGCCCTCAGCTGCCACTGTTGTAATCTACTCTAAAACTGCTTTTATAACTCCATAAGACGCCGACAGGATTCCAGCTGATGGGAGGCCATGATTTCATAGAATCCTAGAGTTGGAAGAGACCCCAGGAGCCATTCAGTCCAACCTCATTCTGCCATGCAGAAACACACATCAAAGCGCTCCTGACAGATGGCCATCCAGCCCCACTTAAAAACGTCCAAAGAAGGAGACTCCACCGCACTCCATGGAGGCAGCACATTCCAATACCAGACAGCTTTGACCGTCAGGAAGTTCTTCCTGAGGTTTAAGTGGAATCTCCTTTCTTGCAGCTTGAATCCATTGCTCCTTGTCCTAGTCTCTGGAGCGGCAGAGAATAAGCCTGCTCCCTCCTCGACATGACATCCCTTCAAATATTTAAACATGGCTATCATGTCCCCCTTTGACCTTCTCTTCTGCAGACTAAACTTACCCAGCTCCCTAAGCCATACCTCATGGGGCATGGCTTCCAGACGCTTCACCATTTTCATCACCCTCCTCTGGACACGCTTCAGCTTGTCGATTTCTTTCTTGAAATGAGGTGTCCAGAACTGGACACAGTATTCCAGATAAGGTCGGACCAAAGCAGAATAGAGTGGTACCACTACCACCCTCAATCTACACACCATTCTCCTATTGATGCAACCAAGAATCGCATTGGCTTTCTTGGCTGCTGCGTCACACTGCTGACTCATGTTCAGCTTGTGGTCCACCAAGACTCCTAGATCCCTTTCACACGTACTGTTGTCCCGCCAGACGTCCGTCAACCTATATTTGTGCATTTCATTTTTTCTGCCCAGGTGTAATCTCTGTTGAAAGTCGTTTTGTTAGCCTTGGCTGAACTATCTAATCTGTCAAGGTCATTTGGAATTTTGATCCCATCCTCTCAGAAGAGAAGTGATCCTGTGATCTCAGAAGATAAGTGATATGACATGGAGTGGGTTGGGCTAGTGGTGCAACCCTGAACTTTGCTGCAAGTAATACCCCAGAGTAAACTCCATTTCTGGGCTTTATAGCACCCCAAAGATCTTTGGGCAGCTTCTCTCAGCCTCTGTTTTCTCCTGTAGGCTGAGAACACATCGACGCCCAAGGATGTGATCGAGGCCAACTTCTACAGTGCCAGCATGGCCAGCTGCTACAGGTTTGATGTCCTGGACCTGCACTATTCTGTCCGGTTTCTGGAGGCCCACCATTCCAAAGATGGGGTCCATTGGAGCAGCTGGGTCCACCGCTGCATTTCCAAACTGTTGCTGACACACATGGCTGAAGCTTGGGGGGTCAAGCTGGAAAAGAGGAGGCCTCGGCCTGGTGAGTGGGGTGATAATGGGTGGGGTGCTGGATGGAAAGCAGTGGAGCAGGAGGTAAAGGAAGTTCTGAAGCTGTGAGAGAGGGAGGCGTCAGTCAGGGTGGTACGTCCATACCTATGAGGGGTAGAAATTGCAAAAAAGTGTCAGTCACCTGACCCCAGTCTGTATGGCTTGGGGCCAGGCCACCGGAGGACCTTTCATGAGACCCATAGAGCCCTGCAATCATCTGGAGAGGTCCCTCTGGCTGTCCCACCACCTTTTCAGAGTCATTGGGTGGGGACAGGGGAGACAGGGTCTTCTCAGTGGCTGCTCCCAGGCTCTGGAACTCCCTCTCTGGGGAGGCCAGGGTGGTTGTATCCTTGCTCTCCTTCCTCCAGCAACATTTTTATGTTGTTTAGAAGCTGGCAGGAACTGGCTTTTATTTCTTTGTGGTGCCATATTTAAAGTTTGTGCACTGTCTCTTAATGAATGCTAATGTTTTTCACTTGATAAACTGTTTCTTTTTGAAATACAGTATTTCCTCCACATTTGCTAGGGTTGGGACACAGGTCTCCCATGAAAATAAAAAATCTGTGAATAACTCTAGGCCCCCAAACTGTAGTTCACACACACAAAAAGTACGAGCACCATATTCCACCCACTGTGGATTCCTTTGAGGCATTGGGGTTCCTTCCCAAGGCAGAAGTGGGGGGCTGGTGGGGCTTATGGCCACCTCCACTGCTACCCCACACCATTTTAAAGAGGGACTTAAAGCCTCCTTCATGGTTTCTCAGTGTCACGAGGTTTGGAGTCCCTATTAAGAATGGCACATGGAGGCAGCAGAGGGGGCAGCAAATAATCCGTGAATAATCAAATCTGCAAAAGTGAAACCCGCAAATGTGGACAGCTGACTGTAGCTTTTATATTTCTACTTTTATTGAAGGTTATGTATAGTTTTTAATCAGTATTATATTTAAATATGTTGTTATTTATTATTTACAATGCCTCCCCCCCCCGGCAAAGGCCGCCTCGCCAGCCAGGAACGGGGTGGGCGGGCAGGGAGGTAAAGAGGAGCCGTTCATCTCCCCTGGGGAAAAACTCCGAGAACCCCCCCCCCGGGCTCTGCTTCTGCTTTTGCTCTTGTTTCTGCTGGGGGGAGCAGTGTGGGAAAAGTTTCCAGAGTGTCAATGCTGGCGGGGGGGGGGAATCCCAGTGCCTTTGTCTTTTGTGCCAGGCGCAGCTCACCCCCCCGAAAAAGTGCCGCCTTGGGGCCCCCCAGCCCTTCCGCAGTGCCCCCTTCCGTGGCAAGTGGGGCAGGAGCAGTGGCGAGGAGGGGGTCTGCCCCCTCATGCTGCCACCGCCCCCCCAAGCTGGCCCGCCAGACAGGATGTTCTCCCGGTAGCAGAGAAGGGGAGCGATTTCAGTCCCTTCTGAACAGGGGGCAGGAGGATGCGAGTGCATGGCTTGCGCTTGCGGACCACCACTGAGGAGAGAATGGAGCCTAAGACCACCGGAAATACGTATTTTCCAATGGTCTTAGGCGACCCCTGTGAAAGGGTTGTTCAACTCCCAAAGGGGTCGTGACCCACAGGTTGAGAACCCCTGCCCTAGAGGGAGTACTACAGGGTTTTCAAGGGCGATAGTGGTGGTATTTTTGTCTCTTTTCCCCAAGTATATGTGAGGAGCTTTCTGCATGGTCTGGGGGCACAAACTGTCTAAAAATGATGCTGGGTTTTTGAAAAAGTATTTTGAGGGGTTGGGGGGGGCTTTAGGGTGTCAGAAGAGTGGTGTCCAGGGACCACCTGTGGCTCATGGGACATCCCCCCTCTCCTTTCTGTCAATGATGACACTCAAGGCAGATAACTAATTTTATGGTTGGGGGTCACCACAACATGAGGAACTGTATTAAAGGGTCGTGACATTAGGAAGGTTGAGAACCACTGCTCTAGGAGCTCTCTCAAAATAGTGACTGCATTGGTCACCAAAATGGTGATATCCTGTGACTTCTGGTTGCCATTTTGAGAAGGACTGCAGAGGAAAACAAAGTATTTTGGCTTGCTCAGCAGGTGGTACGGGAAGCTATTCTATTTCCTTGATCTTTTCTATGCCATTTCTATCTCTATAATATCTCTTTTCCTTAAGTACAGTGACCCAAACTATATACAGTGTTCCATATTTGCTTAATACCTTCATTGATAAATTTTCAAAAACACTAAAATTCTACAAATACATGAAAAGAAGAAAAAGAGCATGAAGAAGTCATAAAGCAGAAGATTAAGAAATTAAAGAATATTTTAAAAAGAAAGGAAAAAGAAGTAACTTTCTGTCTTCCTTTAAACAGTGCGCAACCCTTAAATTGTTTCAGGCCTCTCAGAGATGATAACGTCCTTTTGCTCTTCCCTGTTTCATTTTTTTCCAACAACAAAACAAGAAAAATGAACTTTCTTCTTCCAAAGGTTAACATACCCAGCATCATATATCAATATTGCATCCTATTAGCTTGTTACATGTACGTGATAAATAATACTACGTTTTCTAATCTTAATACTAAAAGCTACTTGCTGAGTTGATTACATGGTATTAACCTCACTACTTAAGATTGTATGTCTCTTACATGTTATACATAGTCACTAAATCCAACTTTTTCTATGTGATTTCATATTGCAAAACTCTTTGCACAATTTACTGCCAAATCCAGATTTTAGTGTCTTATATCTGTAACCATTTCATAATGTAGTTTTAACCAAAGCCCTCCCTTTCTCCCCATTTCATTTTAAACTCGGCTGTCCTTTTCCTTTGCATCCATCATATCCCTGAACTGCCCTTTCCCAACCTTCTCAGATTCCCTTGTTGTGTGCCTTCAGGTCATTTCTGACTTATAGCGACCCCAAGGTGAATGTATCACAAGGTTTTCTGGGGGCTGAGAGAGTGTGACATCCTTGGATCATCCAGTGGGTTTCCGTGGCTGAGCAGGGAATAGAACTCTGATCTCCAGGGCCATAGTCCAATGCTCAAACCACTACATGCTGGCTCTCATTCCCTTCCATAGCCAATATCTCCAAGGCCTTCCCATTTGCAGTCTTAAAGTATTTGTCCTGAGACAGAGCACTTTTTTCCCCATTTTTATCTCACCTCCTTCAGTCATGTGGGCTAATCTTGTCATTAAATTAACTTGGTTTTGTTCAATCATCAGTGTAGATTCATTACAGATCAATTTCAGACTAGCTTCCCTCTCTCCCCCCCATGGGCTGTAATCCCCATTTCATAAACCACTACTTCTTGGCCCTTTGTCTTTCCCGATTTCATTGACTAATCCAGCGGTTCTCAACCTGTGGGTCGCGACCCCTTCAGGAGTCGAACGACCCTTTCACAGGGGTCGCCTAAGACCACCAGAAAATACGTATTTCCGATGGTCTTAGGCTCCATTCCCTCCTCGGTGGTGGTGCGCAAGTGCAAGCCACGCGCTCGCGTCCTCCTGCCCCCTTTGACGGGAGCGCGTGCGACCACAGCGTTGCCAGAGCAGGAGAGGTGGTGCGCAAGTGCGAGCCACGTGCTCGCGTCCTCCTGCCCCCTGTTCAGAAGGGACTGAAATCGCTCCCCTTCTCTGCTACCGGGATAGCCTCCCATCTGACGGGCCAGCTTTGGGGGGGTGGCAGCAGCACGAGGGGCAGGCCCCCTCCTCCCCACGGCTCCTGCCCCACTTGCCATGGAGGGGGGCACCGCAGAAGGGCCGTGGGGCCACAAGGCAGCGCGTTTCCGGGGGGCGAGCTGCACCCGGTGCAAAAGACAAAGGCGCTGGGATTCCTCCCCCCCCGGCCAGGGTCGACACTCTGGAAACTTTTCCCACACTGCCCCCCCAGTGGAAACGAGAGCGAAGCAGAAGCAGAGCCCGGGGGGGTTCTCGGAGTTTTTTCCCAGGGGACATGCGCAGCTCCTCTTTCCGTCCCTGCCCTCCCCCTTTGTTCCTGGCCCGCGAGGCGGCCTTTGCTGGGGGGGAGGCATTGTAAATAATAAATAAATAATTTTATGGTTGGGGTCACCACAACATGAGGAACTGTATTAAAGGATCGTGGCATTAGGAAGGTTGAGAACCACTGGGCTAATCCCTCCATTAGCAAAACTTGGATTTGTCTCTCCATCTGATTTTCAGCTTTCTTGACTTCCATGCTAGCCCTGCATTTCTCCACTGCTCTGTATTACTAGTATTTCTTCCTCCAGTTGTGCTTTCATCTCACTGATCTCATTCCTCAGGTTCTCTATAAAATCACTCTTCAGGTTTGGGGGGAGTCCTTCTTTTGAAAACATGGCTCATCGAGCACCTAAGAAAGTTCCTGGGAAGATTTCCTTTTGTGCCATCCAACAGTTACAAAGTTAGCCGGTCAGTTCTTCTCTCCCCTGGCCAAATACAGCCAGCAAGTCAGTCTTACTGGCAGCAAAGAGATGACACTTACCCTTTCCCAGGCTGTAGTTTCTCCTTGCTAAAGTCTAATTCAGTCTTGTAAATAAGATAAAATTCATTCTATCCGTGAAAATATATGCAGTTAAAAATCCTTAATTATTCTCTCTTAAACCAGCCAACTTTCAGTCTTCTTCTTATTTCCAGTCTTTTGTGCTAATCTCATTTACTCAACTTTAGGTGCAGAAAGAAGGTGATTGGTGAGGCTTCCGTTGTTCCATTTTAATCAGAAGAATTCTTCACTTTTGTAACTCCAAAGTTTTTATATACATATATATATATATATATAAAACAGATTGCTATCCTGAAGCCATCCAGTCCTCAGAGCAAAACAATTTGCATTTCACAGCAAGGGCAAAAAGTGTAATTCCTCCAATCCTTCCCATTCGTTATGTGTTTACTCATGAATAAACGAAGGAATGGGAATTCCAGGGAGCTTCTGCAGCCAGAGATCCTTCTATCTGGCTTTTTTTTTTTACTGTGAAAGTTCTCCTCACTGCAAAGCTGCTGTGAAAAGCATCTGCCTGCAGTCCTGCCAAGGAGTCGAGTCAGTTATACACACTGTTTTATGACTTTTTCCCCCAAGCAGGATGCATATTAGTTCTATTAATTCAGAGGTATATCTGTGCTTTCCACCACTCAGAAAAGACCTGGATCATAAAATGTTAACCTCCCATCTTCAAAGGATCCAGACTTGGGCATGGAAAAAATTCTGTCTGTCTGTCTTTCCTTCCTTCCTTCCTTCCTTCCTTCCTTCCTTCCTTCCTTCCTTCCTTCCTTCCTTCCTTCTCTTCTTTCTTTCTTTCTTTCTTTCTTTCTTTCTTTCTTTCTTTCTTAAACTGGATTTGCTCTTGAGTGCACGCACAGAGAATTGGACAGATAAACTGTGCTCCATCCCAGTAACATATACCAGAATGGGATCGGCAACCGTGGGGGTGGCCAGGGTTCCCTCCGACCTAGCCAGCCCTAATACTTTCATTTTCCGCTGCAGTCTTCAAAATGGCAACAGGAAGTCGCACAACTCTCTATTCCCCTAAGTCTGTTATTGTAATAGTAGTAGTAGTAATTGTTGTTATTTTTATTAATTCCCATAGCATCATCACTGTAGAAGATGCTTTACAAGTAAAAAAACAACAAAACCAGTTCCCTGCCCTCCGGCTTACAGTCTAATTGGGACATGACACAAAAGGAAAAAGGGAATGGCAGGGTGGGAAAGGATTAAATCCAACAGATACTACCTTTTCTTCTCTCCCTCCAAGGCCAGCAGCAGTTGGGATGGAGAGAGGGGCCGTCATCGGCTTCAGGGGCTAGGTTTCGTAACTTGGCTAATTTTTGGACTAAAGTGGATTTACTGTTCCTGGTTGACACAGCAGCTCCCGTTGGCTCCTGTAGGACTGAAGAACCGACTCAGCTCTGAAATAATATCCTCTTCCCCCTCTCTTCTTCTCCTTACAGGGCCCAAGAGAAATATGGACTCCTTTTCGCCACACCAGCTTCCACGCCGCACACCACGCAGGTTCTTGCCGCGTGGCAATGGCTCACTGGTCCGTCCCAGGAACCATGTTTATTTCCACCACAATTCTGTGAACTACGATCGTGGGCCTGTGGATGACTATGAAGAGCAGGGCCCCGGCCCCAACGCCTACTACTCAAATGCCAGCATGCATGGAGACTGGTTTGGATATGAGCAGGACCCCCAACCTCGTCATGGTGGGCCCACTCCTTGCAATGATCCCATTTCCCACCAGAATGGTGGCTACGATCACAGGTTCATGGAGGAGCAGGCGTGTGAGTGGGGTCCCCCACCCCACCCATACTGGTCCAGTCCTGACAACAATCCCCATTTCCATCAGAATGATAGCTATGATTCTGGGTTTATGGAGCAATATGCACGTGAGCAGAGTCCCCAGTCCTATACTGGCTGGCCCAGTCCTATATATGATCCCAGTTTCCAGCACAACGGCAGCTACAGTCACGGGTTCTTGGAGGAGCCTGCAGACGAGCCGGGGCTCCCATTGCAGCCTGGCCAGTTGTTACCCAGCAACGATCTTAGCTTCCAGGAGGACGTTAGCTTTCATGAACAGGACGTGGTTGGATCTATAAATGCTGCCCACTTCCCCCAACCCCAGCATCGCCCTCTGCCCTACCAAGAGAATTACCCCCATGTCCAGCGAAACAGTTGGCCTCCAGATGGGTACAGAACCCAACAGAGAACCTGGCCTGATATGGAAGGTGAGTTCGTGCTCTGCTTTGAGGGAGGTAAGAGGGACAGGGAAAGGGATGGAGAGGATGAGTGGTTCTTGGAGAGGTGTGGCAAGGCTTGCTTTTCTTTCTTCTTCTTAGAAACTGGTAGGGCAGCTCCCCCAGTTTGCTCAGGGTTGTGCCACTTCACACCACCCTGCCTCTCCCTGTGAAACAACACCTTTGTGTAAAAAGGGAAAAGCCTTTCAGTGGTTATTTAGAACCCTCTTCAATGATTTAAGGTCGCATGGTTCAGTTTAGTTATAACTATTGTAAATCATTCAGCTGAGTCAAAACTTATAAAAATATACTATACCGTATTTGCTGGCGTATAAGACGCACCCCATTTATACACTGGCAAATACTATTTGCCGACATATAAGACACACTGGCGTATAAGATGCACCCCATTTTCAAACAGTATTTTTCGAGAAGAAAGTCTTATACGCCAGCAAATACAGCGTAATCTTTATTAACATAACAACCAGAATAAAGTATTGGTTTTTATATATGTATCCAAGCTGAAACTTCAGAATGTGTTTAGACAGTTTCTTATATCTTTTACATTAGAATAAAGGCACAAGTCTCTCACACACAACCTTCTGTTTGCCAAGGTTCAAATCCCAAATCTAGGTCTCTCTGTGACTAGATTAAAAAGTGGGTTGATTCCAAGATTCCATAGGATGTTGAAAGTGGAATAATAACACTATAACAGTCTAGTGCGGAAATGGCCACTCTTAGCCTTTTCTCCTTGAAGTCAGATTTCCAAACCAAATCAGGGCGCCTACTATATATGCATTTCTTTCTTAAGCTTCCAACCCCTCCTTTCCACTAATGAGCTAGGTTTCTCCTTGGAGTGGCTATTCTGGTTGCCTAGCAAACTTTTGCTGGGCAGCTGTCTGTCACTCCTCAACTCCATCACAGGAGGGTCTGAGGTGGGTCGATTAGCAGGAAATGTGAGAAGCAAATGGTAATACAGGTTGAGAATCCCTTAGCCAAAATGCTTGGAACCAGAAGTGTTTTGGGTCTTGAATTTTGGAATACCTTTATTGGCATATATGTACACGTTGGGACCTAAGCATAAACACGAAATTAATTTATGTTTCATATGCATCTTATACACCTAGCCTGAAGGTAATCCTATGCAGTATTTTTAATAACTTGGTTCATGAAACAAAGTTTGTGTGCATTGAATCATCAGAAAGCAAAGGTGTCACTATCTCAAATATAGTATTTGCCAGTTTGTAAATGGGGTGTGTCTTATACGCCAGCAAATACTGCCTTAGGTGCAGAATTTTCCACTTGTATCATGTCGGTGCTCAAAAAGTTACAGCAATCCAAATGGAATGTACAGTGGCCCCTCTGCTTCTGCAAGAGTTCAGGGTGCAGAACTCTTGTGAAAATGGAAAAACTGTAAATAACTGCCCCCCATGCTCCCCCTCCCATTCCTTTCTCTTTTGCCCTGGCATGCACCCTGGGCCAAAAAAAAAAGGGGGGGCAAGGGAATGGGAGGAGAAGAAGGAAGGGGCGGCATGCTCATGTCTCCCAAATAATCAAATTTGCAAAGGTCAGACCCGCGTACATGGAGGGAGGACTGTAATAGCTAAGATGTGTATCATCATGGCCAGATCCACTCTCTCCAGGAACAGGTGTAGCTGGCATAGAAGCCTTAACTGTGCAAAGGCATAGTTAATTTTTCCCGCACTTCTCACTCATCTTTCTTTTACTTCCCACAGAAATTCATCCAAATGGTTTCTCCCCTCCCTTTCTTCCTCTTCCTCCTCCTCCGGAACCCGTTGACCATCATATGGCCAGGGCCTCTATTGATTCTCCACGTGGGTCTCCTCAGGAAGCCCGGGGCAGGCGCCAGAACAGATCCATCACCTATCGCCAATACTCCCGCAACAACTTTCCCTACGGCAGACCTCGGAATGGCTCCAGAAATGCCCGGCGGGCAGCAGAATCCCCTTGGAGGCCTCCCTACCGTTCATAGCTGTCCTCTTTTGGCCAAAAATGCTTACCATCTTGTGTTCTGGGAAGACCAGGTGGAACCAGAGCAGTTTGACAGTGGAATATACTGCCTGGGAATGTATTGAAGTCTCCTTCTTTGGAGGTTCTTAAACAGGGGCAAGATGGCCATCTGTTGGGAGTACTTGGACTGTATCTTCTTGCATGGCAGAATGGAGTTGGACTAGGTGGCCCTTGTGGTCTCTTCTCACTCAATGACCCAGTATTGCCCGTGGGCATAGAAGGTCTTCAGCCCACCAACTGGATGATTGAGAACCTAGGCCTGCAGCTGGAACTGCAGGGTGTGCCTTCAGAGACAGAACTAGGCTTTGTCTTTGAATCTGGGTTAAGACCCAAGAGTTGGGGATCCTCGTGCAGTAAGACACCTGCCTCATTCTCCGCATGTGCTCCATTGTTGGAACAGGGCTGTGGAAACCATGGTGAGCAGGTGGCATGAACCCCAAATGCCTTTTTATAGTCCATCGAGCCCCATCTTACCTCTCCAAAGTTCCTGAACATTTTCCACCACCTTTAAAAAAATATTTGGGGCAAAAAATGCCTCTAGGAGAGTAACCAAAATATTAGGAGAATGCTCCCCGACATGGTGATTGGCCGTTCCTCATACACCATGGTTAGTCGCTCCTATATCCGAAGCAATACTCTGGGTTTTGGACAGCTGCAAGGAGCTATCCATGGTACCGAATATATTTCAGATATAATTCAGCACTTTGGAAAGCTCTTTACCATGTGGGTTAAAACCTGTAGTGGAGTCCCTACTCCACTGACATGGGAGCCACTGCTTCCACTATTCCATATCCTCATAGCCCCCAGTCCCACTAAATCATCTTTTTTTATTATGTTTATTACACCATTATGCTCAACTAAAAAAAAAGAACTAAAATAACATCAATTTAACATTTGTTTACAAAATTTGCATTTTACAAACGAACATAATTACAATAATATAATATAAAAGTACTGTTATATAGACCCCATCTCATATTAACATATTCAATAAGATTTCTAAATGTGGAGTCTAAATATTTCGTATTCCCTTAACCATCATGTGTCACTTCCTCACTTTCCCTAGAGCAGTTTCTTCTTGAATACACTCATGTCTCTCTTCAAAATCCTTTCCTTCTATACCTTTCCTGCCGTCTCTATAGTTTTCTCTCACCTATACCTTTGTTATTTCTTAACTGCCCAAACCTTAGAATTAATTTTTCTTACTTCCTTTTCTTTTTCTTCTCTGTTAACTATATTAGAAGCAGAAATTCTTCCACTTGCCTCCATTCTTTTTCATTAGCTGCTTGTTTTCTACCTTGTAGCATCATTGTTAATCTATCCAGTTCCCGATATTCCATCACCTTGACTTTCCATTCATCAATTTGGGGGATTTGGTTGTTTTTCCACTTACTAGCAAATACAATTCTAGAGTATTATTTAAATCCTCTTTTTAAGCAGCCAAAAATCAGCTGAAACATACAGGAAATGAAAACTGGAAGCGACATTCTGATTTTCGGCAGTGCAGACTGCTTAGAGGGACGAGGGGGCAAAAAAAAAATCACTCATAGCATTTAACCATCCTTCTTGTACACACTCTTGTACAAGAAGGGTGTGAAAAAAATGCAGTCATCTTAATTGTGGGATGAAGTTTCCTGTTTGCTCTGTCAGTATGGGTGCAAACCACCTTTATTTCACACCCTTATCTGCTGGAATCTTATAACGGATGCTCAGGGGGTCTACAAGCTACGTCCAGGCTTGGCAGCCAAATCTTAATTCATGTTGTCCATCTGTTCGGTCCAGCCACACCTTGAAATCACAAGAACACTATGGCCACAATCTTGTTGGTGTGTTACACTCATAAAAGCTTCCCCCGTGGAAATCATTAACACATTTTTGCCCGAACACAGAATGTCTGTTCATTTCAAGGTTGCGGAAGAGGAGGAGCACCCGTGAAGGTAGAAACAAGTCCATGCTGTTTCCTTTTCTCAGATGAAAACTCCCCCTATGAATGAAATGAAATGTTTTGGGAAGCAACAAGAAGTTGAGCCCCAAGAAATTATATGTATTTTTTCAGGTCTAATCCTGCTGTATTTGCGCTGTACCTTCAAGGTTCTTCTGCCCTGTTCCAGGTGTAAGTCCAGGCCATGACACAGGGCTAAAAGTTGTGTGGGATGCGTTGAAGTGGTTTGCAGCCCTGGGTGAACTAAAGAGGGAAGCAGTTCTGCGGGTAAAAAGGACATATTGGTGCCTTTTGAATCATGTGCCTTAATCTTTAACACTGCAGAGAAACATGAATGTTCACACAAATGAAGTTTTGCACTAGAGTTTCCCCACCTGGCACGTTCAGGGAAAACGATTCTGAACCCAGTCCGGGTGTGGGTGACCCTCCTCCCTGGCCACTGCCTGAAATGGCTATTAGGCTCAAAGGCTTGGCTCTGAATGTATTTGCAAACCCTCCGGATGCAAAGCTCTCCTTCTTCCCTAGCACTGCAAGGGTGTAGCTCCCGAGGAGGCAAAAAATGGCAGTGTTACTTCACCAGATAAGAATTACTGCCTCCTCCCATAGAAACTTCCCTTCAGCTGCCCAATTTCTAGCATTGCAAGGCGAGACACTGAAACAGTTCACTCCTGGAGGTTTTCTGCTTGCTATAGAATTGAAAGGCATAGCTCTGCTGGTGTGGATCAGCGTGCAAAGGGATCTTGTTGCACCCTTGAGACTAAGGTCATTTCTGCACTACACTGTTATAGTGCTATTATTCCACTATCAACATCCTGTGGAATTCTGGGGTTTGTAGTTTACCGAGGCCAAAGAGCTCTCTGGCTGAGAATGCTAAAGGCCCCTCCCTAAACTGCAAGCCCCAGAATTCCTTAGCATGTTGAAAGTGGAATAATAGCACTGTAACAGTGTAGTGCAGAAATGCCCTAACTGAGAAAAAGAAGACTGTAGCACAAGCTTTTGTAGACTGATTCTGTTTCTTGCATCTGATAAAGTACTGTGTATGCTTACTTGTAAATCTAGAATGTTAGTCATAAAATTGATCCAAAAAAACCAGGTAAACCTACCCGCAGGTCACTGTAAGTACTGTACTTTAACTTATCAAGATACTGAATAGAGTGGCGAAAGATGAGAGCTTGGTCTGTTCTAGGAGAAGCTAAAAGAAGCACCAACTCCTTCTTCTGTCTCTGCCGCAGCGCCGCTCTGGCCTTTTTGGATACCTGAGTGGGAACATGGTGCTTCCCTTCGAAGGAGCACTGAGAAAGTAAAAGTGGTTGGTGCTGCCTTTAGGTTATCCTGGGATGGGCTAAGCTTTCACCTCTTTGCAACTGTACTCAGAGAAGAGAATGGTTCATCTATCTGTCCGTCGGTACACACACACACACACACACACCATATTTGCCGGTGTACAAGACATGTATAAGACACATCCCATTTATACACTGGCAAAAACTATTTGCTGTTTTATAAGACATACGAGCATATAAAACACGCTTCATTTTCAAATAGTATTTTTTTGGGGAAAGTGAGTCTTATACGCCAGCAAATGCAGCATGTGTGTGTATCTATCTATCTATCTATCTATCTATCTATCTATCTATCTATCTATCTATCTAAAGAGTGAGTTAATACTGTGCTGTATCTTTTATCACAAAAGGAACCATCCTCTTCTCTGAGTAGAGTGGCGAAAGGCCTTTCTGAATGCGCGAGAGGGAAAATGGCAGTGATGTTTTTTCCTCTGCATGGAGTGACCCACCGGACATATCAATATCCATAATTTTGGTCACTCAACTTATACATGAAAGCAACTTATGCATGAGTATAATATGGTAGCCTCAGGGTGCAAAAGCTTAAGCTACCACCTCCTTTTTCTCAGTGTCAAAGGTGCTACCGTATCTCTTTGCCTTCTGTTTGCTGTGTCCACATTCCCTTTCGAAGCTTTCCCGCCCCTTGTTCTTTGGGTGCCTAAACTATTTTGAAACGCTCAGCCGAAGTTTTTAGTGGCTGCAATGCTAGGGATTTGGGGACAAAGACACTTTCCTTTTGGGGGGGGGAGTGATGGCCTTATTTTGCCACCTCTCCAAGTATCTCCACTCCTGCTAGACCATCTTGTCACCTTACTGGTTTAGAACTGGGTCCGTGTGGAAGCAATGAAGTTTACTTCTTTTGTCCTCTTCCTTTTGAAAATACTTGAAAGTTTTTCTGCTTTCCATAGCAGCGTTTCTTTTGTTGAATGTAAAGAATAAAGGTGTGTTTTTAGAAATCTTTTTTGAGAGTTTTGTTCTGTAATCTGCTCATCCCTGGAACAAATCTGTGCCCATTTCACAGGGAAAGCACTGAGGCTGAGATCATGGTATCCTTCTGGAACGCCTGAGAGGGCTGGGGATCAGAGGCACTGCACTTAAGTGGTTCCGGTGCTATCTCTCAGGTAGATACCAGATGGTGATGCTTGGGGACAGCTGCTCCTCGAAAAAGGAGCTTAAATCTGGCGTCCCTCAGGGCGCCGTCCTGTCCCCAATGCTATTTAACATCGACATGAAACCGCTGGGAGAGATCATCAGGAGGCATGGAGCAAGGTGCTATCAGTATGCTGATGACACCCAGATATCTCTCTCCATGCCTCGGATAATATCATCAACTAAGGGTGGCATCTCGCCTCTGAACGAATGTCTTGACGCAGTAATGGACTGGATGAGGAAAAACAGACTGAAGCTGAATCCAGGTAAGATGGAGGTACTCGCTGTTAGGGGCCCTAGCCCAGACATGGAGGTCTGTCAACCAGTTCTAGACAGGGTCACACTTCCCCTGAAAGACTGTGTCCGCAGCTTGGGGGTGCTCCTGGACTCGCTGCTTCAGATGACAGCTCAAATAGATGCGGCGGCCAGGAGTGCCTGCTATCAGCTTCGGCTGATACACCAGCTGTGCCCCTTCCTGGACTTGGAACACCTAAAAACAGTGGTACATGCGCTGGTAACTTCACAGCTTGACTTCTGCAATGCGCTCTACATAGGGCTACCCATGTGCTTAGTCCGGAAACTTCAATTAATTCAGAATATGGCAGCCAGGTTGGTCACTGGAAGATCTAAAACTGACCACATAACACCAATTCTGAAGTCGTTACATTGGCTGCCTACTAGTTTCCGGGCACAGTACAAGCTGTTGGTTCCTACCTTTAAAGCCCTTCATGGCTTGGGGCCAGCCTACCTGCGGGATCGCCTTCTCCCATATAATCCACCCCGCACACTAAGGTCCTCTGGGAGGAATTTACTGCAGCCAGTCAGAACGAGGTTGGCTGCGGTTACCCAGAGGACCTTCTCTTCTGTCGCTCCTAAGTTATGGAATGGCCTGCTGGAGGAGACCCGGCACATTACCAGTCTTGACTGCTTTAAAAAAAGCAGTCAAGACGGTTCTCTTCCGACAGGCCTTCCCAGATTAGTGTCCCACCGCCTCTCATCATTTGTCTCTTTGTTTAATTCTGTTTTTAATTTGTTTTAATAACTAACGGGTTTTAGGGGGATAGAAGGGTTGCTGGGTGGGGAGGATGGGGTGCATTTTAATGTTTTAATGTATTTGTATATTTTGTAATGCCGTCTCGATCCATTGGGAGAGGCGGGATATAAATAAATTTTATTATTATATTATTATTATGAGAGAGGTTGTGCTTTTCCGTACCCTTAAGAAAGCACGTGTGTCAGGGGGACTAGAAAACCAAGCTCTCCCAAATTCAGAAATCCAGTCTCCAGATAGTGAGCACACCTCTGGGAACCCCAACCTGCATATGCAAGACTCAGGTTTCAATGTACTTTTATTAAAGACTTGGGCCATTTCCGCACGAGTCTGTTATAGCGCAATGATTCCACTTTCAACTTCCTATGGAATCCTGGGGTTTGCAGTTTCGGGAGGGGCCATCTGGCCCCTCCCAAAACTGCAAACCCCAGGATTCCATAGGAGGTTGAAAGTGGAATCATCGCGTTATAACAGATTTGTGCGGAAATGGCCGTAGATCCCTCTGTGAGTGTCCAAAGGATAGGGCGAGGTGTCCTGGAAGAAAATAAAAACATAGTTTGCCAGGGTGGTGTAGTGATTTCACAGCTGGATTAGGACTCTGGAAGACCAGAGCTCAAACCTATGCTGGGCCTTGAAAACCCACTGGGTGACCTTGAGGAAGTCCCACTGTCTCAGCCTCAGAGGAAGGGAAAGGCCAATCTCCCCTTGGATAGAGTTGTCATGGTGGAGCTAGAATAGTGTCGGCTGGACTGGGGATTCTGGAAGGGCAGGGTTCAAATCTCTGCTCAGCCTTGGAAACCCATTGGGTGACCTTGGGCAAGTCATACTCGGAGGAAGGCAGTAGCAGAGTTCATAACCCAGAAGTGCTAAATAGGTCTTGAGAAGAGCCAGCGAGGAGTAGTGGTTGGAGCGTAGGAGTGCTATGATTGGAGACCAGGGTTTGAATCGTGGAAACCCACTGGATGGCCTTGGGCAAGTCACACTCTCTCAGCCGCAGAGGAAGGCAAAGGCAAACCCCCTCTGAACTAAACCTTGCCGAGAAAACCCTGTGGTTGCCAAAAGTCAGAAATGGCTTGAAGGCACAAAACAAGCACTGCCTGCACCAAGCATGGTTGGGATGGAGTGAGGGAGACGAGCTGGATGAAAGAAGCTGGAGGAATGAGAGAAGAAGAAGAAAATATTTGGTGGAAGAGGAGGAAGAAGGAATCACTGTCAACTGGAAGGAGCCAGGAAGGAATAAGGAATGTATTGGTACAGTAAGAAAGGAGGAGAGACTTAGAGGGTATTGGGCAACCTACATACTCCAAAGGCACGAGATCCTGGTCTGATCTTGGAAGCTGAGCAGGGTCAGCCTTGGTTTGTACTTGGATGGGAGACTGCCAACACATACCAGGTACTGGAGGCTAGATTTCAGAGGAAAGAATTGGCAAAATCACCTTCCAAGTATTCCTTGCCTAAGAAAAATCTTATGAAATTCATGGGTTCACCATTAATCAACAAGCAACTTGAAGGTACATGTGCAGACACATACAATGTTAGTGCCAGCTGAGTATAAAACAGTGTGTTATCTGTAAAGTCAAAGGCTTTCACAGCCGGAATCCATAGGTTGTTGTGGGTTTTTTGGGCTTTGAGGCCGTGTTCTATTAGTATTTTCTCCTGATGTTTTGCCCGCATCTGTGGCTGGCATCTTCAGAAGATCTGGTGGCATGGAAGTGAGATGGAGCATAGATACCTGTGTAGTCCCCGGGTGGGAGGGAGTAATTTGCATGTGTGGCCTGTGTGATGGCCTATGGTTAAATGGGATATCCCCCAGGGTGTATGTTAGGGGATATGCATAACAGTGCATTAACGACATTAGCAACCCATTGTATTGTTTCTTGTAGAGGGACCTCCAGAGTCTGGGTGGTGTCCATTGGCATATTTTTGAGTCTTGATTTTAGTGTTCTTCAGTACTGGTAGCCAAATCTTCTTTACTTTCCAAGTTTCTTCTTTCGTGTTGAAATCGTCCAGGTGTTTATGGATTTCCATGGCCTCTCTGTGTCATCTGACATAGTAGTTGTCAGAACGGTCCACAATTTCTGTGCATTCAAAAAGCATTCTGTGTCCAGGTTGGTTTATAACATGTTCGGCTACTGCTGATTTTTCTGGGTCGGTCAGTCTGCAGTGTCTTTCATGTTCTTTAATTCGTGTTTGGACGCTGCGTTTTGTAGTCCCTACGTAGACCTGCCCACAACTGCAAGGCATGCAGTAAACTCCAGCAGAAGTTAGGGGATCCCTCGTGTCCCAAAAACATCACAGCCCTGTTTCAACGTTGCCTCACCACAAGCTACTTCCAGTGGGACAACGAGTTCTACGAGCAGAGAGATGGGGGTTGCCATTACTTAGCCCCATGATAGCAAATTTTTACATGGAACACTTTGAAAAGCAAGCCTTGGAAACCGCACCAAAAAAGCCCACTATATGATTCCGTTATGTGGATGACACTTTCACCATTTGGAGCCATGGAGAAGAAGAACTGACGGTGTTTCTGGGCCGTCTGAACAAGATCCACCCAAACGTCCAATTTACCATGGAAAAAGAAAATGAAAGAAGACTACCATTTCTGGATGTCCTGGTCATGCACAAACCCAACCAACAATTGGGTCACACAATTTACAGAAAACCTACACACACTGACAAATATCTACACAAAAACTCCAACCATCACCCAGGATAAAAAAAGGAGCACAATAAAAACTCTGCTAGGCTGCACCAAAAAAAAATCTGTGAACCCCACCTCCTGCAAAACGAACTGAACCATCTAAACTGGGCTCTACAGGCCAATAGTTACTCCGGTTCAAACATCAGAAGAGCCTCAAGACCCGGAAAAAACCACAGCAATGAAGATAAGCAGCCAACCCAAGGGAATGTGCTTTTACCATACATCAAAGGGATCACTGACCGTATAGGGAAACTGATGAAGAAACATGATCTCCAAACAATCTACAGACAGACCAAGAAAATTCAACAAATGCTACGTTCAGCAAAGGACAGGAGGGATCCTCTCACTTCTGCTGGAGTTTATCGCATATTTTGCAATTGTGGGCAGGTCTACGTAGGGACTACAAAACACAGAATGCTTTTTGAATGCACAGAAATTGTGGACCGTTCTGACAACTACTATGTCAGACGACACAGAGAGGCCATGGAAATCCATAAACACCTGGACAATTTCAACAGGAAAGAAGAAACTCGGAAAGTAAATGAGATTTGGCTACCAGGACTGAAGAACACTAAAATCAAGACTCAAAAACATGCCAATGGACACCACCCAGACTCTGGAGGTCCCTCTACAAGAAACAATACAACAGATTGCTAATGTACTTAATGCACTGCTATGCATATCCCCTGACTAACAATACAACCCTGGGGGACATCCCATTTAACAATAGGCCATCACACAGGCCAACTGTTAACACATGCAAATTGCTTCTGCCCACCCGGGGACTACACAAGGATATATAGTCTGTCTCACTTCCATGCCACCAGATCCTCTGAAGATGCCAGCCACAGATGCAGGCAAAACATCAGGAGAAAATGCTAATAGAACATCGGCCTCAAAACCTGGAAAACCCACAACAACCTATAGTGTGTTACCTCTTTGTGTGCATGTGTATGATACATAACTCCCTAAAACTGTAGTTCCATTCTGGTTAAAAAATGATAATGTAAAGGTGCATTATGCCAGTGCTGCTAAAAGCAGCTAATGGGCCTAAATACCCCTAAAGCACCAGAACCCATCTGATCTTGGAAGCTAAGCCATATCAGCCCTGGTTAGTGCTCAGATGGGAGACCGCTAACAAATCCCAAGTGCGGTCAGCTTATATTTCAGAGGAAGGACGTGGCAAAACCACCTCTGAATATTCCCTGCTTAACAAAACCCTGTGAGATTTATGGGGCCATCATAAGTCAACACGTGACTTGAAGCCACATAAACACGTACAGAGTATTGAGCAAGAGGCAGACTCAGGAACAGGATTAGGTCGTGTCTCAGGGTGGAGACAGGGCTGGGTGCCCCGGGAAGAGGGAAAGAGAAGGAAGTGACAGGGTCTATGGCCATTTCCGCACGACACTGTTATAGCGCGATGATTCCACTTTCAACCTCCTATGGAATTCTGGGGCTTGGCCCCTCCCGGAATTGCAAACCCCAAGATTCCATAGGAGGTTGAAAGTGGAATCATCGCACTATAAGAGTGTCGTGTGGAAATGGCCCAACACTCAAAGCACTAAAGCAGTGAAAACAGTTAATTGTACAATTAAGACGGTGCTTTACAGTCACACAGTCCATTAATCCCATGAGGCTCCCAAATAAGCAAAAAATCAAAACCAGAAGTGTCCAGAGGTTATGATTATGACCATTGGGGTAGAAGGACATAGGGAGGTGGCTTTGACCTGCATGAATACCCACAAACGGGGGGGGGATATACTTTTTTGGACTTGTTTCAGCCAGGGAGATGGGTGCAAAAATACTGGAAGCGGCAGTTCACAACCCCCTGGAAAGGCAATGCTCCAACTGTGGCCAATTCTGCCCTACACTGCAAGAGTCCTACTATTCCATTTTCGACATCTCATGGAATCCTGGGGTTGTAGTTTAGGGAGGGACATTTAGAATTTTCAGCCACAGAGCTCTTGGGCCTCAGTAAACTACAAACCCCAGAATTCCACAGGAGGTTAGACGTGGAATAATAGCACTATAACAACGCAGAGCAGAAACAGCCTTGCGTCTACACTGCAGAGTTATAGCAATTTAATACCGCTATGATTTCCATGATTCCATCCTATGGCATATTGAGATTCAGAGCTTGGTGAGGACTCAAGATTTTCTACTGCAACCCCTCTGGACAAATCTGGCCAAGAAATGGGCCATTTCTACACTAGATTGTTATAGTGCTCTTATTCCACTTTCAACATCCTGTGGAATCCTGGGGTTTGCAGTTTAGGGAGGGGCATTCAGAAATCTCCACCAGAGAGCTCTTTGGCCTCAGTAAACCACAAGCCCCAGAATTCCACAGGAGGTTAGACGTGGTATAATAGCACTATAAGAATGCAGAGCAGAAACAGCCTTGTGTCTACACTGCAGAGTTATAGCAGTTTAATACCGCTATGATTTCCATGATTCCGTCCTATGGAATATTGAGATTCAGAGCTTGGTGAGGACTCAAGATTTTCTACTGCAGCCCCTCTGGACAAATCTGGCCAAGAAATGGTTGCCCTAAGCCAGAAGGGATGTGAAGGCACACAACACAAGAAAGCTGACTTGGATGCTGCAAAAGAAGAAAGGCAGGAGATAAATCTAATGAACCAATCAATCAAGGTGCAAAAAAAGGAACTTTTCCGAGGTCTGGCCTATCAGAAGGTCCCAATGAGGTCAACAGGTCTTGCATCCCAGACAAGGGCGTATAAAGTTTGCAGCAATTATTTTTTGCAGCAATTAGATCGCTGGTGCCTTTGCATGGACCCGACTGGGCCATTCCCTCCTCCTTCCCTCCAGGGGGCAGCAGAGAGCCGGACAGCTGTTACCTTTTGCCCTTGCACAAGATGGCGGAAGTTGCTTCCTCCCCTTCGTTTCCCTTGGATGGGCGGTGAGGGCGGAAGTTCCCTGGGAAAGGAGAAGCTCAGCTGGGGCTGGAAGGGGACGAGAAAGAAGGGGGTCGCCTCCTCCCTTAGCAAAGCAACATGGATTGTTACACGGCGAACTGGGACCCTCTGGGGGAAGCGGCTTATTACAGGTCAGTAAATCACCCCCATCCCTCCTAAAACTGCATTGCAAAAAATTAAATTGCAATTAAGGATTGCATTGCAAAAAATTAAATTGCAATTAAGGATTTAATTTAGGTCCACCCTGGCTTGCACCCTCCTCACCAATTCCACATCCCTCCCCCTTGCCGTCTGGAATTCCCCTTCTTTAAATATATTTCATTCCCCCGTCCTCATAAATAATACTTATTTTTCCTGCCACCCCAAATTATTCCCTTCTCCCACTTTTTTTGCAAAGGGCTCAAAGTGTGTACGGTGCCATTGCGACATTTTTTAAAAGGCATAGCTCTCATGTCTTTCCAATAACCCTAATTACCGTTTGCAGTGGTTTTGTGTCATTCGCCACATCTGCACTACACTGTTATAGCACAATGATTCCGCTTTCAACACCCTATGGAGTCCTGGGGTCTGCAGTTGACGGAGGGGTATTTAGAATTCTCAGCCAGAGAGCTCTGGGGCCTCAGGAAACGACAAACCCCAGAATTCCACAGGAGGTTGAAAGTGGAATAAAAGCGCTATAACAATGCAGTGCGGAAATGGCCGGTGTTGTCATTCCCCATGTTGCATACTGGTGGTGGTGGTGGGCGAAGTTTGAGGTGGGAGTTTTCCCTAAAGGTTGCCAGGTGAGTTTGTAGCAGAGGCAAGATTTTCAGCCATGCAAACCATGCAAATCACTTTTCAGCCATGCAAACCTAGTGGGTGACCTTGAGCAGATCACACTCTCTCAGCCCCAGGAAATCCAGGGATAGGTTTGCCTTGGAGTCACCATAAGTTGGAAACAATGTGAAGGCGCATGACAGCAATCATTCACTGATTCCATTCTGTGACGTAAAAGCTTACCCAGAGTTTGAAAGCATTGCTTTTCAAGACTATAACTCCCAAAATTCCCCAGCCAATGATCTTGCTACCTGGGGGCTTTGGAGGGTTGTAGTTCACCAAAAGGAATTTTTATGAAGCTCTTATTTGAAAGGATGTCCTGTAAAAGATGGAGTTTTCTGCGGCTCGAGAGACTAGGGCCCTTTCTGCACTACACTGTTATAGCGCAATTATTCCACTTTCAACCTCCTATGGAATCCTGGGGTTTGCAGTTTAGGGTGGGGGGCATTTAGAATTCTCAGCCAGGGAGCTCTTTGGCCTCAGGAAGCTGCAAACCCCAGAATTCCACAGGAGGTTGAAAGTGGAATAAAAGCGCTATAACAATGCAGTGCGGAAATGGCCGGTGTTGTCATTCCCCAGTTGCATACTGGTGGTGGTGGTGGGCGAAGTTTAAGGCGGGAGGTTTCCCTAAAGGTTGCCAGGTGAGTTTGTAGCAGAGGCAAGATTTTCAGCCATGCAAACTATGCAAATCACTTTTCCGCCATGCAAACCTACTGGGTGACCTTGAGCACGTCACACTCTCTCAGCCCCAGGAAATCCAGGGATAGGTTTGCCTTGGAGTCACCCTAAGTTGGAAACAATGTGAAGGCGCATGGCAGCAACCATTCACTGACTCCATTCTGTGACGTAAAAGCTTACCCAGAGTTTGAAAGCATTGCTTTTCAAGACTATAACTCCCAAAATTCCCCAGCCAATGATCATGCTACCTGGGGGGTTTGGAGGGTTGTAGTTCACCAAAAGGAATTTTTGTGAAGCTCTTATTTGAAAGGACGTCCTGTAAAAGATGGAGCAGGCTTGTTTTCTGCTGCTCAAGAGACAAGGGCCCTTTCTGCACTACATTGTTATAGTGCGATTATTCCACTTTCAACCTCCTATGGAATCCTGGGGTTTGCAGTTTAAGGAGGGGCCTTGAGAATTCTGAGCTCTTTGGCCTCAGGAAACTGCAAACCCTAGAATTCCACAAGAGGTTGAATGTGGAATAATAGCACTATAACAGGGTAGTGCGGAAATGCCCTGGTGCACAGAGGAGGCTTCAAACATCAGGAAAAGAGATTCCACCTAAAAATTGGGATGAACTTCTTGGCAGTAAAAGGAGTTCAGCAGTAGAATACACTGGCTGGGAGTGTGGTGGAGTCTCCTCCTTCTTTGGAGGTTTTTAAACAGAGGCTGGATGGCCGTCTGTTGAGAAAGCCTTGATGTGCTTTGGTGGTGTATTTTTCCATGGCAGAAGGGGGTTGGACTGGAGGACCTTTGGTTCTCTTCCAACTCTAGAGACCTTTCCGCACTAGGCTGTTATAGCGCTATGACTGCACTTTGCACATCCTGTGGACCTGGGGTTTGCAGTTTCGGGAGGGGCCTGCCGGCCCCTCCCGAAACTGCAAACCCCAGGATTCCATAGGATGTGCAAAGTGCAGTCATAGCGCTATAACAGCCTAGTGTGTAAAGGGCCTACGATTCTTCACCATAGTGACTTTAAGCATAGAAAAAAAGTTAAAATGGCTAATACTGGCTGGAGGTTTCTGGGAGTTGCAATCTGAAAAAGCGGTTTTTCCCGTTTCTGACCTGACTTCATTGGAGGTTTGAACTTGTGTCCTCAATCTGCCTCTCTGTCTGCATTGATGTGGACTCCATAATAATAATAATGTATATCCCGCCTCTCCCCATAGATCGAGGCAGCAAACAACATGAAATACATTATACATTACAAATAGGTGCTCTCTTACGCGGCTTACGATGTGTTTTTAGCTAATTGCCCCCAACAAGCTGGGTACTCATTTTACTGACCTGCGGAAGGATGGAAGGCTGAGTCAACCTGGAGCCCGGCAGGATCGAACTCACAACCTTGTGGCTGCAGTACTGGTTACTTGGTTTTTGCTAGAACTCAGAGATCCACCAGCCAATCCCTGGTGTAAAAGACACCAATTAAAAATTCCGAACTCAGGCCTCTGTTTTGAGTCTCAGAACTGAATGGAGCTCAAACCTGTAGCCCCCCCCCCAGCCTTTGTTCATGCGAGCAGCATAGTTATGAGTGGTGCTGGAAGGGGGATTCATTTTGTCAAGGTTATCAATGACTGGAAGTCAAAAATTGTTCCCAAAAAATTGCATGGTCTATGTCCCAGTGCCCTCACAGGTATATCTGGGGGGGGAATTATGGAGACGGGGTCTTTTCAGTGGCTGCACCCATGCTCTGGAACTGTCTTCCTAGAGAAGTTAGGCTGGGCCCAAAATGATCTATCCTGGGGTGAGGTAAATGCCTCTTCTGTGACCCTTAGAGGGGATTTTGAGGCAGTGAGAGAGTCCTGTGTGGGGCCGCTGGCCATGCATTCCCCACCCCTGCTGTAACATTGGCCATTTCCACACTGGACTGTTATAGACCCCCAGGATTCCATAGGATGTTGAAAGTGGAATAATAGCACTATAACAGTCCAGTGCGGAAATGGCCATAGAATGATGGGAATGCCTCAATTGGGCACTCCAGACTTGGAAGTCCAGAAAACCTGATTGTTGCCCCCTCAAGACTTTTCTCTAATATTTTCTTTTGCTTGTTCCCCCGTTCCTTTCCAGGAAACTTGATCTCTACAGCATGGGCTGGAACCTGAAGGAGGACTTGCAGGACTGCTTGGTTGCGGCCGCACCCTATGGGGGACCCATTGGTATAGTATATAGGCTGCGTCCCCTCTGTGGCCAGTCTTGCTTTCTAGCTCCATCTAGTCCACTCTGTAGGGTTGTTTTTGCAAAACAATATGCAGGGTGGGGAGGTGAGGAATCTTGGATGCTGCCATTAGTTCCTGGGAAGGGGAGAGAGATGGAGGTGTTTAGGAGAGCCTCCTTTTCCTAACTTGGAAGCGCAGATCTGGAGGAAGACCTTGTGGAAATATGAAGAACGGGGGCCAGCCCTGTTGTTAGGTATTGGCCTCTGTGAAAGGAGTAGCTCAGCAAGCCTGGCTGAAGGCAGCTCAGGGAATGCTGCAAAGGGCTGCCTGCTGAAAGAAAATGTTACAAAACTGAGGCTTGTCTCAGTCAGAAGGCAGATAGGGAAAAGCTGGCACAGTGATAGGGAGCAGATTTCAGAGACAGTCACAGCTCAGGGAATGCTGCAAAGGGCTGCCTGCTGAAAGAAATCATAGAATCATAGAAATGTAGAGTTGGAAGAGACCACAGGGGCCATCCAGTCCAACCCCCTGCCATGCAGGAACACCCTCAAAGCACTCCCGACAGATGGCCATCAAGCCTCTGCTTAAAAACCTCCAGGGAAGGAGACTCCACTATGCTCCGAGGCAGCAGATTCCACTGCCGGACAGCCCTGACCGTCAGGAAGTTCTTCCTGAGGTTCTGGTGGAATCTCCTTTCCTGCAGCTTGAATCCATTGCTCCTTGTCCTGGTCTCTGGAGCAGCAGAAGGCAAGCCCTCTCCTTCTTCTACATGGCATCCCTTCAAATATTTAAACATGGCTATCATGTCCCCTCTTAACCTTCTCTTCTGCAGACTAAGCATACCCAGCTCCCTAAGTCTATCCTCATAGGGCTTCATGGCTTCCAGGCCTCTCACCATTTTGGTCGCTCTCCTCTGGACTTGCTCCAGCTGGAAATGTTACAAAACTGAGGCTTGTCTCAGTCAGAAGGCAGATAGGGAAAAGCTGGCACAGTGATAGGGAGCAGATTTCAGAGAGAGAAGAAAAGATGGAGTATACAAAGGAGAGTCAGACACAGGAAAGAACTAGCTGTGGTTTTGGGAAGCTTGAAATGATTTAGTAATTCACGGATTATAGTGTATTATTTTCTTGTGTCTATAAACTTCCACTTGTTTGTTTTTTAACCGCTGGTTCTCTCAGTCCATACTGAGTTTGGTGAAGGGCCTGGTCACGCTTGCCAGAGTGAACCCACCAAAACAATGCAGGCATTGGTTCCCAATAGCGGGTCATCTTGAAGCCCAAATCTTCCATCCAGGAAGGGATTGGGATTAAGAGGGGGAGAAGGTCCAGGTGAGTGACCGGAGCCCAGGGTTGGAACTGTGGGGTCAGCCTGGCAAGGGACTACGTCACAGCCCCTCTTTGCAGATGCTGGCAGGGAAGAAGAGCAGTAAGGCTGAGAGCAAATCAGAGTGTGCCTCTGGTTGGAGAAGTTACTTTTGGGGAGTACAGTGCCCAGAATATCTCCGACAGCCAGGCTTGGCAATTTAAGGAATTATAGTCCCTCAGATTAACTTTTCCCACCCGTCCGCCTGCTGCTAGATCTGTGGGAGAGCCCAGATCCCGTCACAAGAGGCATAAGGCCAATTGTGCAGCACATCCCACAGCTGGGAAAAGTTACTTTGGGCTACTGCAGTTTCTCACATCTCCAAGCCAACTTGCCCAATAGCCAGGGTCCCTGGGAGAATTCCCTATTCCCCAACAGCAACTTTCCCAAGCACAAACTACTTTGCTCTCAAATCCATGGTGGTTTTCCATCAGCTTTGGTTATCAGCTCACTCTCCCCATTGATAGGGCTTGCCCTGGTTTGCCAATGGCCATTTTCATTGCTTGTTGTACATGAAATGAAGCAGGGTGGCATTTTGTTCTTTGCGTCAGGCAGCAAGATGGCTTGGGCTGGCCTTCTAGAGCACAACAGCCACCCATTTTCTATTGAGAGGGACACCAAGGGGCGGGGGGGGATTGTGGAGGCCAAAGAGGACCCTTTGAACCTCACCAGCACCACTGAGAGGATGGAAGAATTATGCTCAATTTTCTATGACAAAAGTAGGAGGATGGGGCTGAGATGGGAGCAGGCAAAAAGCCCCGCAGACACTCTCAGAGTTTCAAAAAGTTCCATTTTGGAGACTATAACTCCCAGAATGCTGCAGCAGTTATGTTTAGTAAGAAGAATCAAACAGGAAAGCTTTCCAGGACCATATTGCTCTAAGCTTCCGTTGTAGGCGTATGCATTTTGTTTGTATTTGAAGGGTGGGATTGGGGAGGGAAATCTCCCTGCATGTAGAAAGATAGTGTTTCAGGCAAAATAGGATCAGACTAGATTTTAACCTATTACTGTATTTTGCTGTCCTTTATTGGTATGCTGTTGTGTGTTGCTGGTCCATTAACATACACAAATGTTTATGAGTAAGGAAATACACATAAAAATTAGTTAATGGTTCAGCTTTTCAGCAAATGTTGGTGTCTCTCTTTTTTTTTCCTCCTCTTAGCGGTACTGAAAACCAAGAAAGAGAAATCTCCCAGTTCCCGTCCACCTCTCGAAATTTATACTGCTTCAGGAGTCCTCTTAGCTAGCACTCCGGTAAGTGAGGCACATTATCGTGTGTGTCAAATTCACGGACTAGGACATTTTGTCAGTGTCTTCAGTGATACAGTGACATCAGCAGACAGAGCACTTTGCATCATAGCATAAGCCAGAAGAAAAAGAGTGGGGAATGGCCATGGAGTGACGGGAATGCCTCGGTTGGGCACTCCAGACTTGGAAGTCCAGAAAACCTGATTTTTGCCCCCTTAAGACTTTTCTCTGATATTTTCTTTTGCTTGCTTCCCCACTCCTTTCCAGGAAACTTGATCTCTACAGCATGGGCTGCAGGGACGTTGTAGCTTCAAACAAGGGAGGTGTAGGGAACACACATGAGTAAATGCAAAATGAAATTCAACAGAGAGAAGTGTAAGGTCCTACACTTAGGTAGAAAAAATGGAACACAGAAATACAGGATGGGGGACACGTGGCTGGATAGCAGTACGCGTGAAAGGGATCTAGGAGTCTTCATAGGCCACAAGCTGAACATGAGTCAGCAGTGTGATGCGACAGCCAAGAAAGCCAATGCAATTCTCAGCTGCATCAATAGGAGTCTGGTGTCTAGATCGAGGGAGGTACTGGTACCACTCTACTCTGCCTTGGTTAGACCCCATCTTGAATACTATGTCCAGTTCTGGGCACCCCAATTCAAGAAGGACATGGTCAAACTGGAGCAAGTCCAGAGGAGGGCGGCCAAAATGGTGAGGGGCCTGGAAGCCATGAAGCCCTATGAGGATAGACTTAGAGAGCTGGGGATATTTAGTCTGCAGAAGAGAAGGCTAAGAGGGGACATGATAGCCATGTTTAAATATTTGAAGGGATGCCACGTAGAGGAGGGAGCGGGCTTGTTTTCTGCTGCTCCAGAGACCAGGACAAGGAGCAATGGATTCAAGCTGCAGGAAAGGAGATTCCACCTGAACCTCAGGAAGAACTTTCTGACGGTCAGGGCTGTCCGGCAGTGGAATCTGCTGCCTCCATGGAGTGTGGTGAAATCTCCTTGGAGGTTTTTAAGCAGAGGCTGGACGTCCATCTGTCGGGAGTGCTTTGAGGGTGTTCCTGCATGACAGGGGGTTGGACTGGATGGCCCCTGTGGTCTCTTCCAACTCTGAATTTCTATGATTCTATGATTCTTCCCTTGACAACAGTGGAAGAACAGCCCAGCGGTGCACCTTGGCTGGACGACCAGTGAGGACCTCCTTTGCATCCAGGAGGACGGCTCGGTCCTTGTCTACAGCATCTTCTGTGAGTTCAAGAAATGCTTCAGCATGGGCAATGTAAGTACGCCTCTGAATGGAGGAACTAATGCCAATTCAAACCTTTTCCCTTTAGACATGAGCTGTAAAATTATTTTCAAACTCTCTCATTGTTGGTGTCAAGGAAGGCCTTTCTACTTGCAAGGTTGAATGTACATCCCTCAAATGTGGCTAAGGGTAGATATCTACAGACCCCTTTTCTGAATCGTATATATCATTGTGCTCAAGCTCCTGACGTTCTCCATCATATTGTATCATATTGTATTATTCTGCCCACTGTATATAATTCCAAGGAAAAAGTTGTTAAGGAGGTTATTGTAAAGGAATATCTGTTTGGATAGGTTATCAGTGAAATACTTATTGGAAGATCGGAATCCGCATATTACTAGGCTAATGGCTAACTTTCTGGTGGAAGCACAAACGTATGGCTTAAATTTTCTAAAGCTGATGATTGAAGTTTTATTGTAAATATATATGTTGTAGTATGCCGAATAAAGGTTAATCAGAATCAGAATCAGCTGTAAACAAGACTGAATGTTGGGGTGGGACAGAGACCTTGGCAATTTTTTTGGAAAACAGGGTTTGGCATCTTCAGGACTGCTGTGGGCCAAAATGTGAAAACCCCCCCACCAATTGCTGTGGGCTGCATGAGGGGCTCCACACAGTCCCAAAATCTTGGGAAAAAATAGAGTGCTAGAGTGGGAAGAGACCACCAGGGCCATCGAGTCCGACCCCATTCTGCCATGCAGGAATATACAGTCCATTCGCTCCTGACAGATGGCCATCCAGCCTCTGTTTAAAGATCTCCAACGAAGGAAGAGACTCCACTACATGCCCAGGCAGCAATGGATTCCACTGCTGAACTGCTCTTTCTGCCAGGAAGTTCTTCCTAATGTTTAGGTGGAATCTCCTTTTCTATAGTTTGAAGTCATTGCTCTGTGTCCTAGTCTCTGGAGTAGCAAACAACGAGCTTGCTCCGTCTTCTGTATGGCATCCCTTCAAACATTTAAACAAGACTATCATGTTCCCTCTTAACCTTCTCTTCTCCAGTCTAAACATATCCAGCTCCCTAAGCTGGAAAACTGGGCATGGTTTCCTGGCCTTTTACCATTTTGGTCACCCTCTTCAAACAAACCTGGAAGTGATCAGCTTTTCCTTTGGGGAAGGGGCTATCTCCCCACCTCACCTATTAAAGCCCCAAACTGCCACTTCTGACACTGCCAAGGGCAGCAAAATTTCATTTTAAAAATATTGCTGCCAGCCCACAGGTTGCATGTTGTCCTATGGCTGCTTTTGTAGCCCCCAGGCCCCTCCTGGGAGTAATTTTTTTTTGCTCCAAATGTCCTTGGGGAGCTTTTCCACCAAGTTTTGCCCCACCTTAGGCCATTTTAGGTTCAGGAAAGTCCTAAATACTATGGATCACTTTCTGTTTTATTTTTTTTTTAAGCCTTTCCTCAGTCTAAAGTGGACTGGGGAGGGGGGCTAAAAGCATGGTGAAAATGCCCCCCACAACCCCAAGGGGGTATTTGGAGGGCAAAAATTGGAGTTTGGAGTGGGGTGGTTGCTTTGGAACAGTCTTCTAACATGTGGCTATTCCTTGTACTTTTCCCCTAATTTATTGTGTTTCAAATGCTTTAAGGCTATTTTTAATTCTGTGTTATTTTTAATTGTGTGATGTTTTTAATCATAGTTCGTTTAAGTTGTTCTTTAGTACCACAATTGATTTTTTAGCCCGACTCCGTTCTAATCGGTTCCAGGTCACCTTGGTTCTGGTGTGAAGGCTGGGGGTCGGTTAGATAAATCCATGATGCATGCCCTTTCTGTTTGCTCTTGTCTTCCCGCAGGAGGTGCTGCAGAACCGGGTGCTGGAAGCCAAAGTGTTCCATACTGAATATGGCACCGGTGTGGCCATTCTCACGGGGGCACACAGATTCACCATGACCACCAACATTGCCGATTTGAAGCTCCGCCGGCTGCCCGAGGTACCCGGTAAGCCTGCCGTGCCCTGTACCTTCCGTTCCTGCTCTGTATCATTTCATAGAATCATAGCATCATAGAGTCGGAAGAGACCCCCAGGGGCCATCCAGTCCAACCCCCTGCCATGCAGGAACACCCATCAAAGCATTCCCAACAGATGGCCATCCAGCCTCTGCTTAACAACCTCCATCATTTCATAGAATCATAGCATCATAGAGTTGGAAGAGACCCCCAGGGGCCATCCAGTCCAACCCCCTGCCATGCAGGAACACCCTCAAAGCACTCCTGACAGGTGACCATCCAGCTTCTGCTTAAAAACCTCCAAGGGAGGAGACTCCACCACACTCCATGGAGGCAGCAGATTCCACTCCTGGACAGCCCTGACCGTCAGCAAGTTCTTCCTGAGGTTCAGGTGGAATCTCCTTTCCTGCAGCTTGAATCCATTGCTCCTTGTCCTGGTCTCTGGAGCAGCAGAAAACAAGCCCACTCCCTCCTCGACATGGCATCCCTTCAAATATTTAAATATTTCAGACATAGATCAGTGCATTTCATTTTTGCCAATTAATCTGTCCTAATTAAGAACTTTTGTTGGAGGCATGTGTGTGTGTGTACAGAACTCTGTGGACTGATATGGGAAAGCAAACTCCATTGCTCACTCCTGGTGCCCAATCACACCACACAATTATGGCCCTGTAATTCCACTAATTGCCATGGTCCCACCTGATAGAGTCTTGGGATTTGCAGTTTAGAGAGGGGTACTTGGTATTCCAAGCTAGACAGCTCTAGTGCCTCACCAAACTACAAATCCGAGGATTCCATGGGATGAAGCCGTGACAATTAACATAGCACTATAATTGTGCAATGTGAAAGGGGACCTCTAATGTTCTGTTAATATTGTCCCTGCATTTAGAAGGTGATACTGTTAATGGTAATATTGGCTGTTTCTGGGTAGTAGGGCCCCATCTGTTTATTTATTTGAAATATTTGTTTATTGTCCTTCTACCCATCAGGACCCCCAAGGCGATAGACAATAGGTAAAACCATTAAAAACACTTAATACATGAATGAAAACTTTTAAAACAGACTAGATCAGTCCCTGGATGAAAACTTTTAAAACAGACTAGATCAGCCCCATAAAATTAATTTAAAATCATAGACAAAATTAATTTTTGAAAAATTATCTGAAGTACAACCAGAAATACAATATGTAATCAAAACTGCAGATGCAAGTGTTAGTCAAAGTTGGATTTCCCAAAAATACAATGAAATGAAATAAAGTAGCTAAAATTAGACATGTCTCGATATTAAGAGAAGATTGCAAATAGCGTCCAATTATGTTTTCTTTTTTCGGAACCACAGGCGAGGTAGAACTGTGTTTGAGGAGGTCACCTATAAAGCAATAAGACCCAAGAATATATATATATATATATTCTGTAATATATAGGCTATAGGTGTTAAGCAGATTTCTGTCGAAAATGTTGCTTGCATTGCTTTTGCCTTTTCAGAATTATCATATGTGATTTATGCACTAAATAAATGCAAGCCACGTGTCCCCAAAATCTTCTTCATCTCCTCTTTCTTAAGATAATATAGAAGCATAAGTCAGTCATTCCATTAGGGAAATGTATCGGACTGTAGACCACCAGCTAAGGAATAAATTACTGGCAACATGTAAACCACAAAGAAAATTAATTAACTAAATTAAAAACTCTGTTCGAACTGGGTTTAAATTAAATTACTGTATATACTCAACTATAAGTTGAAAAATTTTCATCAAAAATATCAAGCTTAAAAACCTAGGTTGAGATACAATGGTTAGATGGGCCCAGAATTTGGGACATTCCATTGAATTAGAAACTTGGGAAAGAGTGTGGAAAATAGATATAAAACTTACACCAAACTTAAATTTAAGAGAAAACTTTTATAAAATGTTTTATAGATGGTACACGACCCCAGAAAGATTACAAAAAATAACGAAAACCAGGAATTCAAATTGTTGCCAGTGTGATGAAAAGACGGGGTCTTTTTTCCATATGTGGTGGACATGTAAGATAGCAAAAAATTTTTGGAAGGGGGTACATGATGAAATCCAAAGAATTCGTAAGCTGAATTTTGAAATGAAACTGGAGCTTTATTTGTTAAATATGCCAGGGCAACAAAGGGAAATAAGAAGTCATCAGAAGATATTATTATATTTTATAACTGCGGTAAGGTTGACATACGCGCAGCACTGGAAAGAAAAGAAGCATATTGATATAGAAGAAGAATGGAAGTTAAAAGTTCTGGATATGATAGAGATGGAAAAGTTAGCATTTTCTTTGAAGAATACATCTATCCAGAACTTTGAGAAAGGATGGAAAAGAGTACTGGATTGGGTACGGATATAAATGTATAAGAAATCAAAGAAGAAATAATGCAACTGTTCTTCTCTCTGTAAGATGGAAATTATGTTTGTAATGGAATGGAAATAAGCAATTTCAATTGGAAGATTTAAGCATGGAAGTGTGTGTGTGGGGGGGTTATTTTCGAGACAAACTTTTAATAAAAATTATACAAAAAAACCCCAAACAAACAAAAACCTAGGTTGACTAATCCATGAGTTGGTGCTGCTCCTTTGGGGTTGAACTTGTTGAAAAGGACTTTCAGGAGGTCTCTGAAAAGCCGTCCATATCTCTAGGGAGCCTGTTCTGCTTTGCAAAGGGACGGAGGAGAGGGAGCAGATTTTTGCAAACTCCTCCTGGTTTGAGGCAGATGGAGGCAGGCCCCCCAGCTTGGGGGAGAAGCGAAATGGCCCTAGAGCTCCTCAATCAAGGACGAGTTGGTGACTGTCTACTCCAGTAGTTCTCAACCTTCCTAATACCGTGACCCTTTAATACAGTTCTTCATGTTGTGGTGACCCCCAACCATAAAATTATTTATTTATTATTTACAATGCCCCCCCACCAGCAAAGGCTGCCCCACCAGCCAGGAATGGGGGGGCAGGGAGGGAAAGAGGAGCCGCGTGTCTCCCTCAGGAAAAAACTGAGAACCCCGCCCCCGGGGCTCTGCTTCTGCTTCGCTCTCGTTTCCGCTGGGGGGGCAGTGTGAGAAAAGTTTCCAGAGTGTCGACTCTGGCCAGGGGGGAGGAATCCCAGCGCTTTTGTCTTTTGCGCCGGGCGCAGCTCGCCCCCCTAGAAAAGTGTCATCTTGCGGCCCCCGGCTCTTCCACAGCGCCCCCCTCCTTGGCGAGTGGGGCGGGGGCCGTAGCAAGGAGGGGGCCTGCCCCCCGTGCTGCTGCCGCTCCCCCAAGCTGGCCCATCAAACGGGAGGTTCTCCCAGTAGCGGAGAAGGGGAGCGATTTCAGTCCCTTCTGAACAGGGGGCAGGAGGACACGAGCGCGTGGCTCGCGTTTGCGCAGCACCACCGAGGAGGGAATGGAGCTTAAGGCCATTGGAAATATGTATTTTCCAATGGTCTTAGGCGACCCCTGAAAGGGTCGTTCGATCCCCAAAGGGGTCGCGACCCACAGGTTGAGAATGGCTGATCTACTCCCTCAATGCCACAGTAGGACGGGCTCTCCGGAAGTCTAGATTGTTTTTCTGGGACCTCCGGGAAACTCGTGGTGCTTGGGGTGGGAGATTGACATCCAAGGATCACAGCAAATTCCCTAATTTGGGGTGCAAAACCTGCCCTAAACTTATTCATGAGATCAACTTACAGTTGAGTTTATATGGTAAATCAAAACTTTGAACAGAGACCTACCCAGCTGGCTGATTTACCGGAGCCCAGGATCATCAGTTGAATGTCGGTGGAAGGTTTAATTCTTGGTCTCTCCTCCCACTTCTGCACCTGCCAGGTCTTCAGAAACCCCCCTCCTGCTGGACCGTCCTGTGCCAAGACAGAGTGACCATCATCCTCCTTGCCATGGGCCAAGATCTGTACCTCCTGGACAACACAACTTGCTCCTTAGTGGTGCGTGAGTGGATGTGGACGTGCTTAAGACCCCCCCCCTTTTAAAAATAATGGTTTTTATTAAGAATTTTCAAGCACATTAAAAGCTATACAAGTTCAAGGAGAGAAAGAAAGAGAGACAGACAGACAGACAGACAGACAGAAACCTGATAGAACACAGAAAAGCAAGAAATAGAAAATGAAAAACAATGATTCCAACTTTCTTTTTGGTGGTTATAAATCTAAATAATATTGTCTCACTCCTCTAGCAAGATGTTTCATGCTAATTCTTCTAATAACCCGATCCTACTCATTATGAAAACCTACAGTTAACATACCATGTTGGAAGCCTCTTTAGGGCTGAGCATCCTTGACTTACAACAGCACCATGTCTTATCTTGCCAGAACTAGCACATTCCAATGCCATAGCAGAGAGAGAAGGGGAGGAAACATGGCTCTATTGTAGCTAAAAACTCAGGCTACGGCTTTTCTAAGGTCTACCCTAAAGTGTCAGGGCAAAGGTGGGATATAAAATCAATCAGTCAATCCACTGGTGTGCATTAAAGCTCTGTTTTGTGGCTAATGCCGTGAGAAGATACATGGTACTTTTCATATCAGGGACCATTTATGTGGATGCTTGGAGGTAAGAGAGGTTGATGATTGACTCTAAGGCACAGGGGTGTTTTCAGGTGACAGAGATTTAAACTTGGATCTCCTGGATGTTAACCTTTGCACACTTTAACCTTAAGTTAAAATGTGCACCCCCCCCCATGTTGCAGGCCAAAAAAATCCCCAAATGCTCTCTAGGGAGTATGGGGGACATTTTGCCGCATTGTGGCTCAAGAGAGACCTTTTCTAAAAATGGGGAAGTGATTTCTGTTCAGTTTGCATTTTCAAAAAGACTTCTGTTGTGCCTAAAATGGCAAGATGGGGGCTAAAAATATAGTGAATAGTACCTCACACCCCCAGAGGGCATTTTGCTCCGGGCGCAGCTATTGATTTATTGTGGGGGGAGCTGCCCTACAGCCTGCTGTGCGTTCCCATCTTTGCATTGAAGCAAAACAGATGCATGGGATTTGGACTGAAGTGACTGAAAGACAGGACTTGTTTCTCTCCTCCTTCTGCTTGCAGACCCTGCCTGGGCTGAGTCCCCATGCTGGCTCCTACCTGCGGATGGCTGTCTCTTTTAACTACCGTTTCTTGGCACTCTTCACTGATACTGGATACCTCTGGATGGGGAGATCCCACTTAAAGGTGAGCATCAGATTTTAGGGCTGAGCATCCTCCAAATTTCGCTTGGAATGGAGGGATGCCAGTTCTGTAATGAAACCTTGGTGAGTCTTTGAGAAAGATAGGGAATATTCTTTCTTTTGGCCATGCTGGCTGGGGATTCTTGGAGCTGTAGTCCAAGCATGTAATTTTTCCAAGCTTGCTTCAGTAGTTCTTGCCTCCTTAAAAGGAAGAACTGAAACCAGAGCCAAGGGCCTTCATCACATTTGTGTGATGTAAATCTACCCTGCTGTTACAGCACATTTTGCTGGATACCAGCATTGTCCAACCCACTGTGCATCTGCAAGTGGGCTTGCTGGTTCCCCTGTCTCTGTTAATCAAGTGGGACACTGGCATCTGTAGTGAGGAGTTTGTCTGTTCTGCTTTGATTAGGCCTCACGTGGAATCCTGTGTCCAGTTCTGGGCACCACAGTTCAGGAGGGAGATTGGCAACCTGGAACATGTCCAGAGGAGGGTGACTGAAATGGTAGAAGGCCTGGAAACCATGGAGCCCTGTGAGGAGCAGCTTAGTGAGTGGGGATGTTTAGCCTGGAGAAGAGAAGGTGAAGAGGTGATTGAAAGCCATGTTTAAATATTTGAAAGGGTGTCATATGGAAGTTGGGACAAGCCTGCTTCCTGCTGCTCCAGGGCCTAGATCACAGAGCGGTGGCTTCAAACTACAGGAAAAGAGATTCCATCTAAATATTAGGATGTACTTCCTGACAGTAAGAGCTTTTCAACAATGGAATATACTGCCTTGGATTGTGGTGGAGTCTCCTTCTTTAGGATTTCTAAACGGAGGCTCAATGGCCAACTGTCATAGAATCATAGAGTTGGAAGAGACCCCAGGGGCCATTGAGTCCAACCCCCTACTATACAGGAACACCCATCAAAGCACTCCCAGCACATAGCTATCCAGCCTCTGCTTAAAAACCCCCAAAGAAGACTCCACCACACTCCGAAGCAACCTATTCCACTGCCGGACAGCTCTGACCATCAGGAAGTTCTTCCTGAGGTTCAAGTGGAATCTCCTTTCCTGCAGCTTGAATCCATTGCTCCTTGTCCTGGTCTCTGGAGCGGTAGAGAACAAGCCTGCTCCCTCTTCAACATGACATCCCTTCAAATATTTAAACCTGGCTATCATGTCCCCTCTCAACCTTCTCTTCTGCAGACTAAACATACCCAGCTCCCTAAGCCGCTCCTCATAGGGCTTCATGGCTTCCAGACCCTTCACCATTTAGGTCGCCCTCCTCTGGACACGTTCCAGCTTGTCGACATCCTTCTTGAACTCTTTGACTGTGTCTTCCTGCATGGCAGAATGGGTTGCACTGGACGGCCCCCGTGGTCTCTTCCAACTCTAGGATTCTAGTTTGCAACACCTGTGGATGCAAAACTGCATGTGCAATAGTTACAGCTGCAGAACTCTGCTAAAACAACTGTGAACTGAATACGGGTGTTATGCCATGGCCTAAAAAGTACAACCACACACACAAAGCAGCTGAAGTGAGTGTAAAACATCAAGAGGATGCCATCCCAGCTTTCCTGTGGGAAACTCCAGGTCCTCACCCCGAGTGGGAGCTATTTGGCCAATGTTGTCCGACTTCATTTCCCAGCCAGTGTAGCCAGTGTTGAGGAATGCTGGGAGTTGTATTTCAACAGCATCAGTTTGGAAAAGGGAAGACAAAGAGGTGACATAAGAGCCATCTTTGAATATCGGAAGAGAGATCATTTGGAAGACGGAGCAAGCTTGTTTACTGCTACTCCAGATTCTAGAACATGAACCAGTGGGTTCAGATTGCAGGACAGAGATTCCATCTAAACAATTAGGAAGAACTTCCCGATGGTAAGCCTGTTTGGCAGTGGAATGGACTGCTTTAGAATGTGGCAGACACTCACTCTTTGTGGTTTTCAAACAGAAAGGATGGCCATGTTTCAGAAGACCGTTACTTGCATTTTTGTGCATGGAAAGTAGTTGGACTAGAAGATCTTTGCAGTCCCTTCCAACTCAGTGATTTTATGATTCTAATATCTAGAAGGCCACGTGGCTCTCACCCCCATTGTATTCCACCAAGGGAAGGATCAGCACGTTGTATTCCTCTGTTGCAGGACTATACTGTTCATGCCATTTTAACAACCATGACTCCATCTTCTTACATTGAAATACTTGCGAAATTTCCACTAGAGAGCCCTAAGGCCTACCTACAGAGAACTCGTAAGTCTTCCACCAAACTATAAATCCCAGAATTTCATAGATTGCCGCCATGTCAGTTAAAGTGGAATCATAGCACTATAATTGTGTGGTGTGAAAGCCCCCTGGACTCAGATGGAGAGCATCTTTTTCTTGGGTTACCTGATGCATTGTGCCCTTCCCTTCTTTTCATTGCTCCTCTCCCTTTTTTGCAGGAAAAACTGGGCGAGTTCACCTGTGAGTTCCGAGCTCCGCCAAAGCAGATGGCTTGGTGAGTGTTTTTTAAAAAATTTCTGTGGCTTCCTGTCTTCTGTGCAGGGTCCTAGGACCTCATTGGGTTAATTGGGGAGGATTCATACTTTCTCCCTCTTTCTATACTTGCCATTTAGGGATGCAAGATGGCTGAAATATTGCAGCAAACTGACCTATTTGTTCCACAGGGCTCAAACTCATACCACACCTTTATCCAGGGGGGTTCAGAGCAATTAAGGCGGGGTGGGAGTGTGCCTGGGGAGGATAGTGACTTCCAGGTTTGCAGGGAGCTGTGAAATTCTCTCCCATGTGAAGCTAGGCTGGTCCCCCTGTACTCTTCTGCCAGTAGTGGTCACTTTGGGAGGGTGCTGTACTTTGGGATTTACATAGTGCCATCACTTTACATGGCACTTTAAAAGCAAAAGAAGAACAGGGCAGTTCCGTGCCCTCACGCCTGCAATCTAATTTAGACATGACACAAAAGGAAAAAGAGAACAGCAGAGTGGGAGAGGATGAAGTCCAACAGATACTTCCTTTTCTTTTTCCCCTTCTACAGCCAGGGCAGTGGCAGATGGGATGGCGGGAGGGCCTTTCCTCTGCTTCTGGACTTAGGCATGATGGAGCTTACTGTATTAAAAATGGTGTGGGCAACAGTGGCAGTGGTGGCAGTGTGCCCTGGCTGCCAAGCCCGCTGCATTATTCCGGCTCCTCTGCCTCCAGTGAGCATGTCTGCAGAATCTGCACCTGGCATCTGGAACGTGCTGTTGGCTGCCCTAGGTCATTATTGTTGGGAATAAGAGTTTCCCAGGCTGTTAGCCCTATTGGGAAATTCTGTGGAAGCTAAAGCTGGATTCAGCCTCCTTTTTAGCAGAAGAAGCACGTCTAAATTTGTGTATGGCTTTTCTGATCCCAAACTGATGAAGAAACAAAACAAATGCAGGCAGCTTCAGGTTGCAAACTTAGAAAAGTTTAGTAATGGCTTCTATATTTACATATGTATTGGGGAGCCTACAGTTCTTGACTCACCATCTTCTGATGGAGATGCGAAGCATGAGACGAGGAAGAGGAAGCAAAAAAAAAAATGGAAGAGAGAGAGCTGAGATGGGCCTCTTTCTTTTATAAGACGATGACCCAAGCAACTGTCCTGGGTCACATGATCTGATCACCTGAACATCAAAGGTATTTATGATCATGCAATTAAATGACAGAAAGGCAAATGGTGGAGCTTTGGCATGCAAAAGAGAAAGGAAGCCCTATGCTAGCTATGCCCACTTGCTCTAAGAACAAGATGGGGGAGGAGAGAGAATGCTGGAATTTTCCAGCAGTCCCCTTCTCACCCCATTTATACACTGGTGTTACCCTGTTCTCTGGGGATCCCTGGAGGGGTGCCCAAATAACCAAAACACAATTCTGGGGAGAATTAACTGGAGCACTCACTAAAGCTAGCGAGAGGCAGGGTAACTTAGCAGGGATCTTGCAACCCAGCGTCTACGGGGTCAGGTTAGTCAAGCAGTCAGACAGTTTTAAAATAGCAAAAATGATGTTTTATTGAAAGACAAACAACAACAGATATTGGCACACAAAAGAGAAAGGAAGCCCTATGCTAGCTATGCCTACTTGCTCTAAGAACAAGGTAGGGGGAGAGAGAATGCTGGAATTTTTCCAACAATTATTAATACAGCCTTGCTGTGTAAGCCTTGTGGAGGCTTTACAGTTTCTCTGCCAACCTTGCAGAGCTGACTTGAGCATGTACAGTTTTTGGTGTCTTTGTTGGCTCCTGGAACCAATCCCTTGCCAACTGTGTTTTTTCCGTCCCTCTTATGTTCCTGTCTTGAAAACCATGGACAATCACGTATGTGTAATGTTAATGAAGAAAATGGTCATAAACCCTATGGTGGTCCTTGGAATGGGTGGGATAAGGCCAAGGCTTGCTGGAGACCTGGACACTTTCACAGGCAGTGCAATATCTCTTAACAACTCATGGCTCTTTGTGTGACAGGTGTACCCGGATGCGCAGCAAGCAGCGTGCTGTGGTGATGGCCTGGGATCGGCGCCTGCTGGTGGCTGGGAATGGGGACCAGTGCATTCAGTATCCTTGCAAAGAGTACTTTGTGGAGAGAGGAACAGGTGTGGTGTGTGGGTTTGTGTGTGTGTGCATGTATGTGTTTGCATAGCACAAACATTGCCTAGACTAGGTCTGGGCAGCATGCAGCCTTCCAGATATCCTTGGCCTGCAACTCACAGCAGTCCTAACCAACATGGCTGGACTGAGGGGTGTTGGGAGTTGTGGTCCAGCAACATCTGGAGGCCTGAACTTTGCCCATCCCTGCCCAAGGAAGTACAGTTGTCCCTCCACATTCACTGTGGTTAGGGTCATAGGAGGAGGGAGCAGGCTTGTTTTCTGCTGCTCCAGAGACCAGGACAAGGAGCAATGGATTCAAGCTGCAGGAAAGGAAATTCCACTTGAACCTCAGGAAGAACTTCCTGATGGTCAGAGCTGTCCGGCAGTGGAATCTGCTGCCTGGGAGTGTGGTGGAGTCTTCTCCTTTGGCAGTTTTTAAGCAGAGGCTGGATGGCCATCTGTTGGAAGTGCTTTGAGGGTGTTCTTGCATGCAAGGGGGTTGGACTCGATGGCCATTGTGGTCTTTTCCAACTCTATGAATCTATGATTTCTGTGGAATCTCTTTTCCTGAAGGTTGAAGCCATTGCTCTGTGTCCTAGTTTCTGGAGCAGCAAAAAACAGGCTTGCTCCATCTTTGGAGGTTCTGGAAGGGTCTGGAAGCCATGCCTTATGACAAATGCCTTAGGGGGCTGGGTATGTTTAGTCTGCAGAAGAGAAGGTTAAGAGGGGACATAATAGCCATGTTTAAATATTTGAAGGGATGCCACGTATAGGAGGGAGAGGGCTTGTTCTCTGCCGTTCCAGAGACCAGGACAAGGAGCAGTGGATTCAAGCTGCAGGAAAGATTCCACCTGAACCCCAGGAAGAACTTCCTGACAGTCAGGGCTGTCCGGCAGTGGAATCTGCTGCTTTGGAGTATAGTGGAGTCTCCTTCTTTGGAGGTTTCTAAGCAGAGGCTGGATGGCCATCTGTTGGGAATGCTTTGATGGGTGTTCCCGCATGGCAGGAGGTTGGACTGGATGGCCCCTGGGGTCTCTTCCAACTCTGCAGTTCTATGATTCTATGACCACTGCAAAAGTGGAAAACCCACAAATACCAAAATATGTGTGTCTGTCTGTGGGAAGAGGACTGAGGCATGGTGGGGAGAGCGGGCATCCAGACCCCAGACCAGTCAGGGGAAAGAGAGAGAAAAGGTTTGGGTTGGCGTAGTGGGCCGAAAGTTCCTTTTTCTCACTTGTCTCCTCCCTTAGGTGTATGTGGGGGCACTGGGAGAAGGTTTACAGTGCTAAGAACTTGGGCTGCAATCCATCCTTAGCTGTGGTGTAATTTTGTGTGAAAACGGGTGAATATACAATATTGCTAGTGGCAAGGGTGAGTAGAATGAGGGGGCTTTGTGTGGGAGGGGAGCAGACAAATTAATTATATCTTAACTGCATTTAAAACTGTATTTGAAACTGTATTTGAAGTTAATTATGTCTTAACGGTTTAACTCTTTAACTAGCTGTTAATAGGGTTTTTAGAAAAACTTTCGTAATATCACATTTTAGCTAACTTCTATTAAATTTTTGTAAGCCACCTAATGTCCCTTGATAGGAGAAAGATGGAATATAAATTGGATACATAAATAAAGTAAGATATATTTTTAAAAAAGCGGGGTGGCAAATGAGTGGTCAGAGAATTGATGGCTGCCCATTATGCTATAGCTATTTAGAACTTCCAAGTTCAGAGGCGGTCTACCTGGGGAGCCCAGTGAGTGGAGAAAACATAGAACATAGAAATGTAGGGTTGGAAGAGACCCCAGGGGCCATCCAGTCCCACCCCCTGCCATGCAGGAACACCCATCAAAGCACTCCTGACAGATGGCCATCCAGCCTCTGCTTAAAAACCTCCAAGGAAGGAGACTCCACCACACTCCATGGAGGCAGCATTTTCCACTGCTGGACAGCTCTGACCGTCAGGAAATCCTTCCTGAGGTTCAGGTGGAATTTCCTTTCCTGCAGCTTGAATCCATTGCTCCTTGTCCTGGTCTCTGGAGCAGCAGAAAACAAGCCCTCTCCCTCCGCTACATGACATCCCTTCAAATATTTAAACATGGCTATCATGTCCCCTCTTAACCTTCTCTTCTGCAGACTAAACATACCCAGCTCTCTAAGTCAATCCTCATAGGGCTTCATGGCTTCCAGGCCCCTCGCCATTTTGGCCGCCCTCCTCTGGACAGGAGAAGATGGTGGCCCTCATGGCTACCTGTCTGTGGCACATTGATGGTCACTGTGGGAAACAGCGTGCTGGTCTTTGGTTAGATCCAGTGGAGGTTGTCCTAGATGCTTTTGGTTCTGGAGATTCTGATGGCCAGCTGTATGTTGTTTTGGGATTCCTCAACACCAACCACAGGTATCCTCTGGATGAGGATTCGTACCTTGTGCCAGAGCTGGATGGCGTGCGGATTTTCTCCCGTTCCACCCATGAATTCCTTCATGAGATTCCAGGTGAGTCTGACAGGCAGAACTGAGAGGTTGGGACGCTACCTGCTACCTTCGTCTTGAGACTTTCAGAAATCTACCGCAGCCAAGAGTTCCTACTTTTCGTTTCAGAGGCCAGCCAGGAAATCTTCAGGATTGCCTCCATGGCACCAGGGGCTTTGCTGTTGGAGGCGCAGAAGGAGTATGAGGTAATGAAGGCTTGCCTAATCATAGAATCATAGAATCATAGAAATGTAGAGTTGGAAGAGACCCCAGGGGCCATCCAGTCCAACCCCCTGCTATGCAGGAACACCCTCAAAGCACTCCCGACAGATGGCCATCCAGCCTCTGCTTAACAACCTCCAAGGAAGGAGACTCCACTACACTTCGAGGCAGCAGATTCCACTGCCAGACAGCCCTGACCGTCAGGAAGTTCTTCCTGAGGTTCAGGTGGAATCTCCTTTCTTGCAGCTTGAATCCATTGCTCCTTGTCCTGGTCTCTGGAGCAGCAGATAACAAGTCCCCTCCTTCCTCTATGTGGCATCCCTTCAAATATTTAAACATGGCTCTCATGTCCCCTCTTAACCTCCTCTTCTGCAGACTAAACATCCCCAGCTCTCTAAGTCTATCCTCATAGGGCTTCATGGCTTCCAGGCCCCTCACCATTTTGGTCGCCCTCCTCTGGACTTGCTCCAGCTTGACCATGTCCTTCTTGAATTGGGGTGCCCAGAACTGGACACAGTATTCAAGATGAGGTCTAACCATAGCAGAGTAGAGTGGTACCAGTACCTCCCTCGATCTAGACACCAGACTCCTGTTGATGCAGCCGAGAATGGAATGGAAAGCAGATCTTGGAAAAATTCCTTTTTTGGACTGCAGCTGCATTTGTGGAACAGTCTTCCTTTGGACCTCCAGCTGGAGGAGGATCTCACTGTTTTCATAAGGGGTTGAAGACCTTTGATTCACCATATTAAGCCACTGAGTTGTGTTTAAGGTGCTGAGATAGGTCATGTCTGGTGGGGTGTTGGGGATTTCATTCCATGTATTGTTGTCTTTGTCCCTGGTTGTATATATCAATGTTCCACCCTTTGCTGAAAAGGGCATTATAAATAAATGGTGTTATTATTATTTCTTTCCCTGCAGAAAGAGAGCCAGAAGGCTGACGAGTATTTGCGAGAGATCAAGGACCAGAACCTGCTTTCTGAGGCGGTCAGGCAGTGCATTGAAGCAGCCAGCTATGAACATGAGCCAGAAATCCAGAAGTCTCTTCTCCGGGTATGGAGCAAAAGGCAGTCTCTCGTCCCAAGTGTTTCTCTTGGGTTTTCACATAGAAAAGTCTCTCAGGAGTATGGATTCAGGTCCTGGGTTCAGTTTGGGTCGCTGCTAGCCAGTTGTACCGGCCTACCTTGCAGGGTGGTTGTGAGAATAAAAAGAATTAAGCCTTTGTACACCACTCTAAGAAGTAGCTTGGGAAATAACACACCAGTGGCACCTGGGCTTTCTGTCTGGGGGAAACAACGCCATGTCTGCCAAAGAAATGTTGCAAAGGATCCTGGGGACATAGTCCACAGCGTGGGCAGTTGCATGGGGGCCAGGGGTCAGCTCCTCCCATGGGCTTCATTGTCCACACAGCAAGTCGAAACGTCTCTGTTTTTCTCTGTAGACCCTTTCCAAATGGTCCGACGAAGTAACGTTGTGTTGCTTCCTGTCACCATTTAGAGAGGACTGTGGAGGAAAACGGAGGGTTTTGATAGTGGTAGAGGGTTCTGGGATGCTCATGGGTCTGGTGTAGAGTTATTTTTTGCATATTTTCATGCATTTGGGAAGATTTTTGGGTGCTTAGGGGACAAAAATTTCCTGTAAATCCTACAAATTTTGGGGCTGACACAGAGTCACGAAAGTGCCGTCTATGCACATCCTGGTTTATATGAAGCCCTGCAGAGATTGCATGGTCTCCGCAGCCCAAAATGTTCCCACATTTCCCAGTAGCTGCATGCTGCAGGTCAAGGTCTATCTTGCCACTGACATGAGGAACTCACCAGGGGAACTGAGAATGGAAAACCACTGTTGCACCAAAAATAGACTCTCCCCAGCCCAACTTGATGCCCTCAGGTTCTAGGACTGAAGTAAAATTCAACTGCAAGTCTGGTCAGTTTGTGCATGCAGAATAGGAAGGCACCAGCTTGTCCTTCACCTCAGGTGGCAAAATATTTTGGGCCACCCCAGGCTGTCCCCATCTTCTCCTCCCCCCACCCCAACATACACATCAAGCTCTCAAGAGCCCTTTAGCATCTGCAGAAAATAGAGAGAAGAAGCTGGGTGGGAATTTCTCTCATTTCCTCCTAACCTCATACTCTTCAGATATGTTGGACTACTTTCTCATCATCCTAGCTGACAAAGACCAGCTTGGACAACACTCCTGGGAGGCACTAGGTTCAGGCCAGGTAACTTGGTGGCCAAGTTGTCAACCTCCAAGCCACATGCTGCATGGAAACTCTGACTGGGATTATAAGAAATAATGGGTCATTGGGAAGCTGTGTCTCTCTGCATGAGTTGATATTTTAGGTTTTCCTCCTTCTAGTCCCCTGACCCATGCAGGTTTTACTCAGGGAATTCAGAGGGGACATAATAGCCATGTTTAAATATTTGAAGGAATGCCGTGTAGAGGAAGGAGAGGGCTTGTTTTCCGCTGCTCCAGAGACCAGGACAAGGAGCAATGGATTCAAGCTGCAGGAAAGGAGATGCCACCTGAACCTCAGGAAGAACTTCCTGACAGTCAGGGCTGTCCAGCAGTGGAATCTGTTGCTGCCTCCATGGAGTGTGGTGGAGTTTCCTCCTTCTTTGGAGGTTTTTAAGCAGAGGCTGGATGGCCATCTGTCAGGAGTGCTTTGAGGGTGTTCCTGCATGGCAGGGGGTTGGACTGGATGGCCCCTGGGGTCTCTCCCAACTCTACATTTCTATGATTCTTTCAGAAAAGATTGCCTGAAAAAGATTTCAGAAAGAGTGCATGCTTTCCAGCTGATTTTGCCAGGGCTAGAAATGTGCTTTTTAAAAACAGCACCTCTTTCTCTGTCATTCTGTCTCTCTCCCCTCTCCTCCATATCTCTAGGCGGCCTCCTTTGGGAAATGCTTCGTCGACAAGTTTCCACCTGAGAGCTTTGTGGAGACATGCCGAGACCTGCGGGTGCTGAATGCCATCCGGGATTACCAGATCGGAATCCCTCTCAGCTTCGACCAGTATCCTTCATTTATGGGGAGCATTACCACACTTTAGCTGTTGATTGCTTTACTGGCAGGGGGTTGGACTAGATCGAGGGAAGTAATAGTGCCGCTCTAGTCTGCTTTGGTCAGACCTCATCTGGAGGACTGTGTCCATTTGCAGGCACCTCATTTCAAGAAGGATATTGGACAAGCTGGAACGTGCCAGAGGAGGGCAACCAAAATGTTAATGGTCTGGAAGCCATGAAGCCATATGAAGAGCGGCTTAGAGAGCTGGGTATGTTTAGTCTGCAGAAGAGAAGGTTGAGAGGGAACATGAGAGACTTGTTTAAATATTTGAAGGGATGTCATATTGAGGAGGGAGCAGGCTTGTTTTCTGCTGCTCCAGAGACTAAGGCAAGGAGCAATGGATTCAAGCTGCAGGAAAAGAGATTCCACCTAAACCTCAGGAAGAACTTGGCAGTCAGAACTGTCCAGCAGTGGAATATGCTGCTGCTTCAATGAGTGTGGTGGAGTTTCTTTCCCTGGAGGTCTTTAAGCAAAAGCTGGATGGCCATCTGTCAAAAGGAGTGCTTTGATGTGGATTTCTGCATGGTAGAAGGGGTTGGACTGGATGGCCCCTGGGGTCTCTTCCAACTCTATGATTCTATGACTCTTGGGATCCCTTGCAAACTCTGTGACTGTAACACTATTAACCTGGAGCTGATTGCTTTTCAGAGGGTAATGTCAATGTTGCAAAGCTTCACTTCAAAAGCAATGCGACAAATAAAGCTGTAGCCAGTTTATCTTGGTAATGAGGAACAATTATTTTTAAAAGTTACTTTCAAAGAACATTTTTAGAGGCATTTTGGCCAGAATTGTTCTTACCATCCCCAAGATGTTTTCTGTTCAAAAAAAGGTTAACTGGAAAATAATGGGTAACGGAACAAGTAATGCAACCAATTATTTTGTTGCAACTTTGCAGCCAACAACATTTACAGGTTATGCTCATATCCTAACTTTTTTTGCTTACTTTTTGTTACTCCAGTGAATTATGTCTTATCTTTTCCTTTTTTCCTGTTTTACTTGCTGGGAACAGACAAACTTCTTAAGGACTTCTGAGCACTGCCAAGACATGACATGTGATTTTTTTTTCCTTGACAACTGTTGCAGATACCGACAGCTCACTATTGAAGTGTTACTGGACAGGTAATCACTCCTCTTTTCTCAGCTATCTGAGCTGCATATCCTGCGATGCTTTTGAGGGGACTGGGGTGTGTGGAAGAGGAGAGATGTTTCCCTTCAACCCTAACAAACAAGGCAGGGAGAACAAAATGTTGCATTGCTTTCATAATTCCCAGTGGAAAACAAGCTTTCTTGTTTTTTAAAGCTTTTGGAAGTTTAGTTTAATACTGTTTTAAGTCAGTGGTTCTCAACCTTCCTAATGCCGCGACCCTTTAATACAGTTCCTCATGTTGTGGTGACCCCCCAACCATGAAATTATTTATTTGTTATTTACAATGCCTCCCTCCCTGGCAAAGGCCGCCTCGCCGGCCAGGAAAGGCAGGGGCAGGCAGGGTGGGAAAGAGGAGCTGTGCGTCTCCCCCGGGAAAAGACTCCGAGACCCCCCCCGGGGTTCTGCTTCTGCTTCGCTCTCTTTTCCGCTGGGGGGGCAGTGTGGGAAAAGTTTACAGAGTGTCGACCCTGGCTGGGAAGCGGGGGGAGGAATCCCAGCGCCTTTGTCTTTTGCGCCGGGTGCAGCTTGCCCCACCAGAAAAGCGCCATCTTGCGGCCCCCTGGCCCTTCCGCAGCACCCCCCTCCGTGACAAATGGGGCAGGGGCCATGGTGAGGAGGGGACCTGTCCCTTGTGCTGCCGCCGCCCCCCCCAAGCTGGCCCGTCAGATGGGAGGTTCTCCCAGTAGCGGACAAGGGGAACGATTTTAGTCCCTTCTGAACAGGGGGCAGGAGGACGCAAGCGTGTGGCTCATGCTTGCGCTCCACCACTCCTGCTGTGGCGATGCTGTGGCTGCACGCGCTCCCGCTAAAGAGGGCAGGAGGACGCAAGCGCGTGGCTCGCGCTTGCGCACCACCACCAAGGAGGGAATGGAGCCCAAGACCATTGGAAATACATATTTTCTGATGGTCTTAGGCAACCCCTGTGAAAGGGGCGTTCGACCCCCCCAAAGGGGTCACGACCCCCAGGTTGAGAACTGCTGTTTTAAGTGCTGAGTAAAGGCTGCATTAGATATACTGGCCCACTAATGTGCAAGCCGGAGATACAGTGTCTCTGAAGGTGGCGGCTCTGTTTTGGCAAGTAGGTGTTGATAGGAATCTCCTCCAGGAGGAATTAGCCACTGTCTTGGTGCCCATAGCACAGAAGTGCAACTGGTTCCTTTACCTTTTAATGCCTTAGGCTAGTTCTGCGGAGGCTTTACCCTGTCGCTATCAAGATCTGTGAGTACCTGCGTCTCTCGGAGTTCCAGGGCATCAGCCGAATTTTGGCTCACTGGGCTTGCTACAAGGTAAGAACTGAGGTCAAGTGTTTATTTGCAGCAAAAGTCTGAAATCGTGCTTCTTGTTCAAACAATTAGGCAAAAGCCTAACATCTTGCAGAAATGTTGTTAGCCTCTTCTCTTTCTTTACGGTTTGTTTAAAACAGGGCTGGGCGAATGCGAAGAGGTCAGAAAGCCTCATTGGTCCTCAAAGGGACCTTAAAAGGGACTTCTTTTCCCTGTCATGCCCCCTGCAATTTTTTGGAATTTGTTTTTGCTCCCTCCCATCATCTTTAAAGGGGTATCAGGGGCAATTTGACCACGTTTTTGCCCATGTCTGTGTCACTTCTTGGTAAAAAAAAGGCCTCTTCTACACCTAAAACAGTTTTGGGGCAGAGAACCTGGTAAAATTGTCCCCACACTTTTCACGGGGTGTTCTTTAAAACAAAAAAAGTGGGTTTTTGGGGGGGTTTTTTGAAGTGGAGGGAACACGGGGGCTATATTTTCCCCAACCTAGATTTGAAAAATGTTCGGCTGCCTACCATCCAGCAATCTCATGGTGTCTTCCAACATGTGAAATTGCACCCTCACAAAAAAAATGCAGTGAAATGTTAAATATCTTTAATTGTAAACACTGTTCAGCCCCAACCATTCAGTGTCAGATCAAATCAAATGATTAAAATACTTATACAAGTAAGAGCCTGCCACTGAGAAAGTCCCGTCCTTCATACTCCCCAGCCTAATGAATCCCACTGTTGGGAATGCCCATAGGGCCTTCAGAAATGATATTAAATTAATGGAATATGTGAGTGAATAGGATTGTCCCGGAAATCTGGCTCCAAACCATTTAGGGCTTTAAGAGTCAATACCAGCATGTTGAATTGCATCTTCATTTGCAGCAGAGCTGTAGTTTGGAAAGGTAACTTTCCCAAGTTTTGCATATATGCATTTGTATATTAGAGGTTATTTGAAATGCTCGGGACCAGAAATGCTCCATATTTTGGTTTTTTTAAGGGGGATTTTGGAATACAGCATCTTTTTGGAATAGCCTCACGTCTTGGTCATTTGCTGCTTGTCTTGTGGCTGGAGAGAAACTGAGGATCTGTGAAATGACCGAAAGATCCTCGGGCTCTCTCTTTTTGCCAGCAGCCACCCACTTCTGCCTTCAAGGTGGAAGCTGCAGTGCTTTTGCTTGGTCGTCTCCCAGATCCTCACTGTCTCTCTTTTTGCCGTCAGCTGCCTGCTTCTACCTTGGAGGCAGCCGCTCTGCATTCCTCTGATCTGAGAGATGGATGAATAGGAGTGCCCTGTCTGCTTCCTCAAAGGCAGAAGGGGGTGGCTGGCAGCAAAAAGAGAGACTGAGGATCTGAGAGATGAATGAGCAGGAGCACCGCAGCTGCTGCTTTGAAGGTGGAAGGGGGGAGCTGGTGGTGAAAAGTTTCCGTTTTTGGATTTCTGGATGAGGGAGGTTCGATCTGTATTTATTACATTATGTTTATGTTACTGTATGTTCCAAAACCATTCTCAGGTGCAGCAGAAAGACAAGTCTGACGAAGAAGTTGCACAAGCCGTTAACCAAAAACTGGGTGATACCCCTGGCATCTCGTATTCAGAGATTGCTGCTCGGGCATACGAGTGCGGACGGACAGAGCTGGCCATTAAGGTAAAAGGCTACTTGGGGTGGCTCTGAGATCCGTCTACGCTTTGGCACAAGGTGATGCTTGGGGAGAGGTTGGGAGCAAGGAGGGAGCTTCCCAGGGCACTTCTCTTGCTGAATGAGTGAGAATTGCTCCAGAATGACCACATCCTAATTCTTCCTGGGATATATGGACTCTTCTGCTTCAGATTGGAAGAAGAGGAGCACAGAACTGAATGATCCTTAAAAAAAAAAAAGATTACTTCACATCAAAAAGATGCATGGTGAGGAAGAGAATAGAGCTGTCCCTGACCTGTTAGCTGTTAAAGGTCTGGAAACAAAGTCTTATGAGGAATGTCTTAGGGTATGTTTAGCTTGGAGAAGGAGAAGACTGAGAGATGACATGATAGCCATCTTTAAACATTTGAAGGTATGTCATGTAGAAGATGGAGCAAGCCTGTTTTCTGCTGCTCCAAAGATTAGGACATGGAGCAATGGATTCAAATTACAAAAGATTCCACCTAAGCATTAGGAAGAATTTCTTTACTGTAAGAACAGTTCTATGTTGGAGTGGGCTGAGTCAGAAGGTGCGGGAGTCTCCTTCTTTGGAAATCATTAAACAGAAGTTGGATGGGCAGCAAACAAAGGGAAGTAATGGGCAGTAAAGGCACGTACGTCCTGTGAGTGCCTGGAGTTCACTGTGGTTGCTTTCTTCTGCAGCTTCTGGAGTATGAGCCTAGATCTGGGAAGCAGGTCCCTCTGCTGCTGAAGATGAAGAGGAGCCAGCTGGCACTGAGCAAAGCCATCGAGAGTGGAGACACTGACTTGGGTAAAGAGGAGGCCCTCCCTGTTTTGTATGCCCTGTTCCGTGTGTTGTGGATGGAACTTCTTTGAATTAGGCCAGTGGTTCTCAACCTTCCTAATGTTGCGACCCTTTAATACAGTTCCTCATGTGTGGTGACCCCCAACCATAACATTATTTATTATTTACAATGCCTCCCCCAGGAAGGGAGCAGGCGGGCAGGGAGGGAAGAGGAGCCGTGCGTCTCCCCCGGGAAAAAATCCGAGAACCCCCCCGGGCTCTGCTTCTGCTTCGCTCTTGTTTCCGCTGGGGGGGGCAGTGTGGGAAAAGTTTCCAGAGTGTCGACCCTGGCCGGGGGCGGGGAGGAATCCCAGCGCCTTTGTCTTTTGCACACCCCCCCCCCAGAAAAGCACTGCCTTGCGGCCCCCTGGCCCTTCCGCAGCGCCCCCCTCCGTGGCGAGTGGGGCCTGCCCCCCGTGCTGCTGCCACCCCCCCCCCAAGCTGGCCCGTCAGATGGGAGGTTCTCCCGGTAGCAGAGAAGGGGAGCAATTTCAGTCCCTTCTGAACAGGGGGCAGGAGGTCGTGAGCGCATGGCTTGCGCTTGTGCACCACCACCGAGGAGGGAATGGAGCCTAAGACATCGGAAATATGTATTTTCTGATGGTCTTAGGCGACCCCTGTGAAAGGGTCGTTCGACCCCCAAAGGGGTCGCGACCCACAGGTTGAGAATCGCTGGTTTAGAGCATTTGTGCATGATCCTCCAGCCAAAAAGACTCCTAGAGCAGCATGCAAATTGTTAATTTGATAATTTCCTGCCCCTCAGGCTTACAGTCTAAAAAGACACAAAACAGGGGGGGAAATGGAAGGCAGTGCAGGAGGGGATTAAGTCCCGAAAATGCTGGCTGCTCTTCTCTCCACCCAGGGCCACAGCACTGGCCTTTGGGATGGAAGAATGGCCTTTCCTCAGCTGCTGGAATCCAGGCACAATGCTGCTGTGCTTGGCTGCTCCTTCAGAGGCCACAGCCGTGGCAGTTTCCATCATGTCTCCAAGCAGAGGATTCAGCACATTGTTAGCTATCTAACGGACTGCTCTTTTTCCTGTCTAGTGTACACTGTCATCTTGCACCTGAAGAATGAGCTCAACCGTGGCGCCTTTTTCATGACCCTGCAAAACCAACCAGTTGCTATGAGCCTCTATCGTCAGGTGAGGCCTCGTTATGTTTCTTTTTGGGGAGAAAAGAAAGCAGAAGCTGGGGAGCATGAACAGGAAAAATGCAAGCTGAAATGGCTGGCCATCTGTCGGGAGTGCCTTGATCGTTGTATTCTTGCATGACAGAATGAGGTTGGACTAGATGGCCTTTGGCGTCTTTTCCAACTCTATCCAGCTATCCAGCCTCTGTTTCAAAACCTCCAAAGAAGGAGGCTCCACCACACTCCCGGGCAGCAGCATATTCTACTGTCAAACTGCTCTTATCATTAGGAAGTTCTTCCTAATGTTTAGGTGGAATCTCTTTTCCTGTAGTTTGAAACCACTGCTCCATGTTCTAGTCTCTGGAAGCATAGTTTGGCCATAGCTTTGCCATAGCTTTGGCCATAGCTTGGCCATAGCTTTGAGGACATTCTGCACACAGTGTAACACTATACATCTCATTGTGATAATGGGGTTTCCCATTATCTTGACTTAGCTAAAGGGGGGAATTGCCCTCTTCAGGTAAACCAAGGGCTAATAAGGTGTTGGGGATTAGATTACATCATAGGTCATGTGGGTCAGCATCATAGGTCATGTGGGTCAGCATCATAGGTCATGTGGGTCAGCATCATAAGTCATGTGGTCAGCATCATAGGTCACAGGGTGAGAACTGACCAATCAAAAAGGAAAGAAGTGAGCATCTTCAGGATGCTTCCAGATGCTTCCAAGGAGAAGTTATAAAAACTTCTTGGAGGCCATGTGGCCGAGAGACAACAGAGAGATAACAAAGGGATAACAACCAAGGAGCCTCCTGGAGGGGGTTCTGTGCCAGTAGCAGGCTGGAGGCCATAGGCCTCGCCTCCTGGCCCTTCCTTTTAGAACATCTAAGCCTGAGAACCATCTGTGAGTACTAGACTAAAGTTATCTAGTCGCGTTAGGGACTTTCTGTTATTTTGGAGGCTGGCTGATCTAAAGAATGTATCTGTGCTTTCATATCTGTTCTTTCTGTAACTAAGCGTGTCTGGGAAGAGGGAGCTTCCCATGTGTGTTAATTTGCCTTGTTTATTTACCTATCTTTAATAAATACTTTCTGTAAAAGACCCCGTTTCTCTCCTTCCCACGCCAAGCTGGGTAGACGGGGGGGGACAAGGAAGATCCTTAAGCTTAGGGATGTACGTGGCTGGACAGGGTCCCGCTGTACTGTCCAAGGGTCCAGATAATTCATAATTCAGCGGGTGGTGGCGGCGAAGATGAATTAATAGCTAAAAATCACAAAGGCTGGAATATACATCCCAGCAGCGCATGGTGTCATTTTCCAGCCTCACACATGGTGGCGTATGGTGGGATGTGGCATTCCCAGCCTCACATGGTGGCAGCGGTGGGATCGGGAATGTACATTCCAGTTTCACAGACTGGAATTTTACATTCCAGTCCTCACATGGTGGCAGCGGTATCGAATTGGAGAGTTGGGGGTTTAAATTGCAGAAATTAGGGGGTTTTCAGTCTCTCTCCAGTATCCTCTGTGTCTCCTGCGAAGGAATTAGATCAGGAGAGGGGGGGAGTGGGCGAGAGAGGGCTTCCTTGCCTTTGTTTGTTTAAAAAGGCTTTGAGAGGTTTTTTTTTTCCTTTTTTTCCCCTTCCCTCCCTCCTTGCAGTGGAAAGGGAGGGGGGTAGGAAGTGAGGGGGCTTGGTTTGGCTTTGTTGCTTAAACAGGCTTTTGAATTTTTTTTCCCCCTTTCCCTCCTTCCTGGTGGCTGGAAAGGGAGGGAGAGTGGGAGGTTGGGGGGCGGAGTGGCCTACCAGAGTCAGTCTTGGGGAAAGGGTGATTTTTGGGCTTTCAGTGAAGAGCTGCCTGCTCTGTCATGCAAAGCCTCTGTTTGGGAAAGGAGTGATTTTTCCTTTGGATTTCCTTCTTTCTACTTTGGTAGTGAGAGATGGATTGTTAAAGCTGCTAAACTCATTGTGTTCTGAGTCAGCAGCCGGCATTTCAGTCTGCTTCTCTGCCCAGCTAGTAAATCTACATATCAAAAGGAAGGTGCTTGTAGCAGGAATTTGCTAAGTACCTAAATTGAATCACTGAGGCAGAGGTTTTCTTGTTCTCTCTCTGTTCCTTCAGAAGGAGGAGGGGGTGTGACGAAAGGGGGCTGAGGAGAAAGGCTTGGGATTTCTCCACTTTTCTTTGCTTTTGGGATTCTGGCACTGTATATTCTTTGGATCAGCCAATCAGACGTTTGTTTGTTTTTAAGTTTTCGCGTGCACAGAGGTAGTTAGTGTATGAAACTCAGGTCTGGCAGGCTGTTAATATACAGTATGGATCCTGAAGTTGCAGCGACCCCTACTGGCAACAATGCCACACAGCAGGATGCTACAGAAGTTAGCTCATCTGCTCAACCAGCTACCCCTAGTGGTAGTAATCTGGCACTGCAAGGGGCTGCTGTGCCAGCAACAGCCTTGGGTCCCCCTGCTGCTTTCTGGGAAGCAGTAAGCCTCATGCAGGACAGGTTAACACCTGAACAGATTTCAGGGTTCCTGGCTAAAACAATGGAAATGATACGCCTAGAAGAGGCTGCCAGGGCAGCAGATCGGTTTGTTGCCTCCAGAGGTGAGGAGTTATTCCAGCCTACTGTGGTAATGCCGTCTACAGACAAGCAGGAATACCAACAGCCACATCAAGATATCTCTCGACGACCTGTACAGAAGCACAACACTTCTACCCCAAGGTCATCACTAAATGACACGAAGCCTCAGATGAACAGCCCTACCACGAAGTCACAGCCCCGCTACAGCCAGCAGCCTGTGGCCAGCATGCAGGGCCAGCCAGGGAAAAAGGCTACCCCTAAATGCTTTCTCTGTGGAGAGCTTGGACATATTAAAGCCAACTGTAAGCAGAAGCCTAAGTTGGCCCAGTTAGTGGTTGCGTCAACCTCCAGGGATACTACCACTGATTCGTCAGTTGATCCTGATCCTGACATGATCCCTCATCACAGAAGACACACACTGTGGGTAGGGGGCAGGAAAGTTGTGGCTTACAGAGACACTGGAGCCCAACTTTCTGCTATTCATCGTGCATATCTGGATCCTGGTCTTGTTGATGACCATATTAAGATCACCATCAGAGCATTCAGGGCTCCTCCAGCTCAACTACCAACAGCACGCGTTCCTGTTCAGTACAAGGGCTGGAAGGGTGTTTGGACTTTTGCTGTCTATGATGACTTCGAATGTCCTGCTCTGTTGGGTGATGATCTCGTCTTCCATGCTAGTCAGGCCCGGAAAGTGTCCAGACAGCATGCCATGACAACTCGCAGCCTGAGCAGAGGTCAGTCTTCACTGCAACCTGAGGACCAACCTGAACTTGGACTGCAGTCACTGTCTCCTGCTACACCAGAAGGAGTCCTGCTGGAAGAGGTGGAGGAACCTGGGGCAGACTCTCAACATAGCATCGTAGGCCCAGAGATCGAGACCATCCATGCTGATATCTCGGATGTCAGAGCAGCTGCTGGCGGAAGTCCAGGAAGAGCTTCTCCATGCCAAGAGGGTAGTCAGCCTGGTCTCATGCTGGTCCCTGTCACACCTGACTCAGCGCTGCCCAGGGGGGCGGGAGTGTCTCAAGTGGGCACCAAGCAGAGTCAGGTGCTGGACAACTTGCCTGAGATGCAAAAGGTTGGTGCAGAGGAGGAGAATCCAACAACGCTGACTCGAGAGCCAGCAAGGGATTCAACAGCAGCTGAGACTCCAGAGGACACTCCAGCCAAAGGAACAGAACCTGGAGAAGCTGCAGTGCAACGAGAATCTGAGGCAAGTCTGCCACTCCAGGTGGAACAGCTGGTTCCTGTTCAGCGACAGCAGTTCCAGGAAAACCAGGAAGCAGATGAGAGCCTTCAAGCTGCCTGGACCAGAGCAAAGGAAGAGGCGAAGTCTTCTCCAACGATGAAGGGGCCCAGATTTGTAATCGTTGAAGGCCTATTGTATCGTGAGTCTGGCCCAAGAGGTAGCAAGGGGGGCGTATGCGCTCAGAGACAGTTGCTGGTACCTTCTAAGTATAGAGCCAAACTCTTGAGTCTGGCTCATGATCATCCTAGTGGACATGCTGGGGTGAACAGAACGAAGGACAGATTGGGAAAGTCCTTCTACTGGGAGGGGATGGGCAAGGATGTTACTGATTATGTCCGATCCTGTGAGGTTTGCCAGAGAGTAGGGAAATCCCAGGATCAAGCCAAGGCCCCTCTCCAACCACTTCCTATCATTGATGTCCCATTCCAGAGAGTGGCTGTGGACATCATGGGACCTTTCCCTAAGAAGACTGCTAGGGGAAAGCGGTATGTGCTCACCTTTGTGGACTGTTTGCTAAGAAGGTGCGGGGACTTTGCTAAAGTGGAAGCTATTAATAGCTGGCCCATTCCTTGTTCCAGGAAGCAGGTACAGTCCTTCCTTGGCCTAGCTGGGTACTACCGGAGATTTGTGCCCAACTACAGCCAAGTGGCAGCACCTCTAACAGATCTGACAGGTTCCAAGAAGCCTGAGATAGTGAAATGGACAGCAGAGTGTCAAAAAGCCTTTGCAACCTTGAAGCAGGCCTTGATGGCAGATCCCGTGCTCATGGCACCAGATTTTGACAAGCCGTTCATAGTGGCTACAGATGCTTCTGACAGAGGCATTGGAGCAGTCTTACTACAAGAGGGTCCGGATGGCATCTTGTATCCCATTCTGTTCCTCAGCAAGAAGCTGTCTGCAAGGGAGTCCAATTGGTCCATTCCAGAGAAGGAATGCTATGCCATTGTGTATGCGCTAGAGAAGCTGAGACCATATGTCTGGGGACGTCGCTTCATTCTCCAGACTGATCATGCTGCCCTCAGATGGCTCCATACAGTCCGGGGGGATAACAAGAAGCTACTCCGATGGAGTCTGGCCCTACAAGACTTTGACTTCGACATTCAACATGTGGCTGGAAGTTCCAATGTGGTTGCGGACTCCTTGTCACGCAGAGAACTGGAGGGAGGTTAAGAGGGATGAGCTTTACATGTCTGTTATTGATAATATGGTTAACCTGTACTGTTGTGTGTTTGCATGTATTCTCTGACTTTTCCTTCCTTAGGTCCCAGGATGAAATCCCAGCCGGTGTGGCTCCAGCCTTCAGCTGTTTCCAGACCGTCTGAGATTTGGGGGGCGTGTGATAATGGGGTTTCCCATTATCTTGACTTAGCTAAAGGGGGGAATTGCCCTCTTCAGGTAAACCAAGGGCTAATAAGGTGTTGGGGATTAGATTACATCATAGGTCATGTGGGTCAGCATCATAGGTCATGTGGGTCAGCATCATAGGTCATGTGGGTCAGCATCATAAGTCATGTGGTCAGCATCATAGGTCACAGGGTGAGAACTGACCAATCAAAAAGGAAAGAAGTGAGCATCTTCAGGATGCTTCCAGATGCTTCCAAGGAGAAGTTATAAAAACTTCTTGGAGGCCATGTGGCCGAGAGACAACAGAGAGATAACAAAGGGATAACAACCAAGGAGCCTCCTGGAGGGGGTTCTGTGCCAGTAGCAGGCTGGAGGCCATAGGCCTCGCCTCCTGGCCCTTCCTTTTAGAACATCTAAGCCTGAGAACCATCTGTGAGTACTAGACTAAAGTTATCTAGTCGCGTTAGGGACTTTTCTGTTATTTTGGAGGCTGGCTGATCTAAAGAATGTATCTGTGCTTTCATATCTGTTCTTTCTGTAACTAAGCGTGTCTGGGAAGAGGGAGCTTCCCATGTGTGTTAATTTGCCTTGTTTATTTACCTATCTTTAATAAATACTTTCTGTAAAAGACCCCGTTTCTCTCCTTCCCACGCCAAGCTGGGTAGACTGGGGGGGACAAGGAAGATCCTTAAGCTTAGGGATGTACGTGGCTGGACAGGGTCCCGCTGTACTGTCCAAGGGTCCAGATAATTCATAATTCAGCGGGTGGTGGCGGCGAAGATGAATTAATAGCTAAAAATCACAAAGGCTGGAATATACATCCCAGCAGCGCATGGTGTCATTTTCCAGCCTCACACATGGTGGCGTATGGTGGGATGTGGAATTTCCAGTATCACATGGTGGCAGCGGTGGGATCGGGAATGTACATTCCAGTTTCACATACTGGAATTCTACAATTCCAGTATCACACTCATTTATAGAACAGCTGGTCAAAATTTGGCCCTTTAAGGCTGATTTTGGGGCCCCTGAACTCTCCAAGCTCTCTAAATAGCTCCTGCTTCTGCCCATGATGTAATTATTTTTTAAAATAAGTTGCAGGGATCCGTTGTGCACTGATTAAATAAATTTTTCCCAAAATAGTAGTGGATTTAAAGTTGAAGGCTTTCACGGCTAGAATCCATAGGTTGTTGTGGGTTTTTCAGGCTTTGAGGCTGCATTCTATTAGTATTTTCTCCTACAAGCTGGGTACTCATTTTACCAACCTACAGAAGGATGGAAGGCTGGCACAATGGTTAAATGCCGGTACTGCAGCCACATTGCTGAGAGTTTGATCCTGCAGGTTTCCAGGTTGACCCAGGTTGACCCACAACAACCTATAGTAGTGGATTTCTGGCCACTTCCAGTTTTTGATTTGCAATCCCTAGAGGATCCCTGGAGCAGAAAATTGGACACCAAATCAATATATATTTTTAAAAATCTGAAACAGTGCAGGGAAGGGGATATATACAGCCTATATTCCATTTAATATTTTTATTAAGAGTTTGCCTGCATACAATCAAAAATTAAAACTACACAAAAAGAGAGAGAAAGTGAGCAGACTAAAAAGAGAAGAAAAAAGAAAGCTATGTACAGAAAAAAGTGGGAATACAGATAAATGATTTCCAACCTTGTTTTCAGTGGCTCAATTGCTATACATAGAATGCTCCACTGTCTAAAAATTAATTCATACACTTCTTTTGTTAGCTAATTCAAATTAATTCTCAATACAGTGTTAAAATCATTTTCTTTTCCCCTCAAAAAGTCTATCAGGAATTTCCAGTCTTTTAAGAAAGTCTTTAATGATTTTTCCTTACTCATACTCTAATTTATCCATTTCAGTTAACACATTCAATTTTAACAGCCATTTTTCCACTGTAGGAATCCCTAAATTCTTTGAGTGTTTAACAGTCTTGCTGCCATGATCATATGTTGGAGCCTGCAGTGTATTTCACAGGTGAACTGCCAATCCTGGAAGCACCTATGAGAGGCAGTCATGCTTTCTTTCCACCAAAACAGCGGTTCTCAACCTGTGGGTCGTGACCCCTTTGGGGGTCGAACGACCCTTTCACAGGGTCGCCTAAGACCATCGGAAAATACATATTTCAGATGGTCTTAGGCTCCATTCCCTCCTCGGTGGTGGTCCGCAAGCGTGAGCCACGCGCTCACGTCCTCCTGCCCCCTTTGGCAGGAGCGTGTGCGGCCACAGCGTTGCCACAGCAGGAGTGGTGGTGTGCAAGCTTGAGCCACACGCTCGCGTTCTCCTGCCCCCTGTTCAGAAGGGACTGAAATCGCTCCCCTTCTCCGCTACCGGGAGAACCTCCTGTCTGACGGGCTAGCTTGGGGGGCGGCAGCAACACAGGGGCAGGCCCCCTCCTTGCCACGGCCCCTGCCCCACTTGCCACGGAGGGGGGCACTGCAGAAGGGCTGGGGGGGCCGCAAGGCAGCGCTTTTCTGGGGGGGCGAGCTGCGCCCGGCGCAAAAGACAAAGGCACTGGGATTCCTCCTCCCCCGGCCAGGGTTGACACTCTGGAAACTTTTCCTACACTGCCCCCTCCAGCGGAAATGAGAGCGAAGCAGAAGCAGAGCCCGGGGGGGGGGTTCTCGGAGTTTTTTCCCGGGGGAGACGCGCGGCTCCTCTTTCCCTTCCTGCCTGCCCCGCCCCCCGTTCCTGGCCGGCAATGCAGCCTTTGCTGGAGGGTGGGGCATTGTAAATAATAAATAAATAATTTTATGGTTGGGGATCACCACAACATGAGGAACTGTATTAAAGGGTCACGGCATTAGGAAGGTTGAGAACCACTGCACTAAAAGGAATTTTCTGGAGTTTGGAGGACTCAGAAGGTTGCAAAAGCAGCCATTCAGTTGGGGAGGGGAATGCAGGTCTAGGGCGACACTCCCACCCACTCGGGCCTGGTGACAGACTTTGGAACCATTTCTATACCCAAGCATGTCATCTTCTTTTAGGGGGCTCTTGGCTTTTTCTGTACCACTTTGGTTTAATAATAATAATAATAATAATAATAATAATAATAATAATAAAAATTTAATTTATTTATTTGTATCCCGCCTGTCCACATGGATTGAGGCGGCGAACAACATGGAATACATTATACATTACAAATAGCTGCTCTCTTAAGCGGTTTACAATGTGTTTTTAGCTAATTGCCCCCAACAAGCTGGGTACTCATTTTACCGACCTGCGGAAGGATGAAAGGCTGAGTCAACCTGGAGCCCAGCAGGATCGAACCCACAACCTTGTGGCTGCAGTACCGGCATTTAACGCCTGCGCCACCAGGGCTTCTGGTCCCTTTCACACTACAAAGTTATAACATTTGATATCACCTGAACTTCCATGACTACATCCTACAGAATCTTGGTGTTCGTAGTTTGGTAAGACACTAGAGCTCTCTGCCAAAGTATTCTAAACGCTCTCACCAAACTACAGATCCCAAGTTTCCATAGGGTGGTGCCCTAGCTGTGAAAGTGGTATCAAAGTGTTATAATTGCATAGTGTGAAAGAGAGTTCTGTATCATTAATTGAACTTCTTCTTCCTAGTACTACCATCACCGCAAGCTAGGTGTTGTCTTTCCTTTGAATTTGTTCCCTCGGCTTGTTCTCCTTCAGTTCTGCAAGCACCAAGAACTGGATACGCTGAAAGACCTCTACAACCAAGATGATGACCACCAAGAGCTCGGCAACTTCCACGTGCGCTCTAGCTACATCAACGAGAAGGTGGGTGCTCTCAGAGGATGGCGGGATGATGGAGGGCATCCAGAGATGTTGGCAGAACCATATTTGGTAGAAGCAATAAGCCAAAGGTGTATCATTGAATACTTCTGCAAGGCACTCTATTTAAATTGTTCCTGCAGTGCCTTTCTGAGGCCAACCAAAACAGTAAATGGACAATTCAGAAAATAAATCAGTAGTTCAATAAAAGAGAGCCAGTGTGGTGTTACGATTTGAGCGTTGCACAACTCTGGAGACCAAGGTTCGAATTCCCGCTCAGGCATGAAAAGTTATTGGGTGACCTTGGGCAGGTCTCACTCTCTCAGCCTCATAGGAAGGCAAAGGCAAACCCCCTCCAGGCAAATCTTGCCAAGAAAATCCCACGATGGATTTGCCTTAGAGCCGCTATATGGTGGAAGTGACTTGAAGGCACACAAAAACAACATGCATGTTAGCAATTAATAGGGAATTAAGAATTGGCTTCCTTAAGGGAAAATGGTCCTGAATAAGGAAGCTGCTTGTTTTATATATTTATTTTTATAATTAATCTACGGTATGTTTTTCTCCCAATATGGGACCTAAGATATAAATTAAAACAAAGTACCACTAAAAAACAATGATAACTAATTTTAAAAAACCCATTTAAGTTATCCTATCAAAATATCACTGATACAAACAATATAAAAGCATTTTTTTAAAATAACAGCCTTCCAGAAGAGTGTGACTTCCCTGAGTACGTTGATTTTGTGTGTGTATATTTTTATTTGTTTGTTTATTTTGCATCTTGCCTTTGTTCCATAACGAAATCCCAGATGATTTACAACAGGCCAGGAGAGACATAGATAGTTCTTTCCAGTCCAGGTTAAACACCTCTATATTTTTTTTTAATTCTGCAGCGGATTGAAGGTCGCGTAGCCAGTTTGCAGAATGCAGTGGATGAGTATTACAAAGCCAAGAATGAGTTTGCAGCCAAGGTGAGTTCCTGAGAGATCTTTCTGTATGTTGCACCAAGATTTTTGCCCTTCAGCCCCCATCATACTCTCAGAGATATCTTGGTTTGGCAGAGAAGCCATTTTCAAGAGGTGCTCTTGAAACCCTTGGATTCTCTGAAAGCTGAACAGGGTTTTTTCCCCCACAAGAAGGATCATGATTAGGCCTCAAACTTTCTTTGATTTGCAAGATTTTGCATCTGCTTAGCAAGCAGTCTCGTCCTGCAGTGTGCAGCTAGCAAGCAGCATGGGGTGTGTTTTGGAGTACACCCTTGGATATTATGGGGGCTCAGCATACCTGAGCAGGTGCTTCACACAAGCAAGCTAAGTTTGCATTGTGACATAATAATAATATAATAATAAAATTTATTTTTATCCCGCCTCTCCCAGTGTATCGATACTGCACCGGATTTTCTGTAATGTATTAGAGCTCTGTAGCAAGGATCCAAGACTCTCTTGGCAGAATGTTTAAAAAACATTCAATTTAATGAGATAAAGAATAGTTGGTCCTGCTTGTTGTAGTTTTTCAAGAATCATTTTACACAATAATACAACAGAAGAGCAATATACAGGGCATGTCAACAGTTGTTTACCTAAAAGGAAGCCTTCCTAGATGCTAAGAATCATAGAAATGTAGAGTTGGAAGAGACCCCAGGGGCCATCCAGCCCAACCCCCTTCTGCCATGCAGGAACACCCTTAAAGCACTCCCAACAGATGGCCATCCAGCCTCTGCTTAAAAACCTCCAAAGAAGGAGGAGACCCCACCACACTCTGAGGCAGCAGATTCCACTGCTGGACTGCTCTGACCATCACGAGGTTCTTCCTGAGGTTCAGGTGGAATCTCCTTTCCTGCAGCTTGGATCCATTGCTCCTTGTCCTAGTCTCTGGAGCAGCAGAAAACAAGCCCACTCCCTCCTCTACATGGCATCCCTTCAAATATCATAAAATCATAGAATCGGCAGGGACCACAAGGACTTCTTTGGTTACCAGAAACCTGATTAATTTCGAAACACTACTGTAACTATAGAGCCCTGGTGGCGCAGGGGTTAAATGCCGGTACTGCAGCCACAACATTGTGAGTTCGATCCTGCCGGGCTCCAGGTTGACTCAGCCTTCCATCCTTCCGTAGGTTGGTAAAATGAGTACCCAACTTGTTGGGGGCAGTTAGCTTACAACATTGTAAACCGCTGAGGGAGTGCTTTGCACTGATAAGCAGTATAGAAATGTAACTGCTAACTATATTTCTTTGACTGCAGGCACGCCTCACTTATCTGATGGGTTAGGGACCAGAGCATTGTTAGAAAGCAGAGTTAGTAGAAAGACAGAACTCAGTTTTTTGTCGGTTCTCCACCTCTTGCCTTTTTCCTGTATGCAACATCAGGGAATTACGGAGGCTTGCTTGGGACTGCTCCCCACCCACCATAATCCCTTCCCATTCCCTACAGGAAGAAGGCAGGAGGAGTAAAATTGACTCAAGAACAAACCCTGTGTCAAAAGAATGGTGCATGTTCTGTACTTTACAATGGTCAAAAGAGCAATATGTCAAAAAAAAAGTCATAGAAAAGCAGGGGCACCTTGACAGTGTCCAGAATACCCTGCTGGCCTTTGCCGGCTTGAGAGCTATAGTCCCAAATAATAACGTTTCCAAATCTTCAATTAGCTTTTCCTTTAAACCCCATTTTAATTTGGCCATTTGTGCTAAGTCAGTGACCTTAGCAACCATCAGAGAATCACAGAGTTGGAAGAGACCACAAAAGCCATTGAGTCCAACCTGCCACGCAGGAGGACACCCTCAAAGCATTCCTGACAGATGGCCATCAAAACCTCCAAAGAAGGAGACTCCACCACAGCAGCAGCGTCTTCCACTGCTGATCTGCTTTTACCATCCAGAATGTTTAGGCTTCTTTTCCTGAAGTTTGAAGCCATCGCTCTGTGTCCTCGTCTCTGGAGCAGCAGAAGGCTTTTAATTATTTCAACAAAGCTTGAGGATTCTGAGAGCTGTGGTCCCAAATAATCATAGAATCATAGAATCATAGAAATGTAGAGTTGGAAGAGACCCCAGGGACCATCCAGTCCAAACCCCTGCCATGCAGGAACACCCTCAAAGCACTCCCGACAGATGGCCATCAAGCCTCTGCTTAAAAGCCTCCAAAGAAGGAGACTCCACTACCCCCCGAGGCAGCACATTCCACTGCCAGACAGCCCTGTCAGGAAGTTCTTCCTGAGGTTCAGGTGGAATCTCCTTTCCTGCAGCTTGAATCCATTGCTCCTTGTCCTGGTCTCTGGAGCAGCAGAAAACAAGCCCTCTCCTTCCTCTATGTGGCATCCCTTCAAATATTTAAACATGGCTATCCTGTCCCCTCTTAACCTCCTCTTCTGCAGGCTAAACCTACCCAGCTCTCTAAGTCTATCCTCAGAGGGCTTCATGGCTTCCAGGCCTCTCACCATTTTGGTCGCCCTCCTCTGGACTTGCTCCAGCTTGTCAATATCCTTCTTCAATTGGGGTGCCCAGAACTGGACACAGTATTCAAGATGGGGTCTAACCAAAGCAGAGTAGAGTGGTACCAGTGCCTCCCTCGATCTAGACACCATACTTCTATTGATGCAGCCGAGAATTGCATTGGCTTTATTGGCTGCCACATCACACTGCTGACTCATGTTCAGCTTGTGGTCTATGAAGACTCCTAGATCCCTTTCACACGTACTGCTATCCAGCCAAATAATAATGTTTCCAAGCTGTGCCAAAGGGTTGTTTGCCTGCCTTCAGCTTCCTGCTTTGTCTTCTTCTCCTCTTCAGGCCACAGAAGACCAGATCAAACTCCTTCGCTTTCAGCGGCGGCTCCAGGATGACTTTGACAAGCCCTACCTGGACTACTCCCTCCACGACACCGTCTACAACCTCATCCTGGAAGGAAACCACAAGAGGGCTGAACAGCTTTATCGGGACTTCAAGATTCCCGACAAAAGGTCGGAGGGGATGCAGTGGGTGGGTGTGTGGGGCAATGATACGGGCTGTGGCAGGGAAGTCATCTGCCCCAGAGATTGAGAGATGTAACACAACCAGTTGAAAAAGGGGCTCAGCAGCCACATGCCCACCATTTTGATGAGGCCGGATGTGACTTCTGGACACTTCTCTGTGTACGTTTTCACCATTTTGGGCCACAAAATCATAAAGCTGGAAGGGACCAGAAGAGCTTTTAGATACGTAAAGATGGTTATCATGTCACTTCTGAGTCTTTTCTTCTCCAAGCTAAACATACTCAACTCCCTAAGTCGTTCCTCATAAGGCTGGGTTTCCAGACTTTTTACCATTTTGGTCACCCTCCTGTGGACACATTCATAGAATCGTACAATCATAGAAATGTAGAGTTGGAAGAGACCCCAGGGGCCATCCAGCCCAACCCCCTGCCATGCAGGAACACCCTCAAAGCACTCCCGACAGATGGCCATCCAGCCTCTGCTTAAAAACCTCCAAGGAAGGAGACTCCACTACACTCCGAGGCAGCAGATTCCACTACCGGACAGCCCTGACTGTCAGGAAGTTCTTCCTGAGGTTCAGGTGGAATCTCCTTTCCTGCAGCTTGAATCCATTGCTCCTTGTCCTGGTCTCTGGAGCAGCAGAAAACAAGCCCCCTCCTTCCTCTACGTGGCATCCGTTCAAATGTTTAAACATGGCTCTCATGTCCCCTCTTAACCTCCTCTTCTGCAGACTAAACATACCCAGCTCTCTAAGTCTATCCTCATACGGCTTCATGGCTTCCAGGCCCCTCACCATTTTGGTCGCCCTCCTCTGGACTTGCTCCAGCTTGACCATGTCCTTCTTGAATTGGGGTGCCCAGAACTGGACACAGGATTCAAGATGAGGTCTAACCAAAGCAGAGTAGAGTGGTAACAGTACCTCCCTTGATTTAGACACCATACTCCTGTTGATGCAGCCGAGAATTGCATTGGCTTCCTTGGCTGCCGCATCACACTGCTGACTCATGTTCAGCTTGTGGTCTATGAAGACTCCAAGATCCCTTTCACACATACTGCTATCCAGCCACGTGTCCCCCATCCGATATTTGTGCATTCTGTTTTTTTCTGCCTAAGTGTAGGACCTTCCTTTTCTCTCTGTTGAAATTCATTTTGTTAGCTTTGGCCCAGGTCTCCCATCTGTCAAGGCCATTTTGAATTTTGATCCTGTCCTCTGGCGTATTAGCAACCCCTCCCAATTGGGTGTCATCTGCAAATTTGATGAGCATGCCCTCTATTCCTTCATCCAAGTTGTTGGATGAATGACATTCATTATCCTTCTTGAATTGTGGTTCCCAGAACTGGATGCAGCACTCCAGGTGATGTCTGACCAAAGCAGAATAGACTGGTGATGCTACTACCCTGAGTCTGGACACTGTGCTGCTGCTGTTGATGCAGTCCAGAACTATGTTGGCTTTTTTGGCTGCAGCATCACAGTGTTGACTCATGTTCAGTTTGTGCTGTGGTATATTGCACAAGATTCCAGACGAGGTCTGACCAAAGCAGAATAGAGTTGCACTACTACTTGTCTTGATCTGGACACTGAGCTCCTGAGGATGTTGGTCTTTGCAAGGTGCAGTGGGACTCAAAACAGTGATAAGAAAGGCCTTCAAGAAGCTGCTGGAAGAATGATTTCCCTAACTTCCTTTTTAGCACTTGTTGAGGGATGTCAGAATATTGAGGGATGCAGTAAATCCCTTTTGGATCCCATGTGGCTCATGAACTGGAAGAATCCCATGTCTCCTGTAGTCCAGAAAAGTAACTTTTCCCACATCTGAGCCCCAGCATGACCTGGAGAAAAGTTTCTAACTGCATCTGGTGAGAGTTGACTCCAGGCCATGTTTTCCATGTGGCAAAGCAGTTTTGGGGGGGTGACTCAGCCACCAAATTAACCAGGTTGCAAAGTGGTGGTGGTGGTAAGGATATGTTACCCTGAGCAGAAATCACACACCCAGACAGGTACTTCTTTTCTGGGCCTATGCAGATGGCACATTGGTTTATCTTTCAAAACCCATGTGAATTTGGGCATTTGGGATAGTTCAGCAGCCTTAACAATCCAATCCACTGTAGCCTGTTCTTCAGACCGTTTCCAGTTCTGCACTAGCCTGTTATAGCACAATGATTCCACTTTCAACCTCCTCTGGAATCCTGGGGTTTGCAGTTTCGGGAGGGGCCCGAAACTGCCCAGCCGGCCCTTCCCGAAACTGCAAACCCCAGGATTCCAGAGAAGGTTGAAAGTGGAATCATCGTGCTATAACAGGCTAGTGCGGAAATGGCCCAGATTTCTGTAACCAATACTCTTGCAGCTGTTATAACATTATAATATAATGTCATCATATAGGAAGTCAATATTTACAATCCAAAGACTTATGAATAGTAACCAACAAAAACATTTCAGCAACCGTTACAAAATCTGCCTTTAAAATTTGGCTTTATAAAAAGAAAGAATGATTGTTTGTAAATATTGATCGTTATAACTTTGATAATAATAAAATTAATTAAAAAAATAAAATAAAATTTGGCTTTATAGTACAATGAATGCATAATTCTGCCTGCAGATTTTTAATTTTAACTGTATAATCATATAATATTTAATATCTAAATATAAATTTATATTTAAATATTAAATATTATATGATTTATTATATAATCATTATATATGATTATATCATATATCATATATATAATATAATATGATTTATATATTATATAAATATAAATTTAATATAATACAATATTTATTATATGATAATATAATATGATAATATAATATATGATTCTATGATATTATATATCATATAATATATGATAATATGATATTAACAATTTATATTATGCAACCCCACGTAGGATCTTGATCATTGTGAATTAGGCAGAGGGAGCTTGTAATGAAATGCTCCCTTTTTCTTAAAACGTGCTGCTTTGACCTGTAACTGTCCCAGTACAGTTGCTGAAATAGAGGACTTCTTTCTGAAACAACAGTGGGAATTCTTTACCCTGGTCTATGTTACGTAGTATTACATACACATAGCTGTGCAGCAGAGGCACTGAGAAACCCTGTTAGGGAATTGTGAAGGTGCAAAGATGCATAACGAAACATGGGCAAAAGTGCCCTTATCATAGAATCATAGAAATGTAGAGTTGGAAGAGACCCCAGGGGCCATCCAGTCCAACCCCCTGCCATGCAGGAACACCCTCAAAGCACTCCCCACAGATGGCCATCAAGCCTCTGCTTAAAAACCTCCAAAGAAGGAGGACACTCCACCACACTCCATGGAGGCAGCGTATTCCAATACCGGACAGTTCTGACCATCAGGAAGTTCTTCCTGAGGTTCAAGTGGAATCTCCTTTCCTGCAGCTTGAATCCATTGCTCCTTGTCCTGGTCTCTGGAGCAGCAGAAAACAAGCCCTCTCCTTCCTCTACGTGGCATCCCTTCAAATATTTAAACATGGTTATGATGTCCCCTCTTCACCTTCTCTTCTGCAGACTAAACATACCCAGCTCTCTAAGTCTATCCTCATAGGGCTTCACGGCTTCCAGACCCTTCACCATTTTGGTCGCCCTCCTCTGGACTTGCTCCAGCTTGTCAATATCCCTCTTGAATTGGGGTGCCCAGAACTGGACACAGTATTCAAGATGGGGTCTAACCAAAGCAGAGTAGAGCGGTACCAGTGCCTCCCTCGATCTAGACACCAGACTCCTTTTGATGCAGCCGAGAATTGCATTGCACATCAGAAAGTGCAGTGCAACTGAATGGAGAACTGGAGGTTTCCTGAGATCCTCCCATCTCTGGGTAAGGCTGGTGCAGTTCTCTAATGCTCTTCCCTTTTGTTGCTTTGACAGGTTCTGGTGGCTGAAGATCAACGCCCTGGCTGAGCAAGGAGACTGGGAGGAGATGGAGAAGTTCTCCAAATCGAAAAAGTCTCCCATCGGATACCTGGTAAGGAGGACAGAGGTCTGCCTGCTGGCCATGCTGGCTGGCAAGATGCTGGGAGAGGTAGTCATAGAATCATATTGTCGAAAGAGAGCCTGGAGGCCATCCAATCTGGCCCCCTTCTGCCGTGCAGAAAGACACAATCAGAGCACTCCCGACAGATGGCCGTTCGACCTCTGTTTTTTTTATATATTAAAATTTTTATTGAAATCATAAAAATAAAACATTCCATAGTTCTTGCATTCCATAATTCTTACATTAAATAAATGTACTTCTACCATCTCTATCCCTCATACATCTAAATAACATACATCCTACCTTTTCCGTTTATACAATCTAATACCTCCTAACATGTAAGAACACAAAATCCATACCTACCTGATACCCTTCCCTTATTACTTCTACATATGTTGTGGATGATTACACTCTATACATGATCGGCAATTCCTTACACTCTGTGTCTTAACCTTCATACCACTACCTCTTTCCAGTACTTCTGTAATCTTACTACAATATTAATTCCTCCGAGTTTTAATTTTTTTTAAAATTCATTTATTGTTGCCTTCCCCATTGGGTTTCCCAAAGGGGTTTTACTAAATTCCACTCTTCATTAATTCGTTTCTTTGGTCTGTCATTTACTATTGCTGCAAGTTCGTCCAATTCCCAAAGTTCATAGGGTTTCCATAACCAATCATCCACCTTAGGTATTTCCTTTAACTTCCACTGTTGTGCAAATACTAATCTTGCCGCTGTTACCGTATATATCATCATTTTTCTCAATGAATTCTTCTTAAAGTACTTAGTGTCTAACATATTTAATAAATATATTTCTGGGTTCATAGGAAAATTAATCGGAAGTGCATTAACAATACATTCGTGAATATTTTTCCAATACTCCTTAGCTTTGGTGCAGCACCACCATAGATGGTAAAAGGTCCCTCTTTCTGAACATTTCCAGCACCTATCTTTCACATTCTTACTTATTTTAGCAATTTGCACTGGTGTATAGTACCAGCGAAAATATATCTTATAATAATTTTCTTTCATATTTGTACTAATACAATATTTTTTCACATCTCTCCAAGAATTCTCCCAACTCTGTAATGAAATTGCATGACCCAGGTTTTGCGCCTCTGTTTAAAAACCTCCAAAGAAGGAAGCTCCATTATACTCCACTCTCAGACAGCATGTCCCACTGCCAAACTGCTCTTGTCATCAGGAAGTTCTTCCTAATGTTTAGCTGGAATCCGTTTTCCTGCAGTTTGAAGCCATTGCTTCATGTCCTCGTCTTTGGAGCAGCAGAAAAAAAACTTGTCCCATCTTCCATATGGCATCCTTTCAAATATTAAAACATAGCTATCATGCTAAACATACCCAGTTCCCGAAGCTGTTCCTCATAGGGCTTCATGGTTTCCAAGTCTTTTACCATTTTGGCCATCCTCCTCTGTACATGGTCAAAGAAGTGACTTTCCAAGTAGCCAAAGAACTAGTCCAATAAAGTAACGTTCCAGAAGCTCTGGGCTGCCATTCCCATTCCTGTTTTTGCCAAGCAACTGAGCCTTGGTAGCTGGCTGGAATGCCTGGAGAGATTGCTAAATATGGAGAAATGTACACATGGATTTGTGTACATATAAATATATATTTATTTTTCAGTCTGTCTCCTGCTTCATCATATGTAAATTCAGGCTAGGTTAAGAGTAGGGATGGGACAAATCCAGAATTTTCTGAATCCAAATACAGATCCGAATCCCTGGAAGGTTCTGGGAATCCACGAATCTCAAATCTTTTGAATTCTTTTTTTAAAAAAGAGTTTAAAAAGCAAGGGAAAGAAGGATAATCTTGGGCAAGACACACTCTCTCAGCCTTAGCAAAAGCCTAGGCAAAGGCAAACCTCCCTCTGAAGAAATCTGGCCAAGACAATTGTCATAGTTTAGCCTCGGGATTTCCCCAGATTGAAAATGACGTGAAGGCCCTTTCTACACAGGCAGGAAAATGTGGATTAATCCCACATTTTCCTGCCTGTGTAAACAGGGCCACATACTATAGCGCAGAGATAATCCAGGTCAAAACTGGATTTTCTGTGCATAGCTCCTTCTGGCATCCTGGGGTTTGATGATGCACCAGCACACTTTGGCAGAGAAGGCTGTGACACTTTGCAAAACTCCAAACCCGAGAATTGTGTCTGAAAGAGGTTTGCAAGGGAGCTCTGCAAAGGAATGTTTCAGCTGTCCTTGAAATCTCAAGCCTGTAGCTTCCAGTCAAGTACTGAACTTAAATATGAAAATGTTCAATTTAAATATCTTAGAATGCAACCCCAGATGCAATTTCTGACATTGTTAGCAAAGGCCATTATTACTCCAAGGGAAAAAATCACCTACTTGCCATCTCCCCTTGTATGTCTGGTCTCCCAGATTTTCAGGAATCCCAGTCACTCAAGTTTTCAGGAGTCCCAATCTCCCAGGTTTTCAGGCATCCCGGTCTCCAACAATCTATTTAGTTGGCAGATTCGAAAGATTTGGTTTGCCTATATAGGCATAGGGATTCGGGAATCTCAAATCCTTAACCAGGATTCGAGGATTCGGTTGGCCCATCCCTAGTTAAGAGGAGGCAGGATAGCCGTTTTTAAATTTTTGAAAGGATGTCGTATGGAAGATGGGGCAAGCTTGTTTTCTGCTGCTCCAGAGACTAGGACATGGAGCAATGGATTCAAACCCCAGGATTCTTTCTGAACCTTAGGAAGAACTTCCTGATGGTAAGAGCACTTAAACAGTGGGATGCACTCACTTGGAGTGTGATGGAATCTCTTACTTTGGAAGCTTTTAAACAGAGGCCGGGTGGCTACCTGTTGGGAGTGATGCTCTCTTCCTGCATGGCAGGATGGGGCTGGACTCGATGGCCCTTGGATTCTCTTCCAACTCTTTGATTCTGTCATTCTAGCTGCTATATCAGTGCGATTGATGTTCAGTGTCAACTTTCTAGTATGCAGCAATTCATGCAGCAGGTCTGCTTTGCCTGGAACCAGCAGCTGGATTCAGGCTCGTGCTTTTGGAGGTATTTGCAAAAGGTGTGTCTTGACGTTCTTCTTCCCTCCCACAGCCTTTTGTTGAGATCTGCATGAAATACCACAACCGCCACGAGGCCAGGAAGTTTGCTCCCCGTGTGGCTCCAGAGCAGAAAGTGAAGACCTTCCTCTTGGTTGGGTAGGTTCTGTGTCCGAGGCGATCTATTCCATTATTGAATTGCTCTTACTGTCAGGAATCTCTTCCTAATGTTTAGGTGGAATTTCTTTTCCTGTAGCTTGAATCCATTGCTCCGTGTCCTAGTCTCCGGAGCAGTAGGAAACAAGTTTGCCCCATTTTCCATATGGCATCCCTTCAGATATTTAAACATGGCTGTCATGTTCCCTCTTAATCTTTTCTTTTCCAAGATAAACATCCCCAGCTCCCTAAGCCACTCCTCATAGGGCTTCATGGTTCACAGGCCTTTTACCATTTTGGCTGCCCTCCTCTGGACATATTCTAGTTTGTCAATATCCTTCCTGAACTCTGATGCCCAGAAGCGGACACAATATTGCAGGTGAGGTCTGACCAAAGCAGAAAAGAATGGTACTGTTACAGCCCTTGACCTAGACATTAGTCTCCTATTGATGCAACCTAAAATCACACCTTCCTTTTGCAAAGAATATGGCCCAGTGTGCAAAGCAGAGGTGGGCTACTGTGCTGGCATGAAAACCAATTTTCTCCCCATGATCCTCTGGAGGAACTATGGACTGCCCCAAATGCCCATCTCTCAAAATAAAACAAAACAAAACTGGAAGCAGCCAGAAATGCACTGTGAATCCGCTAGAGTTGGAGGACACCCCAAGGGCCATCGAGTCCAACCCCTTTGTGCCATGCAGGAATACACCATCAAAACATTCCTGACAGACAGCCATCCAACCTCTGTTTAAAAACCTCCAAAGAAGGAGACTTACAGTTTTAAAAAATGTTTAAAATGTGGAAATGTGGATTTCCCACCCCTTTTGCCCAGTAGTGTTTTTGTCCCTGCTCTGTGGGTATTGCCTTCTTTTATAATTTAATTTTCTTTCTCTTTCTCTTCTGCCATTTTGGTACCAGGGACCTGAACCAAGCCACAGAGGCTGCCATCGAACGCAAAAACGAGGCCGAGATGAACCTCATCCTGTCCAAGTGCAACGATGCCACCATTGCTGCCAAGATCAACCACGCAAAGGCTCAGCTTGGAAAGAAGTAACACCTCCCACGGATGCATCCCTGGCTCAGTGTCCAGTTGTGGGTTGCCAACGGGAACTGGTTCTGAGTTCTAAGCAATGGGAACCGGATCAGCTGTGAGTGAGATCCTTTACCATAGCCTAGAGATGCCACAACGTGTTGGCTTGTTGAAAAGACAATAGAGCCGAGTCCTTTTACTGAACCAGGGAGAAGTTTGGTCACAGTGATGCCGCCTGCCTGCCTGCCTTCCTTCCTTCCTTCCTTCCTTCCTTCCTTCCTTCCTTCCTTCCTTCTCCATTTCAAATTTGCACTGACTACAGATGGACAGCTTTTTGTGTGAAGGAGTTACAAACTCCCAATTGCCCCTTTCTCCTTGTATTTCCATCTCCATGTCTTTCTCCTTTGTGCGACAGTTTACACCATCTTTTTTTCCCCATTTTCCAGCCTTTCCATGGCCTCCCAGTTCCATTTTTCCCAGTTTCCTTTTTTCCATTTTCCAGCCTTTCCATGGCCTCCCAGTTCCATTTTTCCCAGTTTCCTTTTTTCCATTTTCCAGCCTTTCCATGGCCTCCCAGTTCCATTTTTCCCCAGTTTCCTTTTTTCCATTTTCCAGCCTTTCCATGGCCTCCCAGTTCCATTTTTCCCAGTTTCCTTTTTTCCATTTTCCAGCCTTTCCATGGCCTCCCAGTTCCATTTTTCCCAGTTTCCTTTTTTCCATTTTCCAGCCTTTCCATGGCCTCCCAGTTCCATTTTTCCCAGTTTCCTTTTTTCCATTTTCCAGCCTTTCCATGGCCTCGCTACAGGTTGGAATGGTGTGGCCCTCTCAATGTTGTTGGACTGCATCTCCCCGGAATGCTGGGCATTGCAGTCTGATGACCTCTGGAGGAATATATGTTCCAGTCCTACAAAAAAAGGTGCAATTGACATCCCCGGATTCTCTGTCGTTTGTCTTTGTGTTTCCTCTGGCGGTTTAGCAAAAATCTTGAATGACTTCCAGAAGCAGCTTTTGGCTGTCTAGGAAAGCTATAATTTTTTGTGGTTGAGGATGAACAAGCCAAACCGACACCCCTCTCCTCTTTTGCTTCTCTGCTCTGTCTTGTCCATGGGTCAAATATTTGGGTCCCCGTCTTTTCACCCTCTCCCTCCTGTCTGGAGAAATAAGTCAGCTGCCTCTCCTCCCCTGCTTATAACTGATCTTCCACCTGGGTCTCTCCCACCCTCCTAAATTTGTGCAGTTGGACCGTGGCAAGTCTTTGCGCCGCTCCACTCCAGAAGCAAGCAGGAGGCCTCTCCGGCTGTTGTTTTGTGCTTTAAGGGAGAAGCATGAAATCTGCTTACAGAGTGGCCAAAAGGATGCTCAGCTATGTGCATGTGAGGTCGGGGAGCTGAATTTGTCACAGCTGCCATCTCGAAACAGAGCTTAACTCCTTTGGGTACCTCTCTCCAAGGCTGGCTTTCACCTATAAGTTTGTAAAATGGGAAGATTCTTTGTGGAAGAAAACCATTAAAAAAAACCCCGGTCACATCCTTCAGGACATTTTGACTCTTGCTTCCTTGATCATGTGTGCTCCTTTCCTGCTTCAGAAATAAGGGGGATGATGTTGAAGATACTGTTCTTATTTCCATCATCATCATCCTCCCCTTCATCATCCTGCCTACCAAAAACTAAGGCCCTTTTCGCAGCGCCGGCGCTCGCGCAACGGAGGAGGGCGGCTCGCGCAAGAAGCCTTCTCCGGGAGGCTGCCGCTTCCCCCCTCCTTCCTTCCGCAGGCGAAGGAACGAGCGGGGAAGCGGCACCGGAGGAGGCTTGCCACGCAAGCCACCCTCCCCCCTGTGCGAAGTGGGAGGCGTCGCGCCGGATTCCCCCCCACGCGCGTGTGAAGCGGGCGGCGTCGCGTCCCCCCGTGCGCGCGCAAAGCGGGCATCGCGTCTGTCACACTAGCTCCCCACCCCGCCCCTTCCTTCCGCAGGGGCGGAGGGAAGGAAGCACGACCCGGCTGGCTCCCGGAGGCTCCGCACGGAAGGTAAGTGTGCGCGGGCACCGGGAGCGTTGCGCGAGCGCGGGTGATTTTCGCTTCGAAGTGAAAATCAAAAAACCCGCGCTCGCGCCGCTTCAGCCCCGTGAGCCCGGCGGAAGTGGGAGTGCGTCGTGTGGAGCAACGCTCCCACTTCCGTGAGGCTCATGGGGCTGTCGCGCGAGAAAAGGCCCGTGCGAAAAGGGCCTGAGATTCAAAGCAGATTTTCTTCTTCCTTTTCCTCCTCTTCTCATTTATAGCACCATCTATGTACCTGGTGCTTTGCACATAAAACAACCAAAACGAGTGGGTCTCACCAAAGGCAAGCGTATGCATATACACACAAACACAAAGGGGAGGATGGGATAATAAAACTATGCCATACAATAGTGAAACAAATTATCCAGATAAAATACAAAATAATGCAATGTAAAGACTGACAAGTGCATGTAAGCAAACGATACAAAATTATAAAACAATATTAAACTAAAACTGCAAAAGCTTTTGAAAACAAATAGGGGGTTTTAATTGAGACTTAAAAATAAAATTGAATATAATAGTCATAAAAATGGATTCCCCCAAAAGGTTGTGGAATTTTCCTTTGTAAGGATTTTTAAGATGTTAAGATTCCAGTTAAGAATTTTTAACTGAGGTTTGGATGGCCACCTCTCAGAGTTGCTTTGACAGTGGATTCTTGCACTGGGGCAGGGGGTTGGACTAGTTACTTTTTAAAACATGTCCAGAGGAGGGTGACCAAAATGGGAAAAGGTCTGGAGACCATGAAGCCCTATGAGGAGCAGCTTTAGGGAGCTGGGTGTTGTTTAGCCTGGGAAAAGAAGGTTAAGAGGGAACATGATAGCCATGTTTAAACACTTGTTTTTATCATTATTTTAATTATTGTAATGAGAAAAACAAAACACAAACCAACAAAACATAAACCAACATACCACTTTAAGTAGATACAACCTAACAAAACATGTTAAATATTTGAAAGGATGTGATAGGGAAGATGGAGCAAACTGGTTTTCTGTGCTCTAGAGACTAGGATATGGAGCAATGGCTTCAAACTACAGGAAAAGATGTTCCATGTAAGTAATAGGAAGAATGTTGTGATGGTGAGAAGAGTTCAACAGTGGAATACACTGCTGCTGCAATGGAGTATTGTGGAGTCTTCTTTGGAGGGTTTTAAACAGAGGCTGGATAGCTATCCATCGGGAATGTTTTGACGGCGTCTTCCCACATGGTAGATTCTATGATATATAGCGTCCAAACGTTGCACCCTTTTTGCTGATGAATCCAGAATCCCCTCCTAGCCAAGGGTAAACATGGGGCCCCTAAATTCTACCCAAACTCTCCCTCTCTAATCATCCACATCCCAATGGCTGGCAGCCCCTGGGTTGGGCAGTCACACTCATGTACACTTTGGTGAGGCTGATGGGCGATGGGCTCCCAAGGGGTACATAATGCAGAAGAAAACAGGAAAACCAAAGCGCACAACTTTCACCCATCTTACTGCACGTAGGCGAGATTCATTTCCCTATGAATCCATTCTCAGCCCTTGTATCTTTTCCCAGCCACCAAGCCCATGGAAATGAATATCAAACAAGGTCACCAATACAAACGAACCCTTTCTACATCATGGGACGGTTCCTCCTCCGCCAGTCATTACGTGGCCAGCTAAGGGTGGATCAGAACCCAGTTTCTCAGCACCACAAACCCTCTCTCAATGCTCCCCCCACACCCAAGGAAAGAGATGTGGAAGAGAGAGGAAGCATAGGGCCACTATGTGCCCCCCCCTTTCCCTTTCCTTTCCCTGACCTGGTTTGAACTCTGGGGCCATTTCCGCACTAGCCTGTTATAGCGCTACGATTGCACTTTCAACATCCTCTGGAATCCTGGGGTTTGCAGTTTGTTGTTAATGTTTGGCCATGACACTCACAATGACAGATGACACCAAATTGGGAGGGGTTGCTAATACGCCAGAGGACAGGATCAAAATTCAAAATGACCTGGATAGATTGGAGAGCTGGGCCAAGGGGAACAAAATGAGATTCAACAGAGAGAAGTGTAAGGTCCTACACTTAGGTAGAAAAAATGGAATCCACAAATATAGGATGGGGGACACGTGGCTGGATAGCAATACGTGTGAAAGGGATCTTCATAGACCACAAGCTGAACATGAGTCAGCAGTGTGATGCGGCAGCCAAGAAAGCCAATGCAATTCTCGGCTGCATCAATAGGAGTATGGTGTCTAGATCGAGGGAGGTACTGGTACCACTCTACTCTGCTTTGGTTAGACCCCATCTTGAATACTGTGTCCAGTTCTGGGCACCCCAATTCAAGAAGGACATTGACAAGCTGGAGCAAGTCCAGAGGAGGGTGACCAAAATGGTGAGGGGCCTGGAAGCCATGAAGCCCTATGAGGATAGACTTAGAGAGCTGGGGATGTTTAGTCTGCAGAAGAGGACGTTAAGAGGGGACAGGATAGCCATGTTTAAATATTTGAAGGGATGCCACGTAGAGGAAGGAGAGGGCTTGTTTTCTGCTGCTCCAGAGACCAGGACAAGGAGCAATGGATTCAAGCTGTAGGAAAGGAGATTCCACCTGAACCTCAGGAAGAACTTCCTGACAGTCAGGGCTGTCCAGCAGTGGAATCTGCTGCCTCGGAGAGTAGTGGAGGCTCCTTCCTTGGAGGTTTTTAAGCAGAGGCTTGATGGCCATCTGTCCAAGGGAGTGCTTTGAGGGTGTTCCTGCATGGCAGAAGGGGGTTGGACTGGATGGCCCCTGGGGTCTCTTCCAACTCTGAATTTCTATGAATTTCTATGATTCTATGACTCTAAAACCCATCTGCCTGGTAGCAGAGGCAGGCCTCGCTACAGGGGGACTGGTGCGGCCCTCTCAATGTTGTTGGACTGGCTCTCCCAGGAATGCTGGGCATTGCAGTCTGATGACCTCTGGAGGAATATATGTTCCAGTCCTACAAAAAAAGGTGCAATTGACATCCCCGGATTCTCTGTCATTTGTGTTTCCTCTGGCGGTTTAGCAAAGATCTTGAATGACTTCCAGAAGCAGCTTTTGGCTGTCTAGGAAAATACTATATTTTTTTGTGGTTGAGGAGGAACAAGAGATTATTTCCGGATGGCGGTTCTTAATCACGTCCCGTATTCGCGGATTTGGGACTTTCTCCCCGATGCGCCAGGTGTAACGCCAATACTGTGCCGGGAACAGCTGGATTCAGCAAATGATATAAATCATTGGCACAGGAACTTGCCCAAAGTCATTCAGTGTCTGAGCAGAAGCCTTAAATAAATAAATATATATTTGATTATTTAAATCTTAAGTCCTGGGGGTCCCCGATAAAGGAAAGGTTCAGAACCACTGATATAAATAATCTTGCATTTTACTGCAAATAAGTTCTGCAGCTATTTTATCCAAGCACAGAAAGTGGCCTTCACACCATCAGGGCATTCATCCTTCTAGCCAGTGCTGGCTCCTCTATTAGTGGCATGAGTCTGCTCTGGGTTTTAGTCCAAACTTGAAAGGAGAGGCGGAGGTGCTGCATGCTGTTGCTCCATCAGCCCAGAATCTTGAAAAGCCCTTTTCAAGTTCAGACAAAAACCCACAGTGGGTTCACCACCCCCTGGACAAAGAAGATGCCGCTGCCCTTGTCTCCTTGAAACCTCCAACCAGGGCAACAGAGGTAGGGCTGGGGATACCCATCACCTTCCAGTTCCTCTAGCCACTGTAGCCAAGGGTGAGGAATGATGGGACATGGAGTCCCCAAAATATTCAGAGGGCTGCACAATTCCCAGTTGTGTAGCATAGAATCATAGAATCCTAGAGTTGGAAGGAGACTCCAGAGGTCATCCAGTCCAACCCCCTTCTGCCATGCAGGAATAGAATCATAGAATCCTAGAGTTGGAGGAGACCCCCGGGGGCATCCAGTCCAACCCCCTGCCATGCAGGAACACCCATCAAAGCATTCCCAACAGATGGCCATCCAGCCTCCGCTTAAAAACCTCCAAAGAAGGAGGAGGCTCCACCACACTCCATATCCTCAGAAGCCCCCTTGGAGCCTTGGCCCACGTCGCCCCCTGCGCTCTCGGGAGACCCCCGAATGTTATCCCTCCCGGCGGTCTCCCATCCCGGAATTAACCAGGCTAAGCCCTGCTTAGCTTCCCAAATCAGACCCGTTCCGGCTGGGTGGGTGGCATCGCCTAAGGTGAGGGGGGCAATCCTTGCAAGGCGGCGCCCTTCCTCTCCGCGCTCCCTCGGCCATGCTTTGCGCCCGATCCTGAGCGGGCTCCACCCCCGACTTGCTCCAACCCTGGGAAACCTGCACGCTTTCTTGCAGCGGAGGGGCTCCGATAGGCGGGGCGCTGCTCGGCGCTCCGGGCATCCCTCGTGCGGACAGCCGGGGCGCGATCGTGCCGCGCTAAGGCCCGGGGCTCCTCCTCCGCCGCTCCTCCTCTTCCTCCAGCCGGCGACGCGGGGTCAGAGCGGGGCCAAGATGGCGACTCCCACGGCGGGCGACGCGTTCGCCTTCTGCCGCGGCCCGGCGCCCGGGAGGGCCCTGGAGGTGCGCTTCATCGGCGGCGCCAAGGTGAGCCCGCGGCCTCGGGCGGCACGGGGCGGGGGGCGGCGCCGGGCGGAGGGGGGAGGCGCGTCTTTCCAAGCCGGGGGGGCCCTCCCCGCCCTCCGCCGCCGCCCGCCGCTTTCCCCGGCATTGCACGCGGAGGTTGCGCCCGGCCTCCTCGGGAGCAAGCCTCCTTGCAGCCATGTCCGCACTAGCCGGTTATAGCGCTACGATTGCACTTGCAACCTCCTCTGGAATCCTGGGGTTTGCAGTTTCGGGAGGGGCCGGACGGCCCCTCCCGAAACTGCAAACCCCAGGATTCCAGAGGAGGTTGCAAGTGCAATCGTAGCGCTATAACCGGCTAGTGCGGAAACGGTATGGCCGGATCTGCGGGGGTGGGGGGATTGGGGGAGCTGTGCAGGATCTCTGAATGGGAAGACACCCCCCCTCCGTTAAAGAAATCCTTGGCTTCGGAAAAGGGGACCCCTTGCTGCCAGTCAGAGTTGAGAGGGTTGGGTAGGTGGGCCAGGGGTCCGAGGAACGAGCAGCCCCCCAAACTCCTCTGCAGAGGATCCCGGATCCAGTCCTGGGGGTCTCGGAGGAGGAGGAGGAGGAGGGGGAGGAAGAAGAAGGGAGGCCTGCTTGCAACCCTGGTGGGCTGCTGCCAGCCAGGGTTGGCACTGCTGGGCGAGGTAGAGCTCAGGCTCTGCAGAAAGGCAGCTTCCCATATTCTTTGGCGCAAAGTCCCGAGTTCAACTCCTGCCATCTCCAGGCAGAGCAAGGAAGGAATGGTGGGCGGCTGCTGGCCAGGGTTGGCACTGCTGGGCGAGGTGGAGCTCAGGCTCTGCAGAAAGGCAGCTTCCCGTATTCTTTGGCGCAAAGTCCCAAATTCAACCCCCAGCATCTCCAGGCAGAGCAAGGAAGGAATGGTGGGCGGCTGCCAACCAGGGTTGGCACTGCTGGGGGAGGTGGAGCTCAGGCTCTGCAGAAAGGCAGCCTCTCCTGTTCTTTGGCGCAAAGTCCTGAGTTCAATTCCTGGCATCTCCAGGCAGAGCTAGGAAGGAATGGTGGGCTGCTGCCGGCCAGGGTTGGCACTGCTGGGCGAGGTAGAGCTCAGGCTCTGCAGAAAGGCAGCTTCCCATATTCTTTGGCGCAAAGTCCCGAGTTCAACTCCTGCCATCTCCAGGCAGAGCAAGGAAGGAATGGTGGGCGGCTGCCAGCCAGGGTTGGCACTGCTGGGTAAGGTGGAGCTCAGGCTCTGCAGAAAGGCAGCTTCCCATATTCTTTGGCGCAAAGTCCCGAGTTCAACTCCTGCCATCTCCAGGCAGAGCTAGGAAGGAATGGTGGGCTGCTGCCGGCCAGGGTTGGCACTGCTGGGCGAGGTAGAGCTCAGGCTCTGCAGAAAGGCAGCTTCCCATATTCTTTGGCGCAAAGTCCCGAGTTCAACTCCTGCCATCTCCAGGCAGAGCTAGGAAGGAATGGTGGGCTGCTGCCGGCCAGGGTTGGCACTGCTGGGCGAGGTAGAGCTCAGGCTCTGCAGAAAGGCAGCTTCCCATATTCTTTGGCGCAAAGTCCCGAGTTCAACTCCTGCCATCTCCAGGCAGAGCAAGGAAGGAATGGTGGGCTGCTGCCGGCCAGGGTTGGCACTGCTGGGCGAGGTAGAGCTCAGGCTCTGCAGAAAGGCAGCCTCTCCTGTTCTTTGGCGCAAAGTCCTGAGTTCAATTCCTGGCATCTCCAGGCAGAGCAAGGAAGGAATGGTGGGCTGCTGCCGGCCAGGGTTGGCACTGCTGGGCGAGGTAGAGCTCAGGCTCTGCAGAAAGGCAGCTTCCCATATTCTTTGGCGCAAAGTCCCGAGTTCAACTCCTGCCATCTCCAGGCAGAGCAAGGAAGGAATGGTGGGCGGCTGCCAGCCAGGGTTGGCACTGCTGGGTAAGGTGGAGCTCAGGCTCTGCAGAAAGGCAGCTTCCCATATTCTTTGGCGCAAAGTCCCGAGTTCAACTCCTGCCATCTCCAGGCAGAGCAAGGAAGGAATGGTGGGCGGCTGCCAGCCAGGGTTGGCACTGCTGGGTAAGGTGGAACTCAGGCTCTGCAGAAAGGCAGCCTCCCCTGTTCTTTGGCGCAAAGTCCCGCGTTCAACTCCTGGCATCTCCAGGCAAAGCTAGGAAGGAATGGTGGGCTGCTGCCGGCCAGGGTTGGCACTGCTGGGCGAGGTAGAGCTCAGGCTCTGCAGAAAAGCAGCCTCCCCTGTTCTTTGGCGCAAAGTCCCGAGTTCAACTCCTGACATCTCCAGGCAGAGCAAGGAAGGAATGGTGGGCTGCTGCCGGCCAGGGTTGGCACTGCTGGGCGAGGTAGAGCTCAGGCTCTGCAGAAAAGCAGCCTCCCCTGTTCTTTGGCGCAAAGTCCCGAGTTCAACTCCTGGTATCTCCAGGCAGAGCAAGGAAGGAATGGTGGGCTGCTGCCGGCCAGGGTTGGGTGCCCACTCTCCTCCTTGGCCCCCTTCCCCCAGAAGCACAGATTTTGATATTTGCAATTTTTCCATACCTGCCCCTGTAACCCTAGTGAATGTAGAGACTGATTATGCTTTTATCACCTCTTCTTCTTTCCATTTAAAGGGGAAAGGACTCTTTGCAACCAGGAATATCCAGAAGGGGGAAACGATTTTTGTTGAGAGGCCCGTGGTGGCCGCACAGTTCCTCTGGAATGCCCTGTATAAATACAGAGGTGAGACGCCGTGTTCTCGTTGGCTTCTGGGAGGACACGCTATGTTTCTTTCTTTCTCTGCCTATACATTATATTAGCACTTTTGATAATGGCATTGGGGTGGCCGGGAACAGGTTCTTTCCTCCCCACTAGATCCTTTAGCAATTGTGGGAAAGGGGAGTGTACGGGTGTACTTGACCCCAAACCCACCCCTTGATCCGGGGTTCATTATCCCACGTCCCTGAAGTCAAAAGTTCCTGGAGTGTATCCACACTGCAGAATCATAGAGCATTGACGCTGCTTTAACTGCCATGGTTCCAATCCAGAGAATCCAGGGACTTGAATTATTTAAACTAGTAGTGGAATACAAGATAGACATGAGTCAACAGTGTGATGTGGCAGCTAAAAAGGCCAATGTGATTCTAGGCTGCATTAATAGGAATACAGTGTCTGGGCCAAGGGAAGTAATAGTACCACTTGATTCTGCTTTGGTCAGATCTTACCTGGAATACTGCATCCAGTTCTGGGTATCACAATTCAAGAAGGATATTGAAAGGGTAGAATGTGTCCAGAGCAGGGCGATCAAGATAGTAAAAGGCCTGGAAAGCCCTATGAGAAGTGGCTTAGGGAGCTGGGTACATTTATCCTGGAGAAGAGAAGGTTAAGAGGTGACATGGTAGTCATCATATTTAAATATTTGAAGGGGTGCCATATGGAAGATGGAGCAAGCTTGTTTTCTGCTGCTCCAGAGACTAGGGCATGGAGCAATGGCTCCAAACTACAGGAAAGGAGATTCCACCTAAATATTAGGAAGAACTCCCTGATGGTAAGAGGAATTTGACGGTGGAATACACTGCCTCAGTAGAGTGTAAAGTCTCTTTCTTCGGAGGTTTTTAAACAGAGGCTGGATGGCCATCTGTCAGGAGTGCTTTGATGGTGTCTCTGCATGGCAGAAGGGTGTTGGACTGGGTAGCCCTTGGTTTCTGTTCCAGCTCCATGATTCTGAGATGTCCATCAGAGAGGTGTAATATTGTAGTCCAGGAGAGCAGAATTTGAAACCTACAAATCCTAGGTTTCCTAGAATGAAGCCATGTCAATCAAGGTGCTATAATTGTGACATGGAGCTGAAATACAGAGAGAAAGTACTTTGCTGTATACCCAACAAAGAAGCCATGCTGGCTGGAGGATTTTGGGAACCTTGGGTTGCTTCCGCACTAGAGTGTTATAGCATCATGATTCCACTCAACATCCTATGGAATCCTGCGGTTTGCAGTTTCGGTAGGGGCTTATTCCATGTCCCTGAAGTCAAAAGTTCCTGGAGCATATCCACACTGCAGAATCATAGAGCACTGACGCTGCTTTAACTGCCATGGTTCCAATCCAGAGAATCCAGGGACTTGAATTATTTGAACTAGTAGTGGAATACAAGATAGAGATGAGTCAACAGTGTGATGTGGCAGCTAAAAAGGCCATAGACATGAGTCAACAGTGTGATGTGGCAGCTAAAAAGGCCGATGTGATTCTAGGCTGCATTAATAGCCTGGCCCCTCCCGGAACCCCAGGATTCCATAGGATGTTGAAAGTGGAATCATGGCGCTATAACACTCTAGTGCAGAAATAGCCATAGTCGAAAAAATAACATTTCCAGACTCTGGAATGATAGGAGATAGTTTTAGTTTTTTTAATGAATTAAATGTTCAGAATGCAGACAGTTCTGGCAGAGATGGCTTGCTTGAACACTTTCTTTCCCCCCGATATCCACCTATTCCACCTCCAGCTTGTGACCACTGTTTGCGAGCACTGGAGACTGCAGAAGAAAATGCACAACGGCTTCTCGGCAGATTTCAGGTCCTCCCTCATCCAGAGCAGTGCAGCATCCGAAAAGACCTCCACCAGCATTGTCCCAGCTGCCAGGTAAGTGCGGCTTCGTTGTTTGTCTGTTCATTCAAATGTTTATATTCCCCTTCCTCGATACCAGAAGATGCCTGGGCAGCGTGCAGTAAAATCACTTGCAGCCAAAACCAGTTTGGTTCTTTTAAACTGTTAAAGCAATTTAAAGTTTAAAGCAATAAAAGCTCTTTGAGGACGTGGCTTAGGGAGCTGGGCGAGTTTAGCTGGAAGGACCACTCGTGCCCACCCCAGTGTTAGAGCAATAGCCGGAAGCTACAGCCGAGGTGCTGAAATGGAAATCTGGTATCATTTTGCTCCTGATGTTTTTTTTCCAGCAGCCTCCACTTTTTTAATGATTTCTTTCTTGGTATCCAAACTGTCTGGCAATGGAATCTGCTGCCTCGGAGTGTGGTGGAGTCTCCTTCTTTGGAGGTTTTTAAGCAGAGGCTGGATGGCCATCTGTCGGGAATGCTTTGAGGGTGTTCCTGCCTAGCAGGGGGTTGGACTGGATGGCCCCTGGGGTCTCTTCCAACTCTATGATGCTATGATTCTATGAAATGATGGAGGTTGTTAAGCAGAGGCTGGATGGCCATCTGTTGGGAATGCTTTGATGGGTGTTCCTGCCTAGCAGGGGGTTGGACTGGATGGCCCCTGGGGTCTCTTCCAACTCTATGATGCTATGATTCTATGAAATGATGGAGGTTGTTAAGCAGAGGCTGGATGGCCATCTGTTGGGAATGCTTTGATGGGTGTTCCTGCTTAGCAGGGGGTTGGACTGGATGGCCCCTGGGGTCTCTTCCAACTCTAGGATTCTGTGATTCTTATAGACATAGGATTTTTTTATTTAAAGACGATGGGTTTGGGTGGTGAGGCAGGCTTATCTGCTCTCCTTTTCTCTGTGTTTTGCTGCTCACGCATGCTCAGTAAGGGAATCTGGAGGCAATTGCTGTTTACCCTGCCTGTGTAGGTAGATACACTATACCAGGATTGGCTAGAGAAGAATCCAACTTTTTCTGAGCTCAGACTTCATAGAATCACAGAGTTGGAAGAGACCCCAAGGGCCATCGAGTCTAACCCCCTTCTGCCATGCAGGAAGACGCCATCAAAGCATTCCCTTTGGCCATCCAGCCTCTGTTTAAAAACCTCCAAAAAAAGAGGCTCCACCACTCTCCTGGGCACTGGTCTTACGGTCAGGAAGTTCTTCGTAATGTTTAGATGGAATTGCCACCTTCTTTTGAGGTTTTTAAATAGAGGCTGCATGGCCATTTGCTGAGGGTGCTCTGAGTGTGTGTTTCTCCATGGCAGGGGGTTGGACGCGATGGCCATTGTGGTCTCTTCCAACTCTGTGATTCTATGAATCCATGATTTCTATGGAATCTCTTTTCCTGAAGGTTGAAGCCATTGCTCTGTGTCCTAGTTTCTGGAGCAGCAGAAAACAGGCTTGTTCCATCTTTGGAGGGTCTGAAAGGGTCTGGAAGCCATGCCCTATGACGAATGCCTTAGGGGGCTGGGTATGTTTAGTCTGCAGAAGAGAAGGTTAAAAGGGGACATGATAGCCATGTTTAAATATTTGAAAGGATGCTATGTTAAAGAGTGAGCAGGCTTGTTTTCTGCCGCTCTGGAGACTAGGACAAGGAGCAATGGATTCAAGCTGCAGGAAAGGAGATTGCACTTGAACCTCAGGAAGAACTTCCTGGCGGTCAGGGCTGTCCAGCAGTGGAATCTGCTGCCTCCATGGAGTGTGGTGGAGTCTCCTTCTTTGAGGTTTTTAAGCAGAGGCTGGATGGCCATCTGTTGGGAATGTTTTGATGGGTCTTCCTGCATAGCAGGGGGTTGGACTCGATGGCCCCTGGGGTCTCTTCCAACTCTAGGATTCTGTGATTCTATGATCCACCATATGACATCCCTTCAAATATTTAAACTTGGCTGTCATGCCCCCTCTTAACCTTGTCTTCTCCAAGTTAAACATCCCCAGCTTCCTAAGCCGCTCCTCCTAGGGCTTCATGGTTTCCAGGCCTTCTACCATTTTGATCCCCCTCCTCTGGACATATTCCACCTTGTCAGTATCCTTCCTGAACTGCGGTGCCCAGAACTGAACACGGAATTCCAGATGGGGTCTGACCAAGGTAGAATTTCTCCCCTCGGTCTAGACGCTATAGACTATTGATGTGGCCTGGAGCATGGCTGTTTGTAGAGTCACCCAAAATGCTTCTTTGTACTCAAGGTGACGTACTGCAGTGCAGAGTGCCGGCAAGCAGCATGGGAACAATATCACCAGGTTTTGTGCCTGGGGCCCTCCAGAGAGGATCCCATCCACCCCCTCAACAAACTGCAGGAGGCGTGGAGGTAAGTGGATTTGCCCCCTCCTGTGCAATACCAAAAACTTCCATTCCGTTTGGGGCTTATGGAGGTGATGTTTCAGGATCCAGCTAGAACCAAAGCTGCAGCCTCCAGCCAGGTTGATTAAAGGGCTGCAGACTTATTCATTCATTAAAATATTTGGCTTGGTAGTTATGTTACTGAATCTGTTATAAGTTCACTCTCCCAGAGTTTTCTTGGCAAGATTTGTTCAGAGGAGGTTTGGCCATTACCTTCCTCTGAGGCTGAGAGAAGCGTGTCTTGCCCAAAGCCGTTCAGTGAGTTTCTGTTGTGGAGGGGGGATCTGAACCTTCATCTCCCAGAGGCCTAGTCCAACGTGCGACTTGGCTCTCAAAAAATATTTATATACCTCTTATTTTATGGGAGCTTTTATGCCTCAGAATGTAGTGGAGTCTCCTTCCTTGGAGGTTTTTAAGCAGAGGCTTGATGGCCATCTGTCGGGAGTGCTTTGAGGGTGTTCCTGCATGGCAGGGGGTTGGACTGGATAGCCTGTGTGGTCTCTTCCAACTCTACATTTTTATGATTCTATGATTCTATGATTCTGTGAGCGGTGTGCAAGTGTAATGATTAATTGTCCATCATCATCAGTTACAGTTGGCCCTCCATGTTTGCTGATTTGACTTTCACAGGTTTGATTATTTGCGAGTTTCGTCAACCTTTGCTCCCCCTCCAGCACTTCTTTTCCAGGGCCTTTTCCGCACTAGCCTGTTATAGCGCGATGATTCCACTTGCAACATCCTTGGAATCCTGGGGTTTGCAGTTTGGCCCCTCCCGAAACTGCAAACCCCAGGACTCCAGAGGATGTTGCAAGTGGAATCATTGTGCTATAACAGGCTAGGGCGGAAAAGGCCCAGGGTAACTTCCCTCTCGGCTGCTTCAGTCAGGCCACAAGGCTCTTTAAAAACCTGCCTCTGGTCCTCCGCCCCCTCCGCCTCCTCCACCAGCCACTGCCTGGCCAGCTAAGGATGGATTCCACCCCAAGTTCTCTGCACCACAAACCTCCCAATGCTCCCAGAGACACCCAAGAAAGGTGGTGGAGGAGGGAGAGGAAGCCTAGGGCCACCGTTGCTCCTTTCCTTGACCTGGTTTGGACCCTGGGTGTCCGCTCTCCCCACCAGACCTCAGCCCCCTTCCCACAGGCACACAAAAACATTTTGATATTTGCAATTTTTTCACGTTTGTATGAGTTTCTGCATGGGAGCACAACAAGGGCCGGTTTGTCATCACTCCTGTGCCCCTAACCCTAGAAAATGTGGGGTGCCAGCTGTGCTGTATCCTTCCTGACCTGGGACTCCATTTGACCCATTTCAAGAATGTGGAATTTAAAACAATTTGAACAGCCTAGAAGCAGATCAGACAACTTAGCAAGTGAAAAGCTGCTCAGAAGGTGCATGCAATTTAAAACCGTCTTGGAAGAAACCATAGGCCCCAAAGACTTTAATGAAAAGCCACTTGGCTTAAAATTTGTGCCGTTGCCAGTGCCAAACTGGTCTTCAAGGGGAGGCCTTCCGGAACACCCTAAAACAGCCATTGTTTCAGGAAGAGCATGACTGAAGCAGCCATTGTTGGAAAAAGGTTTGCTGTGATCTTTGGTCCAATAAAATACTATGATGTGCATGTGGAAAGCACCTGGGGGAATGACAGCGCATGTCATGAGGTAATCCCCTTGGGACAAAAAGCTGAGTCCACAGTGTAATGTAATGTAACGAGGAGAAGGGGCTACATCAGCCATGGGACATGAAATCCTGGCTGGGGTTACACCTTATGTACATAAGGAGATGGGATCTGGCCAGCATCTCTCTCGGTCTGCCTGATTGTTGGCTGGAGGCTTTGCCAGGGCGTATCTCCACTTGATGTGTTGATGATGGAATGCTGAATCTCTGTTGGAGGATCTGCAAATCCTGTACATATGTATATATTGGAACAGGAGATAAAAAGCCTCCAGGTATCCTTGGAAGACAACACTGTGTGATAGCGTTCCTTAGTGGGTGAGTTTGGGGGTCAGAGCAGTGCTGCATATCGTACTCTGCTGCACACGCTTTTGTTGCTGTGTTTATCAACTCTGCTCTATGTGTTTTGTTTTGCATTTGACTCTGAGCCACGTTTGGTCAGAGCTCAGTGGAAAAAGGGAAGATTTATCACGTTTTGCATAAATCCTATCATCCACCATCCCTCCACAGCCATTTGGTTGAATGTGGATTCTGTGAAAAGAAACACTTCTTTTTCTTGCCCAGGAACATCCATTACCCACCTGAGACTTCAAGCATCATGCTGATGGCCCGAATGGTTGCTACCGTCAAACAGGTGCGTAGCTGTACAATTGAAAGTTCTGGTGATGACCTTTAAAGCCTCACGTGGCTCAGGTCCAGCTTATTTGCAACACTGTGTTCTCCCTTACGAACCGGCCCTGGCTTTGAGATCTGCTGGAGAGGCCCTTCTCTCTGTCCCACCAGCTTCGCAGGTATACCTGGTGGGAACGTGGGAGAGACAGTGGCTGCCCCCAGGCCCTGGAGCTCCCTTCCCAGAGAAATCAGACTGGCATCCTCCCTACTGTCCTTCCGCAATCAGGTAAAGACATTTTTATCCAGACAGGTGGTCGAAGTGTGATTGTATGTGGCCTGGCTGATAGAATGTCCTGGATATTGTGTTCCTGATGAACATTTGAGTTTTCTTTATGCATTTTAACATTGTTTTAATCCTTTTCTAGTGTTTAATTATATTTTAAGTTTTGTATTCTGTGGGTTTTAGTTGTGCCTTTTAGTTGTAAGCCTCCCTGAGTCCCAACCTGGGGAAAAAGCAGGATATAAATAGCAATTGCTGCTGCCGTGGTCTTAATACTGTGGTCTTCAAACAAACTTTCAGTAGTAGCCTCAGGTGCAGCAACAGAAAATGAGTTGAGACTCCCTTCCCTGGAAATCTGGAAGTCTCCAAAACCCAAGAGATTTTTTTCTGCCAGCCGCCCACTTCTGCTTTTGAGGTGGTGGCTGCAGCACTCTTGCTTCTTCATTTGTCAGATCTGAGGAGTGCTGTGGCCGCTGCCTTAAAGGTAGAAGCGGGCAGCTGGCAGTAAAAACAGAGATGCTGAGGATCTGTGAAATGGGAGGAGGCATGGATTTGTGCCGAGCACTATGCTTGGGTTCCCACCAGGCCACAAATCCTCAGTCTCTCTCCAACCTCATGTCTCATGCGCAACACAAGTCGTGAATGAATGAGATGCAAGGCTATTCCAAAAAGTTACCGTATTCCAAATTTGGAAGAATTTGAAATACAGAACATTTCTTGTCCCAGGCATTTTGGATAAGGGATAATCAACTTTTTATATTGAAAACACAGCTATACCCAGTGCAAGCAAACAAAACAAACCAGTGTCAGGTAGTTAAATCTGAATTCCCTGATGGGTCATTTTGAGAAATGATAATCAAATGCATTTTTAAATATTATTGCCTTCTGCACAGCCTTTGTTTATTCAGTAGTATCTTATTCGCTGTTTCCCAAGGAAAAAGCAGGAGGAGAGGTAGACTGCAATCCTCACAAGAGAGTGCCAAGAGAGGTAAAGACAGTGTGAAATGTTGAAGTTTTTATTGCTGCTTTCTTCCAGGCTAAAGACAAAGACTGGTGGATCAAACTCTTTGCTCAGTTCTGCAGCAAAACGGCCAACGAGGAAGAGGAAATTGTCCACAAGCTCTTGGGAGACAAGTTTAAGGTCAGAGTTGCCTATGGAAATAGAGATCGGTTTCTGTGATTTCGCTCTCTTCTCCTTCTTCCTCCTTACTTACCTGCTTGCTTTGTTGTGTTCATATCTCATTTGGATATCAGGAAGATCTCTTATTTTATTTTTTTTGAAATATTTTTATTAAAAATTTAATTGCAAAAAATAAAAAAGAAACAAGTGGATATACACCATTATTAGATGTATCCCATACACCCCCACTTGCAAGCTTAAATTTTCCAGCTGAATCTAATTTGTTTCTGTTTACACAAGAGAAGAACAGTGACATTTCCATTAACAAGAAAAAATAACAGTTACCCTTCTTTCTTTCATTTCTTATACATTTATAATATCTTTCTTTATGCCCCCTTTTTCTTTGCACACCAGATCTTAGTTCTTTTTCAAGTACAAGCTGAGTATCCCTTATCTGTAAATCTGAAATCCGAAAACCTCCACAAACCAAAGCTTTTTGCCACCAGCTGCCCGCTTCCACCTTCAGCATGGCAGCTGTGGTGCTCCTGCTCACCCATAGAATCACAGAATTGGAAGAGACCACAATGGCCATTGAGTCCAACCCCGTTCTGCCATGCAGGAACAAACAAAAGTGTCCCCAGCAGATGGCCATCCAGGCTCTGTTTAAAAACTTCCAAAGAAGGTGACTCCACTTCACTCCAAGGCAGCATATTCCACTTTTGAACAGCTCTTACCATTCAAGAAGTTCATCCTGATGTTTAGGTGGGACTTCTTTTTCCTGTCGTTTGAATCCATTGCTCCGTGTCCTAGTCTCTGGAGCAGCAGAAAACAAGCTTGCTCCATCTTCAACATGACATCCCTTCAAATATTTAAACGTGGCTATGAGGTCACTTCTCAACCTTCTTTTCATCAGGCTAAACATACCTTATCTCCCTAAGCTGCTTCTCATAAGGCATGATTTTCCAGATCCTCAGTCTCTCTCCAGGCTCATGTGTCACACCACAAGCAGTGAACAAATGAGATGCAAGGCTAAGAAGAGATGTGAGGATCTATGAAAGTGTGGGATTCCAAGCATAGTGCTATGATGCGTTGTGGTGCTCCTGCTCATTCATTCACAGGCCCTCCCAGAGATCTCCCATGTGCAGGAAGCGCCCACCTTTTGATACCCCGTTATCTGAAGACTTGCTTTTTTGAGGCTTCCAAATTAGGACAAGTTCCAATAATTCAGCCAGGCTTCTGCTCTTTCATCGGTTCTTCTTGGCTGTGGAGGCTCACTTGAAACTGCATGCATGCTTTGCTTGCAAAATGGGTAGGGGGAAGGAAAGGCTTTGAGCCGACTGAGAGACTTTGCAAGCAACACGTGTGCCATTGCTGCCAAATGAGTCTCCATAAATCCTTCATGCTCCCTACAGTGCAGTACATGCAATCTGGTTTTCAACCAATTCTGTTTTCATAGAATCATAGAATCATAGAATTGTAGAAATGTAGAGTTGGAAGAGACCACACAGGCCATCCAGTCCAACCCCCTGCCATGCAACAACACCCTCAAAGCACTCCTGACAGATGGCCATCCAGCCTCTGCTTAAAAACCTCCAAGGAAGGAGACTTCACTACACTCCGAGGCAGCAGATTCCATTGCCGGACAGCCCTGACTGTCAGGAAGTTCTTCCTGAGGTTCAGGTGGAATCTCCTTTCCTGCAGCTTGAATCCATTGCTCCTTGTCCTGGTCTCTGGAGCAGCAGAAAACAAGCCCCCTCCTTCCTCTACGTGGCATCCCTTCAAATATTTAAACATGGCTATCATGTCCCCTCTTAACCTTCTTTTCTGCAGACTAAACATCCCCAGCTCTCTAAGTCTATCCTCATAGGGCTTCATGTCTTCCAGGCCTCTCACTATTTTGGTCGCCCTCCTCTGGACTTGCTCCAGCTTGTCAATATCCTTCTTGAATTGGGGTGCCCAGAACTGGACACAGGATTCAAGATGGGGTCTAACCAAAGCAGAGTAGAGTGGTACCGGTACCTCCCTCGATCTAGACACCAGACTCCTATTGATGCAGCCAAGAATTGCATTGGCCTTCTTGGCTGCCGCATCACACTGCTGACTCATGTTCAGCTTGTGGTCTATGGAGACTCCTAGATCCCTTTCACACGTACTGCTATCGAGCCACGTGTCCCCCATTCTATATTTCTGTATTCCATTTTTTCTCCCTAAGTGTAGGACCTTACACTTCTCTCTGTTGAATTTCATTTTGTTCGCCCTGGCCCAGTTCTCCAATCTGTTCAGGTCATTTTGAATTTTGATCCTGTCCTCTGGCGTATTAGCAACCCCTCCCAATTTGGTGTCATCTGCAAATGTGATGAGCATGCCCTCTATTCCTTCATCCAAGTCATTGATAAAAATATTGAACAGCACTGGGCCTAGGACAGAACCCCTGTGGCACCCCACTAGTCACTTCTCTCCAGGATGAAAAGCAGCTCTGACAGTGCTCCGGTCCCTAACCTAAGTGGGAGAAGCCTATAGTACTGCATTTTATGTGTGTGCAAATACAGGTATTCCAAAATCCAAAAAAAATCCAAAATGCTGGTCCCAAGCATTTTGGATAAGGGATACTCAGCCTCTACTCCTCTTCCTTTTGGTCCTCCAGGATCAGGAAGGAGAAGCTTCACTTTTGTCTGGCTTCCCATGGTTATGATGTCCTTTATCCACACTCTGTACAGCACCTGCCATTTTCTTACTACTATGCAGCACTGAGTGAACTTTTCTGTCTCTTCCTTTTGGGATCATTGCTGGTTCCTTCCAGGGCCAACTGGAAGTCCTGCGTGTGCTTTTTGCGGAAGCCCTTTATGATGACCATGTTGGCAGGGTAAGTCTGGCATTTTTCTACCATCTTCCTTGGTCCAAAAGTTTGGTCTAGAGTTGTGTCTTTTAGCGCGGGCTGGAATAGATATCCTTAGGAAACTTTTTGTGGCTTCCAGTCGTGGTCGGGCTGGGACTTGGTTCAAATCTCCAGTGAGTCACAAAATGATCTTGAGCCGGTGACTTTTTCACAGTCTGGCCTAGTTCGTAGGGAGGTTGTGGGAACAAAATCAACACTCTCTGTGTTAATTCATTACAAGCATTTGTTCAGCACCTCTCAGCCTGTCAGGACTCCTGACAAAAAGCAATTAAAGACATTGCTGATTTAATAGCCGCTTTAAGATGCATGCAGTTAAAACAGTCCCAAAAGCCACAGGGAGGTGGAGAAAGGGGTATGGTAGCTTTAATCTTGGGGCGGGGGGAGCAGGATATGTATGCAAGAAAGAAAGAAAAAAACTAAATTTCAGGAGTCGGTTAACACTCCAAGGCAAGCATTTTCACAGTGTGCAGAGCCTGCAGTGATAGTTGTGTGGCAGCTCTCAATCAGAGCGCGCATCCTTTGTAGCTTGTTGTGGTGGAGAAGACGAAGAGCCCACTGACCAGAACGATGAGCATGATGTTCCCTTTCATTTTACTGTCTCCCCTCAACAGTGGTTTTCTCCTGAAGGCTTCCGGTCGCTGTTTGCCCTGGTAGGTACCAATGGCCAAGGGATAGGAACCAGGTAAGTGGTGGAGTAGTTCTGGAAAAGGGGTGAATGGTTGAAAAGCTCTCTCTGAACCTGCATGGCTTTCCAGGGCCATTTCCGCACTAGCTTGTTATAGTGCTATTATTCCATTTTCAACTTCCGATGGAATCCTGGGGTTTGCAGTTTAGGGAGAGGCCCTCAAGCAGGATATGTATGCAAGAAAGAAAAAAAAATACTGAATTTTGGGAGAGGCCTTGAGGGCCTCTCCCTAAACTGCAAACCCCAGGATTCCATCGGATGTTGAAAGTGGAATAATAGCGCTATAACAGGCTAGTGCGGAAATGGCCCGGGAGAGGTTGACGGGTTAGGAACTGCAATCTATCCCTCCTCCACTGACTTGAATTGCACACAGTTTTCTAATCACCAAGGGTGGCCAGACTAATGAGTAAACAGAACGGTGTCCTAAGTCTTTTTCACACTACACTGTTGTCGTTCTTTGATACCACTTTAACCACTTTGATTTGTTTATTATTTAATTTTTACCTTGACTTTCTCCCAGTATGAGTCCCAAATCAACTTGCAGTATCAGATTAAAACAAAATACAATTAGAACAATATAGGATGATTTTTAAAAATTAATAGACAGTCATATTCAAATAGTTAAAAACAGTTTGAAATTCATATAAAACCTAAAACAAAAGTCCAATATGTTGTATTAAAATGCCTTTCTGCCACACCTGCTTAATGACTGAAGGTCTGTTTAAATAAAAGGTTTTTGCCTGCTGGCAAAAAAGGGTTCACAGGAGAGACAGCTGACCCTGTCCTGGGATGGGGGTCCACAGAGTGGGAGCAATCCCAAGAAGGCTTTATATGGAATCCTGGGATTTCTAGTGTGGGGAGGCAGTAGAAATCTCTTATGGAAAATTCTAGTCCTCTTTTTCAGAAGATTCTAAGCAATGCATGAAATGGCAGATCCCAGGATTCTGTAAAGAAAGAATCTGGGCATTCCTGGCTAGAGCCAACCGGTCACTGATCATAGACTCCTGTGGGTGGAGTGCGGGGGAGACAGATATGAAAAAACAGAGGCTTGTCTGAAAAAAGGTTATGTAGGACCAGTGCAGATAGGAATGGATGAAATCTGGGAAAGACTTTGATATGGTTAGGTAGGAAAAGGAAAATAAAGGAGATCTGAAGAGCTGAGAATGTGGAAAGTGCTCAAGAAGTTTATTTTGCTTGAAAGAGAGGTGGGTCCCACTTTGGGAGAAAAGGCAGCATTATAGATACAATCAATCAACCAATAAACTAATATTATTTTCCGTATCTCTCTCTCTGGATGGTTTAATAATTAACAAGGAAGATCAGACAGGCTTTACCACTTTGAACCCAGTCGTCAGCACAGCTGCTTGTCCAGTATACAATCAGCCCTCTGCATTTGCTGGTTTCATTTTCATGGATTTGATTATTTGTGAGTTTCTTCAATCCCTGTGCCCCACCTCAAGTGCTGCTTTTCTGGGGAAGACTTCCCCTCTCAATGGCTCTGATCAGGCCACACGGTCCTTTAAAAACCTGTTGGGAGGTGGATTTTACAGCACCTAGCACAAAATCCTCCCTGGAACCACTGCACTCTGAACAAAACGTGTCCCAGAGGCAAGCATAAACATACATACATACAGCAGAGTTTCAAAACAGCAACAAGCGTGAGCAGCTGCAGAGTGTAACATACAGCATCAGCCCTGACCCCACTCTACCCACTGGTTAGTAACTCTAACACACAGAGTTGTCATCCAAAAATATCTGGAGGCTTTTATTCTTCAAGTTCCAATATATACACATCTGTACAAGCAGGATACACAGATCCTCAGTCATAGGTTCAGCATCATAGACACATCAGGCAGAGGTTCGCTCGGACAGAGTTCCAGTGTCATAGTATCAGCAAGAGTCAGAGAGTTAGAAAAAGAACCTGTCTGAGCTCACCTCTTTTATATCCACCTGCTGATAGCTCATCCGCTAGGGACAATGGCTGATGCAACCCCTTGCCAGGATTTCACATTACCATGACTCAGCCTTACTGTCCCTGTCATGAGCCAGGCTGAGCAGGAGGCTGAGCAGGCTGCCAATTCAGACGGGGACGACTCTGAGTTGGGCTTGGACTCCCAGCCGGGGGAGGAGGACCCCTTGGAGGGAGAGGGGGCTCCTGCAGAGGCAAGGGAGGGGCCTGCCAGCGACTCCCCAGCTGACCCAGGGCCGATACCTACAGCAGAGGAGTCCGATGCTTCTGGCTTGACAGAAGCTGCTGCTTCCGACTCCTGCCCGGAGCTTGCAGCAGACTCTCCCCCCACATTCCTCCAGAGGCGGCTGGAAAAGGTGGCAGTTCGTAAATCAAAACGCCTGCTAGAGAAGCGGCTGAGATCAGAGGGCCTTCAGCTGCGGGCCAGGTTAACGGACACTTGATCAGCCCCAGCTGGGCTAAAGACTATTTAAGGCAGATGCTGGGGAGTGGGGTCCACGGGGCGACAACCGTCATTCATCCGTGACTCTGCTACCTGTTCCATGGGCTTGCCATTCCCGAGTTCCACTACCTTCGTCTGTTTTGCGTGATGTAACCCCTTATTTACTTTACGGCTTTATTTATTGCCTCTGTTTGCTCTGGGTGCTGTAACCCCTTGATTATTTTACGGACTACTTAGTAAAAGCCATAAAACTCCTGTTGCCTCTGTGGTTGCTTGGCATCCTCCTGACATTGACAGTCCCCTAGGACTTGCCAAGTCATTCCCCAGGAGTATCCCACATGCTCATCAAATGTATTTTTAACTGGGGCGAATGTCACAGCATTTCTATCCAACAAAACCTGCCTCTGGTTCTCCTCCTCCACCAACCACTGCCTGGCCAGCTAAGGATGGCTCAGCACCACAAACCCCCTCCCAGTGCCTCCCCATACCCAATGAAGGAGATCGACGAGAGAGAGGACGGGTAGGGCCACCATGCTAATTCACTTCCTTCCCTTTCCTTTTTTTGACCTGGTTTGGGCCCTGAGTGCCCACTCCCCCCACCACACCTCAGTTCCCATCACACACACACAGACATGAACACATTTTGAGATTTGCTCACATACACATTTTGATATAATTTCTTAAACACACACATCACTCAAAGTCCATAACATTATATTTGGATCTGTGGGGTCAATCTGGAAGGTGGCTCCCGCGCAGGAGCCCAGTCAATTAAAGTGGTATCAAAGGGCTGTAATGTGAAAGAGATTTGGAAGTGCCAAGTGTTTACTTGAGGTGTGATTTGAGGAAGGAGTTCTTTCCACTGCCTCCCATTTTGGCTTTTTTGGTTTTCTCCAGCTCTCTGAGCCAGTGGGTCCATGCTTGTGATGCCTTAGAGCTTCCCCCTCGGGAGCGGGAGCAGTTAGACGCCTTCATAGACCAGCTCTACAAGGACATCGAGAAAGGTGGGTGAGCCATAGGATCTTGGATGACTCAGAGAGATGATCTGGGTGGAAGAACTTTCATTGGTAGGAGGTATCAGGGTGACATCCCTAGACAGTGGGATGCTCCTGGGTGTTTTGAGGTTGTTGTGTAGTGTTGGGAGCAAGGAATGTATGTTCTCCATGCTGTTACCCTGTTTGCTTAGGACTCCTTTAAAGGATTTTCAAAAGCTGTCAAAATTGTCTCTTGTGGGGAAAAATTAGCTCTGCACTGCTTTAGCTATGCAAAGAGGACAGGGTATTTAGGATCTGTAATCCAATTTTTACAGGGGCAGGCCAGTCAGAAATCACACAAATGGTTCAAATGTAAGTCTTTTGTTGACACAGATGTAAAGTCCCTACAATCACTCAGCTGCACTAACTATAATGAGCATACAAGATTATAGAAAGTTAAAGTTCATACAATCACTCAGCTTCAGTCCTACACTTAGGCAGAAATAATGGAATACAGAAATATAGGATGGGGGACACGTGGCTGGATAGCAGTACGTGTGAAAGGGATCTAGGAGTCTTCATAGACCACAAGCCGAACATGAGTCAGCAGTGTGATGCGGCAGCCAAGAAAGCCAATGCAATTCTCGGCTGCATCAATAGGAGTATGGTGTCTAGATCGAGGGAGGTACTGGTACCACTCTACTCTGCTTTGGTTAGACCCCATCTTGAATACTGTGTCCAGTTCTGGGCACCCCAATTCAAGAAGGATATTGACAAGCTGGAGCAAGTCCAGAGGAGGGCGACCAAAATGGTGAGAGGCCTGGAAGCCATGCCCTATGAGGATAGACTTAGAGAGCTGGGGATGTTTAGTCTGCAGAAGAGGAGGTTAAGAGGGGACATGAGAGCCATGTTTAAATATTTGAAGGGATGCCACATAGAGGAAGGAGGGACTTGTTATCTGCTGCTCCAGAGACCAGGACAAGGAGCAATGGATTCAAGCTGCAGGAAAGGAGATTCCATCTGAACCTCAGGAAGAACTTCCTGACAGTCAGGGCTGTCCGGCAGTGGAATCTGCTGCCTCGGAGTGTAGTGGAGTCTCCTTCCTTGGAGGTTTTTAAGCAGAGGCTTGATGGCCATCTGTCGGGAGTGCTTTGAGGGTGTTCCTGCATGGCAGGGGGTTGGACTGGATGGCCTGTGTGGTCTAATTTCTATGATTCTATGATTCTATGATTCACTCACACTCCAAGCGTACAAGACTATAGAAAGTTAGAAAGAGATGAAAATTGAGAAAGAGAGAGAGACATAAGAGTTTGATTTAATACTATACCAATCCAGAATTCTTCAGCTGGGAGAAACGATCTCAGCCACGCCTTTAGGAGCTGAGGGGAGTTTAACCGCTTCATTGTTTTGCAGATCTGAGAGAACTCCTGACTCTCCAAAAAGAATCTCTCAAACTCCGAAAAGCATCAGAAAATGCCTAGTTATATGTCCTGTGAAACCAGATAGTTGCATCTTTTTATTAAGGTGGATTCTTTTCTTTTTAGTTCAAAGAAAATACAATCAAACATCCTTGTAGTTTCCTGTGAGATCAATATCTCTCTGGAGATGCATGCCTCAAGGTGTCAAATTCCAGGCTGCTTTGCGTTGTAAACAGAGAGTAATTGTCCTGATCACTAATGAAAATCCATTCAAGTGTCTGTTGAGCCAATTGCCAGACAACCCCAGGATGTATGACAGAAAACAGAGCTTTCCTGCCTACGTGTCCTTCCAGTATATCTCTGTGGCTCACTATGTTTGATATAAAATAATTAGGTTCCTCAGGACATGGTTTTTGGGGGTGCTAGGGGCATAACAATGCCAGTCGGGTAGTAGAAAGGGGAAACAAAGCTAGCTGGTGTAACGCATGTAAACGTTTGAGCAAATCAAGCCTGAATTCTCCCTGGAAGCCAAGATGACTAAACTGAGACGAAACCGAAATTTTGGACATATTATGAGAAGACATGACTCATTAGATAAAACAATATAAGTTCCGTATTCCTTATCTGAAATGCTCCAATATCAAAAACTTTGAAAAGCAGAATCGAGTCTTCTTCCCGTAGGGAACAAAACGGGATTATGGAGGCTTGCTTGGAATTGTGCGTGTAATTCCATCATGTTCCCTCCAGAGAGAAGGCAAGATGAGAAGAACTGACAAAAGAGTGGACCCCGTAATGTCAAGGTATTCCAAAATCTGAAACACCTCTGGTCCCAAGCATTTTGGATAAGGTATACTAGGCAAGGTACATGGCAGTAGGAAAAGAGGAAGATCCCATTACAGGCGGATAGATTCAGCCCAGGAAGCCACAGCTGTCCTGGGTTTGCAAGACCTGAGCTGGGCTGTTGAATGACAGGGTGACTTGGAGATCTTTCATTCATGGGGTTGCACAAGTTGAACTTGACTTGATGACAAGTAACAGCAAAAACAACAACTTTTGTTGGATTGGAGTTCTCTTTGTGTAAGGACCAGTGGTATCATTTGGTCAGTTTGCAGCAGTTTGCCAGAACTGGTTCTTAAGACTGTTGAAAGAGGATAAGGAAGGGTTAGATCCTCTGGAGCCATAGGGACACAAACACTTTGAGTGCCCCACCGTCCAACGCAGCTACTGTCGAGGTGCTGGAGGAAACGCAACCAGACTGGCACCTGGGAATCTGCCAAGGAAGCAGCAAACATCCCCTGGTGATTGGAGACTGGTGGGACACATTTGGGCAAAAAAAAATCATAGAATCATAGAAATGTAGAGTTGGAAGAGACCCCAGGGGCCATCCAGTCCAGCCCCCTTCTGCCATGCAGGAACATCCTCAAAGCACTCCCGACAGATGGCCATCCAGCCTCTGCTTAAAAACCTCCAAAGAAGGAGGAGACTCCACTACGCTCCAAGGCAGCAGATTCCACTGCTGGACAGCTCTGATGGTCAAGAAGTTCTTCCTGAGGTTCAGGTGGAATCTCCTTTCCTGCAGCTTGAATCCATTGCTCCTTGTCCTGGTCTTTGGAACAGCAGAAAACAAGCCCTCTCCTTCCTCTCCTTCCTCTACATGGCATCCCTTCAAATATTTAAACATGGCTATCATGTTCCTACTTAACCTTCTCTTCTGCAGACTAAACATACCCAGCTCTCTAAGTCTATCCTCATAGGGCTTCATGGCTTCCAAGCCCCACACCATTTTGGCCGCCCTCCTCTGGACTTGCTCCAACTTGACCATGTCCTTCTTGAATTGGGGTGCCCAGAACTGGACACAGTATTCAAGATGAGGTCTAACCAAAGCAGAGTAGAGTGGTACCAGTACCTCCCTCGATCTAGACACCATATTCCTATTGATGCAGCCGAGAATTGCATTGGCTTTCTTGGCTGCCGCATCACACTGCTAACTCATGTTCAGCGTGTGGTCTATGAAGACTCTTAGATCCCTTTCACACATACTGCTATCCAGAACTAGTTAACTTAATTTTTTTAAAAAAAAATAATTAACAATATGACATAGTGGCATAACATAACTATTTTTTTTAACCGAACAAATAAGAAACTCACCAGGCATTGCATATTATTTCCCACAAAATAAGTTTTTTCAGAGTATATGAAATCTTTCATTCACAGGTTCACAGAGAAGATGATAATAAATTTATCGTTCAACTAAAGCATTTCTCCGTAGTTCCAAATGTGACTGGGAAGGGGGTGGAAACTTTCTGCTGTCATTGGTGAAATTAATAAAAGGAAAAAATGTTGAAAAGAAGCTTAGTTCTGACTGGTCATTTCTGTCATCTTGTACAGTAGATGTCAGCTTTTCCATAAAGGCTGTTTCCTAGATTTTCACTGGACTTCGGTTGAGACGTGGCCCAGTTTTTCCCCCAATTCTGAGCAATTACCAATCTTGCAGCAAAGTCAAAAAATCAGTCCTTTATAATTTAATGTCTCACAGTTGTCACAAAATATGGAGAGAAGTCCTGTTTTGGGGTCAACAGGAACTGTTTGGTTTATCATTTGCATTATTATTAGAAATATCTTTTTCCAAAATTCAGGAATTCTGGGACACTCCCACCACATGTGGAAATATATATTCAGTGTCCAGCAGTTGCAGTTGTTAATTGTTTTGAATCACGCCACTGGTGGAGACTCCTGGGCTAGCTGTATGGTGTTCTTTGTAAGGGTTTAATTGAAATATATATATAATAAAACGTATATCCTTTAAAAGCCAATGTTGCTTCTTTCTCTCTCCAACTTTCTTTTGGATTTAGAGACAGGGGAGTTCCTGAATTGTGAAGGGTCCGGTCTCTACGTATTGCAGAGCTGTTGTAAGTAACGAAGGAAAAACAACCAGTCCAGGGGTACCCTACCTCCTTAGCAAGAAGTGATCACCAAGGACTAGCTTCTTGAACCCGAGAGTACAGTTTGCCTCCTTTTCTGTTCCAGGTAACCACAGCTGCATCCCCAATGCAGAGACCTCCTTCCCGGAGAACAATTTCCTCCTCCACTTGACAGCCTTGGAAGATATCAGGCCAGGAGAGGTGAGAAGCGATGATACGGTGAAACTGGCCAAAACATACCGAGAGAAGCTTGTTGTGCAAACAAATGGCATTTTCTTTTTCTTTAAAAGTAACATTCTTGTTTGCATTTCAAATGAAATGCACAGGTTTGACGGGTGACACCTGGCTTGACCACAGTACATGTGAAAAGGATCTAGGACTCTTAGCAGACCGCAAAGTGAACATGAGTCAGTGTAGCAGAAATCCAGAGACAGAGAGACCAAGGAATAAAGGAAAAAGAGTTTTATTACAGCTGGGCTACATGGCTGGAATCGCTTCCAAAGCCAAGAGCCCAGAAACCAGTTTGCAAGACCGTTTTATAGGAACATGGTACAAAGACATTTCTTCTTGCCCGCCCCTCTGAGGTTTTGCAATGTGTGCAATAGTCTCTGACACCCCCTTAGTCTTCAGATATTTACATTCCAGGCAATGTTATAGAACATTTCAGCAGTTAGCACACCGTGACCGCAACTCTGTATTCAAAAACAGAAACAACTCTGGTTATCATTGCTAACGCAGCATGTGGAAATCCCTTGACTTGTGACACACTTTCAGAGGATTCCTCATATTAGATTCTACAACTATGAGCATATATTGGGTCTTGTGGCTACCTAGACTGACCCTCTCTCAGAGTCTGCTTCATTCCCCCCTTAAATGCATAATTTCACACAATTAGTGCATTTCATAGCCAATTTAAAACCATAGCACTGTTTACACATTATTCCATGGAAGACATATCAATTAACATCCTGTTGAGCCATAAGGGCATAGTGTGCTGCTGTTTTACTAGCTGAAAACTGAAACAGATTACTTAAGCACCACATGGAACAAGGGTGGAGTCTCCTCCTTCTTTGGAGGTTTTTAAGCAGAGGCTGGATGGCCATGTGTTGGGAATGCTTTGATGGGTGTCCTGCATAGCAGGGGGTTGGACTGGATGGCCCCTGGGGTCTCTTCCAACTCCATGATTCTATGATTCTATGACATAGTAGAAATATCGTGAGTACCACTGGTATTATTAAAACAAACATTGTTTTTTTAGCCAAGCAAAGTCAGGGAGCCAGTCTAACCAATTATGTTGTCCTACAGTTATGTCTGCTGTTACGTTATGCAACTTGTTAATTAACACTTCTACAGCATTGCTATTATCAGTTAGATTAAAACAACAGAGCTTTTGATGAACTTCACATCCAATATGATGGAGGAGGAGAAGATAATCTGTACCAGCTTGATTTTCTAATATGGCGTTTCTCAGATCACGTAACTCTTTATTAAGCAAAGAGAAGGCTCTTGATGTAGCATTTATATTTTTAACTAAAGCACAGGGTGATGCGGCAGCTAAGAAAGCCAGTGCAATTCTGGGCTGCATCAACAGAAGTATAGTGTCTATCTAGGTCAAGGGAAGTGATGATACCACACTATTCTGCTTTGGTCAGACCCCACTGGAATACTGTGTCCAGTTTTGGGCACCACAGTTCAGGAAGGATATTGACAAGCTGGATCGTGTCCAGAGGAGGGCCACCAAAAAGGCCTGCAAACCATGAAGCCCTCTGAGGAGTGGCTTAGGGAGCTGGGAATGTTTAGTCTGCAGAAGAGAAGGTTAAGAGGGGACGACACCTATGTTTAAATATTTGAAGGGGTGTCAGGTGGAGGATGGAGCAAGCCTCTTTTCTGCTGCACCAGAGACTAGGACATGGAGCAGTGGCTTCAAACTTCAGAAAAAGAGATTCCATCTAAACATTAGGAAGGACTTCCTGAGGGTAAGAGCAGTTTGACAGTGGAATACACTGCCTTGGGAATGTGGTGGAGTCTTCCTTCCTTGGGGGCTTTTAAACAGAGGCTGGATGGCCATCAGTCAAAGGGAGTGCTTTGGTGGCAGAATGAGGTTAGACTGGATGGCCCTTAGGGCTCTCTTCCAACTCTACAGTTTTTATGATTTATTATGCTTGGTTCTGACGTGGAGCCTTTGCTCTCCCATCCAGAAGAAGAGATCAGATCCTATCTTGTTGGGTTCGAGAGTGGTACAGCATCAGGTCCTCCCAGGTCATACAGCTGGGCTTGCAACGTTGAATTGTTTGAATTGACTCCCCCACCAGAAGATGCATTTGAGATTGAACCACACAGGAACATATGGAGTGGATCTGCCTGTTAATTAGCAGTGTGATGCTGCTTTGACTCCTGTGGCTTCATCCTGGGGAATCTTGGGATTTGTAGTTTGAGGAGGTTGTGGAAACTGGAGATGGTTACAAGGGGAACCCAAAGTAGAATCATAAAGTTGGAATAGATCCCAAAAGGCCATCCAGTCCAATCCGTCTGCCATCCAGGAATACAAAATCAATGCACTACTGACAGAAACCTGGTAGTTTCCTAGCTTTGGTGTGAGATTTTCCCCTGCTCTAAAATGTATTTGAAGTGTCTTAGCTACTGATGGGGAAAGGGTTTTCAGCTGGTGTTTTTGGCCCTGTCCTTTTGCTTATGGCTCTGCCCACCCCAAAACAAGGCCCTCAAGGAAGTCTCTAAAATTGCATTCGGTCCTTGAGGTAGAAAAAGTGGAATAAAGCTTGTTGCCTTGAGGTAGAACAAAGGTTGCTTTATCCTCAGAAATATTCTGAGGTTCAGACTTAATTTGCTGATGCATGCAGCATTTATCAATTTCCTGCTCCTCTAGCTTGCTTTTCCTGGTATGTGACTAGATAACCATCTGCCTAAAATTGTGTTCCTGTTGCACTTTAACAATTAAAAGCAGGGTTGGGAGTTGATCATGCATCAATGGCGTGATTTCAACTGCATGACTGGTGTGGTGTGTTGAGGCCTTTTGCAATCTGGAGGTTCTATCAGAGGTTCTCTTTCTCTTCTTGAAGTCATATTTTTAAGGACCCTTTCCTGCAGAAAAGGGTTTTCAGGGAATAGTGGAGGGGGGATGCTGATCACCAAGGGGCCATGAGAAATGGCAAGGGAGACCGGCTTTGCATACCATCTCTGTAATTGCTTCATAAACTGGGGAGCACCTCCATTGGCTGGATAGCAGTATGTGTGAAAGGGATCTAGGAGTCTTCATAGACCACAAGCTGAACATGAGTCAGCAGTGTGATGCGGCAGCCAAGAAAGCCAATGCAATTCTCAGCTGCATCCATAGGAGTATGGTGTCTAGATCGAGGGAGGTACTGGTACCACTCTACTCTGCTTTGGTTAGACCTCATCTTGAATACTGTGTCCAGTTCTGGGCACACCAATTCAAGAAGGACATGGTCAAGCTGGAGCAAGTCCAGAGGAGGGCGACCAAAATGGTGAAGGGCCTGGAAGCCATGAAGCCCTATGAGGATAGACTTAGGGAGCTGGGTATGTTTAGCCTGCAGAAGAGAAGGTTAAGAGGGGACATGATAGCCATGTTTAAATATTTGAAGGGATGTCATGTAGCGGAGGGAGAGGGCTTGTTTTCTGCTGCTCCAGAGACCAGGACAAGGAGCAATGGATTCAAGCTGCAGGAAAGGAGATTCCACCTGAACCTCAGGAAGAACTTCCTGACAGTCAGGGCTGTCCGGCAATGGAATCTGCTGCCTCGGAGTGTAGTGGGGGTTCCTTCCTTGGAGGTTTTTAAGCAGGGGCTTGATGGCCATCTGTTGGGAGTGCTTTGAGGGTGTTCCTGCATGGCAGGGGGTTGGAGTGGATGGCCCCTGGGGTCTCTTCCATCTCTACATTTCTATGATTCTATGATTTTTAATGCACAGCTCTGCCTTCAACCTGTGCTGTTGCTTTGCTATCCCAACAGGAGATCTGTATCAGCTACTTAGACTGTTGCCAACGGGAGCGGAGTCGGCACAGCCGACACAAGATACTCCGGTAAGAGGAACAACTTGGGTTTGGGGGCATGGCATGGCATAGCTTTGAATGTTTGTGCACATCAGGATGGAAAGAGTGGAGCCTCCACGCAGCCCACCAAAGCTGTCTCTGCAGCCTCCCAAGCCTGCTCTGTGAAGTTCCCCAAGCCCCCTCCCCATAGGAGCTGGTGGCTTCCACATCAGCAGGTGGAGAATCCCTCCCAGGCTTTGGTCAGAACTATGGTAAAGCTCTCCAAGCTATAAGAATAAGCTACAATAATAATAAGCAACCGTAATAACAACAAAAACCAATAGTTCATTTATTACAGTGGTTCTCAACCTGTGGGTCGCAACCCCTTTGGGGGTCAAATGACCCCTTCACAGGGGTTGCCTAAGACCATCGGAAAATATGTATTTCCGATGGTCTTAGGCTCCATTCGCTCCTTGGTGGTGGTGTGCAAGCGCGAGCCATGCGCTTGCATCCTCCTGCCCCCTTTGGCGGGAGCGTGTGCGGCCACAGCATTGCCACAGCAGGAGTGGTGGTGCGCAAGCGCAAGCCATGCGCTCGCGTCCTCCTGCCCCCTGTTCAGAAGGGACTGAAATCGCTCCCTTTCTCCACTACCAGGAGAACCTTCTGTCTGACGGGCCAACTTGGGAGGGCGGCGGCAGCACGAGGGGCAGGCCCCCTCCTCGCCACGGCCCCTGCCCCACTCGCCACAGAAGGGGTGCTGCGGAAGGGCTGGGGGGCCGCAAGGCGGCGCTTTTCCGGGGGGGCGAGCTGCGCCCGGCACAAAAGACAAAGGCACTGGGATTCCTCCCCCCCCGGCCAGGGTCGACACTCTGGAAACTTTTCCCACACTGCCCCCCCCAGCGGAAACGAGAGCGAAGCAGAAGCAGAGCCTGGGGGGCTCTCGGAGTTTTTTCCCGGGGAGACGCGTGGCTCCTCTTTCCCTCCCTGCCCGTCCCCCGAGGCAGCCTTTGCCGGGGGGGGGGGAGGCACTGGAAATAATAAATAAATAATTTTCTGGTTGGGGGTCACCACATGAGGAACCTTATTAAAGGGTCGCAGCATTAGGAAGGTTGAGAACCACTGATTTATTATAAGGGAGCTGGTACAATGCAGCCGTTTGAATGTTGGACTAGGAGTCCAGGAGACCACGGGCAGGTCACACTCTCTCAGCCTCAGAGGAAGGCAAGGGTGAACCACCTGGAACAAGTCTTGCCAAGAAGACTGAGTTTGGTTCAGTGATTTAAGTGTTGGACTAGAATGCTGGGGGACCAGGGTTCGAATCCCCACTCAGGCATGAAAACCTACTGAGCGGCTTTGTGCAAGACACACTCTCTCAGCCTCAGAGGAAGGCAAGGGCAAACCCCCTCTGAAGAAATCTTATCAAGAAAACCCTATCAATTGACTGGGCCACCTTGCTGACCCTGCCAGAGAACCAGAATCTGCTGATGGGTCCCTTCTCTGCATCCTGTCCTTCAGGGCAATGCATTGTGAGATGCCATAGGAGAATGCCTTCTTTGTTGTGGTCCCCAGGTATGGAATCCCCTCCCTTGGAGGCCTGATGGTCACCTATATTGCTGTCATTTAGGCACGAAGAGAAAAGATGGCCGTTCACTAAAAGCTGTCTTTTTAACCTGTTAACTTGTTTAATATGTTTTTAGCTTTTAAAATCGTTTTATTGTTTTTACGGTTTACAATGTTTAAATTAGTCAGGCTGGTTCTGTTGGACAGTGCCCCAAGATCTTAAGATCGAATATAGGATACAAATATTTGAGGAAATCACAAATAAATAAAAGAACTACCATACCTTGCCCTCCTTGCTTTCCAAGGAAAGCAAAACAACCAAACTGCATGAAAGAGAATTGTTTTATTTAAACCAATTCTGTTTCGCACAGTTTGGTTGTTTTGCTTTCCTGGATTGCATTCCAGTTTCCTGGGTTGCATTCCAGTTTTCTCTCTACAGACCGGGAGAGCGTCAAGAACTAAGGACAACACCTCTTCAGCTCCTTGGATAGATTAAATAGTTTTTCCACATTTTCAGACAGAGAAAAGAGACCTGTGCATGTCTAAATTGCTGCAAGATATTCTCAAAACACTCTTGACATGCATAGATAACATATAGGGAGAGCAGAGGATGGGCAGAGATGGTCATTTCTAGATATTTAAAGCCATGATGGTGGATCTGATCTATTTTTTAAAGGTTAACACAATTTAAAACCGTAGCTGGCCTCCTGTTGGGAAGTTACATCATTCTAAACTGATTTAGGATTGTGTTAAACTGCAGCTCTGGTTATCACTTAGATGGGAGACTGCCAATGAATACCAGGTGCTGTAGGCTATATTTCAGAGGAAGGAACAGGCAAAACTACTTCTGAGGATTCCTTGCCTAAGAAAACCCCAGGAAATTCATAGGATAACTGTAAGTGGACAATAGACTTGAAGGTGTGCACACACAAAGTCGAATTGCACCATCGTGCAACCATATTCTTAAGGGTGGACTGAACATGTGGCTACACCAGCAAATCCCTCTTATCTTTTTTCCAAGCCCTTCCCAAAATGGTAACCAGGAGAGCTGGCAGCACAGCCGTTGTGCAACATGTCCTGATGTGCCGCGACAGCCCCTGTTGTAAATTACAGTCATGTTTAAATATTTGAAGAGATATCATGTGAAAAGTGGAGCAAGCCTGTTTTCTGCTGCTCCAGAGACTAGAACAAGGAGCAATGGATTCAAACTACAAGAAAAGAGATTCCACCTAAACCTCACCCTTAATAGGGTGTGGTGGAGTCTCCTTCTTTGGAGGTTTTTAAGCAGAGGCTGGGTGGTCATCTGTCAAAGGGAGGGCTTTAATGCGGGTTCCTGCATGGCAGAATGGAGTTGGACTGGATGGCCCCTGGCGTCTCTTCCAATTCTTATTGTTCTATGATTCTACACTGGGACATCCTATGCCATGCCCTGTTGTCTCAATTCACTATCATGGTTTTGTACTGTGTCAGCAGTGTAGTTCCATTATTTTAAAGTTATGCATTATAGCACATGATGCAGGATCTCTTCCCAGGTGTATAAATATTTTGGAGTGAATCAGTTCCTGTGAGTCAGGGGCATACAGGTGCGCTGGGAGGGAATTCCAGGCCTAAAGGGCAGCAAGGCAGGTAACTTTATTTCTCCTCTTCCCTGCCTGCAGGTAGGGCAGGTTATGCAAAATCAGGCCTTTTGCACCTTGCAGCCTTTCTTTGTCCACACTGGTTTCTAGTACAGTTCACACATACCTCTAGTCTATCTTCTGAGATGTTAACCGTGACTCTCTGCCTCTCCCCAGGGAAAACTACCTGTTCGTCTGCTCCTGCCCCAAGTGCCTGGCTCAATCTGAAGATCCGGACGTGACGTCGGAAGAAGAGGAGGAGGAAGAGGAGGAAGCCGAAGGGGAGCCAGAAGATGCGGAGCTGGAGGACGAGATGACGGACGTTTGATGGCCAGGGCCCGGCAGGGCTGGGCTGGGTGGGGCCCTTCTCTAAAAGCAACAATGATGGGCATTTTGGAAGCCGGTTCTTGCACTTTGGCCTGACAGGGAGGGAAGGGCTGAGATTCCACAGATGGGGCTGGAGGAACAGGGGCCCATTTGACAGCTTCCCTTCTTGGGTGGGCATGTCTCTGGTCCCAGAATCTAGTTCCTCTCCATCATAGCTGAACCCCTAATCCGAACAAACTCCAGAGCAAGGGCTGGGTCTTCACATTGCCACGTGGGATTCCACACCCCTGATGTAACACCCTGTGATATGGGAAACAACACACCCTCAGTCCCAGTTTCTCTCTACAGTAAATGATTTGTAATGCAAATGGCTATGTTTGATTCTAGTTGTTTGGGGCAGAATGTGTGTGTGTATTGTTGATTTCTACTGTATATGTGTGTGTGCACATGTGTGCTAGTGATTGGAGAGAGCTGGATGCCACGACTGGAAGTCAGAGCAATGGATTCAAACTAACGTTTGACAGTAGAATATGCTGCCTGGGAGTGTGGTGGAATCTCCTCCTTTGGGGTTTTGTAAACAGAGACTGGATGGCCATTTGTCGGGAGTGTGTTGATTGTGTCTTCTTGCATGGCAGAATAGAGTTGGATTGGGTGGCCCTTGGAGTCTCTTGCAACTCTATGATTCTATCTCCTTTGCAAAATTGGGGAGGATATATACATGTGCAATATGTTTAGCCTGGAGAAAAGGTTGAGAGGTGACATGAAAGCCATGTTTAAACTTTTGAAGGGATGCCGTATGGAAGATGGAGCAAGCCTGTTTTCTGTCGCTGCAGAGTCTAGGACACAGAGCAATGGATTCAAACTACAGGAAAGGAGATTCCACCTAAATATTAGGAAGAACTGCCTGATGGTAAGAACAGTTGGACATTGGAATCCACTGCTGCCTGGAAGTGTGGTGGAGTCTCCTTCTTTGGAGGTTTTGAAGCAGAGGCTGGATGGCCATCTGTCAGAAGTGCTTTGATGATGGCAGAATGAAGTTGGACTGGATGGCCCTTGCGGTCTCTTTTAACTCTGTGATTCTCATCCTGGGACAAGAATTATGCAGACCTTCAGAGGTGGTTAGATTTTGTTTTTCCTCCTAGGAAGCCCCTAAGCCATGCCTCTTAGCAGCTGATAAGGTAGATTTATTTTGTATCTGAGTTGATTTTACCTTCTTGCTCAGGGTGTATCCACATTGCACAGTTACATCAGTTTCATACCACTTCCATAGTCCTGGCTTCCTCCTGTGGAATCCTGAGATTTGTTGTTTGGAGAGGGTCTTAACATTCTCTGCTAGGAAGCTCTAGTATGACAATGAGAGATGGGTGATTTTTTTTTCTGAAGGCCAAATATAGAACTTTGGATACATTTTGCAAAGACCCAAAAAATCAGAGATATATAACAGTGCAGGCCGAACAGTGTTCACTTCTCCGTATGTGAAGAAAGCAGAAAGACAGGTATAGAGACAGATATTTAATGTTCAGCAGTTCACAAAAATCACCTGTGATTGATTCCTGAAAGAGTCGACTTCCTCTGTTTTGGACAGTCAGGGTCATGGCTAAAAATCTCCTATGGCTGTGGTTTTTCACAGGTTGTAACAGACTCCCACAATGTGGTACCCTCTTCGATGTGTTTGACTATAACCCCCATTAACCCCAGCCAACAAGACCATTGGTGGCTGGGGGCAATGGGAGTTGCAGTTGAATGGATCAGAAAGGCATAGCCACATACAAAGGGTAGGGAGGCTTTAAATAATTCTAATGTTTAATTTTACAGGCCATTTCCCCACTAAGCTGTTATAGTGCTATTATTCCACTTTCAACATCCTATGGGATCCTGGGGTTTGCAGTTTAGGGAGGGGCCTCAAAGACCATCCTCAAAGACCCCTCCCTAAAGTGCAAACCCCAGGATTCCATAGGGTGTTGAAAGTGGAATAATAGCACTATAACAGTCTAGTGCAGAAATGGCCTTAGTCTCAGAGATGCCTACTGTGGAGGGTTAGCTGGAAGCAACACATGTTGGAGACGATCTGCAGAGAAGTGTTTTTTCCCCCTCCCTGTTTTTCAAATTACAAGGAAAAAACTAAACATGGGGAAGAACTTGCTCTCTGTAAGACGGTTCAGCAGTGGGACTGACTGCCTCCGAGGGTTGTTTCTAAACAGAGATTGGGAGGTCATATTCTGGGAGTGCTTTGGTTGTGTTTTCCAGCTCATGGCCTTATGAGTTCTCCCAGCTCTGTGATTCTTGCTCTTTAGCATCTCTGCGTGATAGGGTCTGACCTGAACCAAAGGCTTCAAATTGGAAATAAATCCTGAGTAAACTTGCTGGTGTTAAAATCTGTGCTATGGACTCTGAGAACATAGAATCATAGAATCATAGAAATGTAGAGTTGGAAGAGACCCCAGGGGCCATCCAGTCCAACCCCCTGCTATGCAGGAACACCCATCAAAGCATTCTCTCCTTCTTTCAAGGTAGTGAACCAGAGGTGGCATACTCTCTAACTCCCCTAATTTGGCAAGGACAGTCCCAATTCATCATCCGTTGCTCCACTTTTTCGGCTGCTTTTAAACTGTCCCAGCCCTCTCCCCATCTCCCACTTATTTCAGTTACTACAAACTGAATTCAAAGTGCAGAAGTAGTTTGCACTCAGTTGACTCAGCAGAGAGGAGAAGAGAGGAGGGGAGGATATGGATAAGCTGGAACATGTCCAGAGGAGGGCAACCAAAATGGTTGAAGGATCTGGAAACCATGAAGCCCTGTGAGGAGTGGCTTAAGGAGTTAGGTATGTTTAGCCTGACAAAAAGAAGATTAAGAGGTGACAGGATAGCCATGTTTAAAGGGATGTCATGTTGAAGAGGGAGCAAGTCTGTTTTCTGCTGCTCCAGAGACTAGGGCATGGAGCAATGGCTTCAGACTTCACAGAATTGCAGAATAATAGAATTAGAAGAGACCACAGGGGCTATCGAGTCTGATCCCATACTGCTATGCAGGAACACGCACTCAAAGCACCCCCAGCAAATGGCCATCCAGCCTCTGCGTAAGAAGGAGACTCCGAAGAAGGAGACTCCACCACACTCCATTGAGGCAGCAGATTCCAGTGCCAGACAGCTCTGATGGTCAAGAAGTTCTTCCTGAGGTTCAGGTGGAATCTCTTTTCCTGTAGTTGTAATCCATTGCTCCTTGTCCTAGTCTCTGGAGCGGCAGAGAACAAGCCTGTTCCCTCTTGGATATGACATCCCTTCAAATATTTAAACATAGCTATCATGACCCCTCTGAACCTTCTCTTCTGCAGACTAAACATCCCCAGCCCCCTAAGCTGCTCCCTCATAGGGCTTCATGGCTTCCAGACCCTTCACCATTTTGGTCGCCCTCCTCTGGACACGTTCCAGCTTGTCAATATCCTTCTTGAATTGAGGAGCCCGGAACTGGACGCAGTACTCCAAATGAAGTCTAACCAAAGCAGAAGAGAGTGGTAGCATTACCTCCCTCAATCTAGACACCATACGCCTATTGATGCAACCAAGAATCGCATTGGCTTTCTTGACTGCTGCGTCACACTGCTGACTCATGTTCACTTTGTGGTCTACTAAGACTCTTAGATCCCTTTTACGCATACTGTTGTACAGCCAGGGGTCTCCCATCCTATACTTGTGACTTTCATTTTTTCTGCCCAAGCGCAGGACCCTACATTTCTCTCTGTTGAAATTCATTTTGTCAGCTTTGGCCCAGCTCTCCCATCTGTCAAGGTCATTTTGAATTTTGATCCTGTCCTCTGGCGTATTAGCAACCCCTCCCAATTTGGTGTCAACTGCAAAATTGATCAGCATGCCCTCCGCTCCTTCATCCAAGTCATTGATGAAGATGTTGAATAGCCCTGGGCCCAGGACAGAACCCTGTGACACAGGACAGAATTAAAAATCAGACTTGCCCACCCATCAGAAGCTTTGTCCCATCACGGGATGCCCAGTGTGGTTCCATTGTGTTCTATTTTGCAATGGTGGAGCTGGCAGTCTCATATAGCTACCTAAAATATTTCCTTGTTGCTGCTCATCCTGAAACAATCAAAAATAGTTAAGTTTCTGTGGCTTACACAGTGCCTGTGTTTTCAAATTCTCGTTGCTCCAATGAAAAATGAGGGCTAGAAGCTGGAAGATTTTTAAAAATGGAGAAGAAACCCAGGGCTCTCAGGAGTCATCATCAGGTAGTGGCTCCTACATTTTGCAGGTTGCATGGACCTGTGCTTCCAACTACCTGCTGACTCTGCTGGTCAGAGTCAGCCGTACTGAACTAAATAGATCAAGGGCCTGACTCATTATAAATTACTTCATATGCTTCTCTTATCTGGTTAGGGCAGTGGTTCTCAACCTTCCTAATGCTGCGACCCTTTCATACAGTTCCTCATGTTGTGGTGACCCCAAACCATAAAATTATTTATTTATTATTTACAATGCCTCCCCCTCGGCAACGGCTGCCTTGCCGGCCAGGAACGGGGGGGGCAGGCAGGGAGGGAAAGAGGAGCCGCGTGTCTCCCCCGGGAAAAGCCTCCGAGACCCCCCCGGGCTCTGCTTCTGCTTCGCTGTCTTTTCCGCTGGGGGGCAGTGTGGGAAAAGTTTCCAGAATGTCAACCCTGGCCGGGGGGGGAGGAATCCCAGTGCCTTTGTCTTTTGTGCCAGGCGCAGCTCACCCCCCCCCGTAAAAGCGCTGCTGTGGCGAGGAGGGGGCCTGCCCCCCCCGTGCTGCCGCCGCCCCCCCCAAGCTGGCCCGTCAGACGGGAGGTTCTCCCGGTAGCAGAGAAGGGGAGCGATTTCAGTCCCTTCTGAACAGGGGGCAGGAGGACGCGAGGGTGTGGCTCGTGCTTGCGCTCCACCACTCCTGCTGTGGCGACGCTGTGCCTGCATGCGCTCCCGCCAAAGAGGGCAGGAGGACGCGAGTGCGTGGCTCGCGCTTGCGCACCACCACCGAGGAGGGAATGGAGCCTAAGACCATCGGAAATACGTATTTTCCGATGGTCTTAGGCGACCCCTGTGAAAGGGTTGTTTGACCCCCAGAGGGGTCGCGACCCACAGGTTGGGAACCGCTGGGTTAGGGGACCACAACGGGGGAAGAAATAGGATTTCCAGAAAAGGCTAGGAGAAGATCCTACTTAAAAAACCTAAAAAGCCATTGCTGCCAGTCAGAGTCAGTAATACTGAGCTAGATGGGCAAAGAGTCTGACTCAGTATAAACCAGCTTGCTATGTTCCTATGCAGGGTCAACCTCCAGGCAGGGCTAGGAAAGAATCCTACCTAAAACCTTGGAAAGCTACGGCTGCCAGCCAGAGTTGACAACCCTCGGCTAGGTGGATCAGGGCAACCCCCATTGTCCCCAAGTGTGGCTCCAGGTGCCTGGAGGAGATTCACTCAGGGAAGAGCAGCTAGGCTGTGATTCTTTCACAGCCTGTTCACAGGACTACAGAGAGTCTCTGTTGCTCCATTCCTGCTCTGGCTGGCAGGATCAGTCTCTGGTTTCTCCTTGAGGCTGCCACCAGCATCCTTCGCACTCGTGCTCTCAGCTACCAAAAAGTCCACGGAGGTTGCATGAGCTCGTAAGTTGGGATGCTGGTGACGTTGACGGGGATGGAGATGACGGCCCAGGGCAGTCCATGCCTCTCCAAGGATCGCCGGATCATGTACCTGGAAAGGAGAAGTGGGGAGGCACGAAGGGAAATTCATATTTTTAAAATATATAAAATTTTTTGAGGGGGACAAGTTGCATTCTTTTAACCACAGAAGAAGGCAATGGCAAACTTCCTCTGAATAAATTTTATTTTTTATTTATTTATTTGTATCCCGCCTCTCCATATGGATCGAGGCGGCAAACAACTTATAAATAGCATGTATTTCGAAACATTTCTATACACGCCCCCAACAAGCTGGGTACTCATTTTACCGACCTGCGAAAGGATGGAAGGCTGAGTCAACCTTGGAGCTGGGTAGGATCGAACTTACAACCTTCTGGCTTGCAGTACTGGCATTTAACCACTGCGCCACCAGGGCTCCTTGGTAAATCCAAGAAAACTCTATATAATTTTAAATCCAAGAAAACTCTATATAATTTTTAGAGCTAATTGTCTTGAGTGTTGGACTAGGACTTCAGCAGACCAGGGTTCAAATCCCGCTTAGCGATGGAAAACTCCTGGGTTTCCTTGAGCAAGGCACACTTTCTCAGTTTCAAAGGAAGGCAGCACCAAGCCTCCTCAGGATAAACCTCACCATGATAATCTTAGGGTTGTCATAAATCAGAGTAATATTGACCGAACAATCCAAGATTTATTTTACATGAATAATCCATTGCTGATAGCAGGTGTTATTTTACCAGATATATAGCATCTTAAGAATGCATTTTAAATCTTTAACAAGTGTTAGGGCAGAGCTACACTGCAGAATTATGGTGCTGTTATTCCATGTTAATTGCCATGCTCGCGTCCTATGGAATCCTGGGATTTGCCATTTAGGGAAAGGCTTGTAGAATTCTTAGCCAGTGAGCTGTGGTGCCTTCCCAAACTACAAATCCCAGGATTCCACAAGATGGAACAATGGCACCAGAATTCTGTAGTATGGATTAGCCCCAAGTCGTCTCTGGAATGTAGATCGGCATTATGTCCCCAACCCTTGTTGCGTTTGTGTGTACGGTGGCCACAGAGAATGACAGTCATCTATACTCCCTTAAAGCAGGAATGGGGAAAGTGAGGTTTGTAGGCTGCTTGTGCCCACAAGGTTCTTTTGGAGGCCCCTGGGACATCTCAGTGCACCACTTTTAAAAATCAGAGCATTTTGGGTACCTTTTTTAAAAATCATTTTTTCAGTGATGAGTTGCAGGGAGTAAAGCCACTCAATATCCCATGGAAGCCAAAGTGGCTCCCATAACCCCCGGCAGTTGCCTACTGCTGCTGTAAAGAAATTCAGTATTGTGTGAAGGTTTGAACACAGGACTTCTGAGCTGACTCTGAGGTTTATCTCACGGTACAGACTTTAGGCCACTTACCCATCTCTCCCAAGAAGGAAGAGGGCAGGGATGTCTGCTGTCCGCTGGGTGCTGTCCTGGATCATCTCGACATAGGAGCTGTCGTTGTCGTAGGCGTTGTCAGCAATGATCACTGCACGGCCTCCGTGCTCTTGGACAACACGGGTCTTAGACAGAAATGAGCAGCCCCTGGGGGAAAGATGGTTTAGACACAGACACAAAGGTAAGGGGTGTGCCAAACTTATGCCAAACCAAGTGGAAAAGCACACCCGTGTTTTGCAGACTTTCACTTTACAAACAATGGCTGGAATTCACTATCACAGTCAAGGATGCATTACTAGAATGTGTAACTCTCCTGCCAGCCATCTCCTGCATCTAATTGTTGCAGCCAGAGACCACTGGAGGTTTGGGGAGGGGGTGGGGTGGAAATATTAGCCTGCTGTGCCCCAGTTGACAGGAGAACAGACCTCTGCTGTTTGCAGAGGCTGCTGCATGATAAAGCAGGACTCTGGTTGGGCTGGTAGCCAAGCAACTGATCTAAGATCTCAGCCCATGAGGTCAGCTTTAACACTGGAGCAGCTGATAGCTCCTGCATGACTGATGTGGCCACTCTGGGTTTTAGCTTGAACTTTAAAATTACTATCCAAGCTTCTTGTGTGTCTTCAAGTGATTTTAAGCCTAAGGTGACTCTTATCACAGTTTTTTTTTCCTTGGCAGAATTTGTTCAGAGGCAGTTTGCTTTTGCCTTCCTCTGAGGCTGACTTGCCCAAGATCACTCAGGAGGTTTCCATGGCCAACTGGGGATTCAAACCCAGGTCTCCCAGTGTCCCAATCCAAAACTCAAATTCTGCACCATGTTGGCTCAACATACAAGCCACATCCTGGTTAGTTTCCAAAAGCCTGATGGACTAGGAATCTTTTCAGTGGATGGAGTCACCCTAGGCTCCCTAGAGAGTGGATTCCAAAGTCTGGGAGCAGCCATCAGGAATGCCTTCTACTTTGTACCCACCAGACATGCCTGGGACGGCAGTGGGATGTAGAGAAGGGCCTCTCCAGAGCTCTAATGGGATCATAGGTCATATCCACACTAGCCTGTTATAGTGCTATGATTCCACTTGCAACATCCTCCCGAAACTGCAAACCCCAGGATTCCATAGGATGTTGCAAGTGGAATCATAGCGCTATAACAGGCTAGTGCGGAAATGGCCATAGATACAGTCCTTCAAGATTCAGATTAAAATGTGAAGTGAGTTCACAGGCCCACTGGCATGGAAGCCACAAAGCATCACTGGAGAAAGGGGTAGGAAAAAAAGAAAATGTCTTAGTTAACCACGCTGTCGGGGTGGATAAACAAACCACACTTCAACATATCTCCAGGTGGACACAGAGCTGGCTTGAACCTCCAAACACTAGGAAGGTAGAAAAGAGAAGGAAAAGACAGATAGAAAGACAGACACAAGTTTCTTTGGCCAAAGGATCCCTCCCAAGAAGGATGATTTATTCTTTCAGGCTTCCCTTCTTATACCGTTTTTATGCAGATATTAAAGAATGCTTACAGAAAAGAAAAGATTCATGCCATCAGAATCACAGCTTGTACACATATTGCATTCTATCTGACCCTTAACATTCCTAAGACTATGCGACCCTGTGACATCGTAGGTCATTCTCCAAGATATCTTTCACGTTTGCAGTGTCCTTCTCTTTGCACATACTGATTATAAACAGGAGCAAAGTACAATAAACAATTCTAAAGCAAGGTTGTTTGATGAGCTACAAGTGTCCAAAATGCCAATTAATATCACAGTTAATGATTATCAAGTATTAATTTTACAGCAAGTTACAGAGCTCCAAATTTCAAGCCTGACACTACTATGCAAGCTACTTGAACCTGGTCTCCAAAATTAGTTCAGCACCTGGGACAGCTCCTTCATATTTCAGCCTAAAGCCTAGAGAGGATTCACCGCCCTTGGATATGGAAACCATCAACCACCAGTGTTTCAAACCAGTTTCTTCTCATGTATGTGGTGGGCACTAGCAAAGGAAGTGGTATGCAAAGAAACTCACCCGCGCTCCACCAAGGCAATCTGGCCATCAATGAAGACACCATTGTTTAAAGTTCCACAAGCCTCGGGAGGGTCTGCTGGAACCAGGTAGATTTGCTCATATCTCGTGTTCTTCAACAGGTAAAAGAGAAGGACAAAAAGATGAAATCATGGGCTGTAGAGCATGAATGGAAAGTACAGAGCTCCCTTTCTTTTTCCTTTGTCTCTCCTGGCATGTGGTGATGGGAGTTGGACTACAACCCCCATCATCCCCTACTAACACAGGACTACGCTGATGGGAGCTGAAATTATATGTTGGGGTTAGGCTGCTCTAGAAACTATGGCCTTTGTCTGCTTAGAAGAGAAACAATCACACAAATTTTACAGCCCAGTCCTGGGTTGCCACGTTGGCCATAAAACAAGCAAACAAAAAGACCGAAAATCCATCCTGTGCTACTATCATTATTGGATCAACCAAAAGGTATGTATCACACTAGCTCTGAAAGAGAGCCAGTGTGGTGTTGGAGTAAGACTTTGGGAGGCCAAGGTTAGAATAACCACTCGGACATGAAAGCCCATTAGGTGACCTTGGGCAAGTCCCACTCTCTCAGCCTCAGAGGAAGGCATTGGCAAACTTTGTCATAGAATCCTAGAGTTGGAAGAGACCCCCAAAGGCCATCCAGTCCTACCCCCTTCTGCCATATAGGAAGACACAATCAAAGCACTCCTGACAAATGGCCATCCAGACTCTCTTTAAAAACCTTCAGAGAAGGAAGAGACTCCACCACACTTTCAGGCAGTGTGTTCCACGGGTGAAACTGGGAAACTGAATAAATCCAGTAGACTCAAGTCGATTGACTGAGACTCAGGTCGGACTTAAGTCACTTCAGTGACTTGACCCGAACTCAACTTGCAATAAATGATGCCCTGACTTAAGACTTGTACTGCTTTTAGTGACTGACTTGCTGCCCTTGGTTCAGTCACATAACGCCTTCATCCAGAAAACTTATAAACTTTGAACAACGCTTCCATCTCTTTTTCCCTAGTGGTCACATTACAGTCTGTCTCAAGCCCAAAGTGTGGGTGCATTTCTCAGAAGGGAACAGCAAACAGGTTAGGCAATGGGCTTGAGGTCTGCTCAGCAGCCTGTCCCCACTGCATATTGGAGGAGCCTTCTAAAACTTTTCCTAAGAGCAGAAAGCAAGACTCGCTTCCAGAGGACAGGGTGCATTTCTCAGAGGGGAACAGCAAATGCACTCTGTGCTCTGCAGGTGAGTTTTGCCTTCTGCTCAAGGAGGAAGGATCCTTCTAAAGCAGTGGTTCTCAACCTTCCTAATGCCACAACCCTTTAATACAGTTCCTCATGTTGTGGTGACCCCCAACCATAAAATTATTTATTTATTATTTACAATGCCTCCCCCCCCCGGCAAAGGCCACCTCGCCGGCCAGGAATGGGAGGAGGCGGGCAGAGAGGGAAAGAGGAGCCTGGGAAAAAACTCCCGAGAACCCCCCGGGCTCTGCTTCGCTCTCGTTTCCGCTGGGGGGGCAGTGTGGGAAAAGTTTCCAGAGTGTTGACCCTGGCCGGCGGGGGGGGGGGAATCCCAGCGCCTTTGTCTTTTGTGCTGGGCGCTGCTCGCCCCCCAGAAAAGCGCTGCCCTGCGGTCCCCCAGCCCTTCCACAGCGCCCCCCTCCGTGGCGAATGGGGCGGGGGCTGTGGCGAGGAGGGGGCCTGCCCCTTGTGCTGCCGCTGCCCCCCCCAAGCTGGCCTGTCAGACGAGAGGTTCTCCTGGTAGCAGAGAAGGGGAGCGATTTCAGTCCCTTCTGAACAGGGGGCAGGAGGACACGAGCGCATGGCTCGCGCTTGCGCACCACCTCCGAGAAGGGAATGGAGCCTAAGACCATCGGAAATATATATTTTCCGATGGTCTTAGGTGACCCCTGTGAAAGGGTCGTTCAACCCCCAAAGGGGTCCCGACCCACAGGTTGAGAACCGCTGTTCTAAAGCTTTTGAAGCTCTAGTAAGAGGGAGTAAAATGGATCCTATTCCCCGCTTCTGAAAAATCCTCCAGCTTTGGAAATTGGAAGTAAGAAGGATCCTGCTCCCCAGTTCCAAAGCCACAGACTCTTTTATGTCCATTGGCATAAAAGACCCCAGCTTTGGGAAGGGGGAGTAAGAGGGCTTTTATTGCCAACTTCCAAAGTTGCAGGTGGCAAAATCACAAATGTGGAGGGCTGAATCTACTTCAGTTGTTAAAACTGACTTTATTCGACTCTGTTCAGAAATTCTGGAATATAGGCTGGGGTATAAAGTTGGCTCCTGAACTTGACTTGAAAGTATCTTGCAAGGACTTGAGACTTGAAGGCAGAGACTTGAGACTTGACTTGAGACTTGGAGTAAAAGACTTAAATACATCACTGAATAAATCATTAATACCGAGGCCTCCTCAATATTTAACCAGAAGTTGGGAATGTAGCCACACTCCCACACTTGGAGAGGGTAGGATGGAAATTTATTTTTCGAGGAAGAATATGTTGCTCTGAGTTATCCCTGTTGTAACACAAAGTATTTTGCATAGTCTAAAAAAAGACTTGCTCCCAGCACAGATGGAAACTGGTCGAACTGGTTTTGTTGACTTTGAGATCCGTCAGACGCCTGCCTTTTTGGAATCTCCTTGGGCACATGGCAATGGCAACTATGAGGATGAATGCCCACACTTCAACACCTGCCACAACCCAACTGGTCTCCAGCCACAATTTGCACCTTAGTCCATCTGCCTCTCTATGGTTTCTCACCAGGGGAAGGGCAAGCTGCTCTCTCTTGCTGTTCTCCTGTGCTGCAGCGCCCCCAGCATCATGTGGTTAACAAGTGGTACTGCACCCTGTTGCTCTAAGTCAGTGGTTCTCAACCTGTGGGTCGCAACCCCTTTGGGGGTTGAACGGTCCTTTCACAGGGGTCGCCTAAGACCATCGGAAAATACGTATTTCCGATGGTCTTAGGCTCCATTCCCTCCTCGGTGGTGGCGCGCAAGAGCGAGCCACGTGCTCGCGTCCTCCTGCGCCCTTTGGCGGGAGCGTGTGTGGCCACAGCATCGCCACAGCAGGAGTGGTGGTGCGCAAGCACGAGCCATGAGCTGGCGTCCTCCTGTCCCCTGTTCAGAAGGGACTGAAATCACTCCCCTTCTCCGCTACCTCCCGTCTGACGGGCCAGCTTGGGGGGCAGCGGCAGCACGGGGGGCAGGCCCCCTCCTCGCCACGGCCGCTGCCCCACTCACCACGGAGGTGGGTGCTGCAGAAGGGCCGGGGGGCTGCAAGGCGGTGCTTTTCCGGGGGGGGTGAGCTGCGCTGGGATTCCTCCCCACCCCAGCCAGGGTTGACACTCTGGAAACTTTTCCCACATTGTCCCCCCCCCAGCGGAAACGAGAGTGAAGCAGAAGCAGAGCCCGGGGGGGTTCTCGGAGTTTTTTTCCTGGGGGAGACACGCGGCTCCTCTTTCCCTTCCTGCCCGCCCCCCCATTCCTGTCCGGAGAGGCAGCCTTTGCTGGGGGGGGGCATTGTAAATGATAAATAAATAATTTTATGGTTGGGGGTCACCACAACATGAGAAACTGTATTAAAGGGTTGTGGCATTAGGAAGGTTGAGAACCACTGCTCTAAGTCCATTTCCGCACTAGACTGTAGACTGTTAATAGCGCGATGATTCCACTTTCAGCCTCCTATGGAATCCTGGGGTTTGCAGTTTCGGGAGGGGCCAGCTGGCCCCTCCCGAAACTGCAAACCCCAGGATTCCATAGGAAGTTGAAAGTGGTATAATCGCGCTATAAGAGTGTAGTGCGGAAATGGCCAAAAGGGGCCAATAGTGTTCTACTGAGATGTATATAATTTTGCCAACCCTGGCTGAAATCCTCATTGTGAGCCAATACGTTTCCCTGTTTCTTGTCTCATCTTCACCTGGTAGACCCAGTTCATCCACTATCACATTTCTGGGAGTGGGTGGAGATAGGGTTGTACATTTTTAAGAAATAAAATAAAACTGTGAATGGCTGAGCTTGTTGCCTTTGGGGGACTACAATTCTTAGAATCTTCCAGGATGGGGGATTTTAGGTAGTCTTTAAAAAAGTGACATCACCAAGCTCTGTGAATGATATAGTGATAGGGAGTTGTGATGTCTTGGCCAGTGGTTCTTAACCTTTTCTTTACTGAACCCCCTTGTAAATATAATTTGCTGCTAGGGACCCCAAAAAGTTAATTCAAGATTTAAATTTTTAAATTTACATTTAAATATTCAGATTATTTATTTATTTAAGGCTTCTGGAGATTAGAATTCAAATCCCTGCTCAAATACTGGGTGACCTTGGGCAAGTCACATTCTCTGAGCCTCAGAGGACAGCAAAGGCAACCCCCCTGAACAAACCTTGCCCCCCCCCCAAAAAAAACCACTGTGATAGGTTCATCTTAGGGTTGCCATAAGTCAGAAGTGGCTTAAAGGCACACAAGAACAAAGTGCTACAGATAGGGGGAGGTTCTTTCTAGCCAACGCAATTCTTGGTTGCATCCATAGGAGTCTGGTGTCTAGATCGAGGGAGGTGATGGTACCTCTCTATTCTGCACTGGTTAGACCTCATCTGGAATACTGTGTCCAGTTCTGGGCACCTCAGTTCAAGAAGGATATGGACGAGCTGGAGCATGTCCAGAGGAGGGCGACCAAAATGGTGAAGGGTCTGGAAGCCATGAAGCCCTATGAGGAGCGGCTTAGGGAGCTGGGGATGTTTAGTCTGCAGAAGAGAAGGTTAAAAGGGGACATGATAGCCATGTTTAAATATTTGAAGGGATGCCATGTAGAGGAGGGAGAGGGCTTGTTTTCTGCTGCTCCAGAGACCAGGACAAGGAGCAATGGATTCAAGCTGCAGGAAAGGAGATTCCACCTGAACCTCAGAAGAACTTCCTGATGGTCAGGGCTGTCCAGCAGTGGAATCTGCTGCTGCCTCAGTGGAGTGTGGTGGAGCCTCCTTCTTTGGAGGTTTTTAAGCAGAGGCTTGATGGCCATCTGTCGGGAGTGCTTTGAGGATGTTCCTGCATGGCAGGGGGTTGGACTGGGTGGCCCCTGGGGTCTCTTCCAACTCTAGGATTCAATGATTCTATGATCATGTCTCCCCGCTTTGAAAACCGACTTATGGCATCTCTAAGCTAAACCTACCATGGGGGTTTTCTGGGCAAGATTTGTTGCCTTTACCTTTCGCTGAGGTTGAGAAAATGTGACTTGCCTAAGGTCAACCAGTGGGCTTCCATGGCTGAGCAGGGATTCAAACCTTGGTCTCCAGAGTCATAATTTGGGTGCATGCACATGCCTGCTGCCATGTCCCTTTTGTCAAGGAAGTGGCAGCAGTGTGTGCGTGTGTGTGGGAGAGTAAACAAGGGAGCAGTTTCGGCACCCATATGCACACCCTGCTGGTGCGTCCCTGTTGCTTCCGCTGCTGGTGGTCTCTACCAGCAGAAACAGAATAGAATCTTTATTACGGTCATAGACCAGCACAGGTAAAAAGAGGATGCAGAAAAGGAGAAAAACACAGGTTAAAAGCAGGTTAAAGACAGCATTGAAATTCTCCTTCAGGTTGCACAGCTCCCATATAACAAGACAAGCTTGGAACTAGTCTACTGCGGAGGTCAGTGCCTGGCAAATTTTAACTACTGCTGCACAGAATCTGGTAACATTATATGTTTTATATATATGTTATAGGGGGGTTGGTGTCTGAAAGTAACAAAGAGGTAGAAATATTTAACAAATATTTAAATATTTGAAGGGATGTCATGTTGAAGAGGGAGCAGGCTTGTTCTCCACCGCTCCAGAGACCAGGACAAGGAGCAATGGATTCAAGCTGCAGGAAAGGAGATTCCACTTGAACCTCCGGAAGAACTTCCTGATGGTCAGAGCTGTCCGGCAGTGGAATCTGCTGCCTCCATGGAGTGTGGTGGAGTGTCCTCCTTCTTTGGAGGTTTTTAAGCGGAGGCTGGATGGCCATCTGTTGGGAGTGCTTTGAGGGTGTTCCTGCATGGCAGGGGTTGGACTGGATGGCCCCTGGGGTCTCTTCCAACTCTAGGATTCTATGATTCTAAGTGTAGAAGTCTCCAGTGCATCCTTGATATTTATGCAAGAGAGGGGAAATAAGGCTGAGGCGGATGTCCCTGGGGGAGGGCATCACATCGTGCCAAGGTAAAGGCCCTCCGGTGTTTAGGTTCTTCTAGTTTTGCTAAGTACGCCATAGGAGAAGCTTGATCTCTGTTGGGGTCAATAGCAATAAAGATTGAGGTGCTAGCTAGATCCAGTTGTTGCCCTGTATCTACCACCCATTGATAGCTGCTTTGGCCTTATCACATCCCATGCTGAGCTCTGGGGAAAAGCCCAATGATGAGCTTTTAGTCGTCACTGTTTCCACATAGACTGGAAGACCTCTCTCAAGGTTAGTGGTGCCAGGCCAGTGGGCTCTACCAGCAGGGTTTCAGGACCTCCTGTGAGCGCTCTGTGGACCCCCAGGGGTCCCTGGACCCTAGGTTAAGAACTATTGGTCTATGTTGATTGTAAAATGGTCAACAAGGGACATGAGAATAGGTGGCTCTTTCTCTGAACCAGATCAAATCCTGCTCCCAATGCACCCACCAACCTGATCTTTTCTTTTTTTCTTTTCTTTTCGTGAGGATTTATGCTCTGACTAATGTTTGCCACATTGCACAAAGAAGCAGGAGATGGGAGAAGCATGCTTAGGGCAGAAAATCTTCCCCCCTTTCATCTCAGCATGTCAAGAATACTTGAAAATATAATTCCTGAGTCCAAATGGGCTGGAGTGGGAAAACTGGGAAGCCTGTGTGTGAAAAATGATTCTGCATCGTGTAGGTAGGAGAATCGGAGGGGGGAAACAGATAAGTTTCTGTAGCACCCTAAAATGCAGGGGCCCCCCCAGGTTTTTTTGCAGGGTGTATGTGCTGGATACAAGAAAAAGAAGCCAAAGTTGGCTGCAACTCCACGGTTCTCGTACTTACAAACACGCCCCCAAAATCCTTAGCCGGTGTGGCAGTAAAGATGTAGCGGATGTCTCCAGGGCTCAGTACTTGGAAGTAGAGATATTCTTGGATGCGTAAACCTGTGAGATGAGAATGTAAGAGAGATGGCATCAATTCTAATGGCCAGGGGTCCTAGTGGTCTTTCTACAGAAGTTAGAAAAGGAAGCAGACTATCTTAAAAGGCTAAACGTTTTGGGTGGGATTGTTTTTGGAGAGAGCAGGGTTCGAATCCTTGCTCAGCCATGGAACTCCATTGGCTGATCTTGGGTGTGTCACACACTCTCAGCCCCAGAGGAAGACAAAGGCAACCCCATCTCTGGCCAAATCTTGCCAAGAAAACCCCATGATAGTTTTGCCTTTGAGTGGCCATAAATCAGAAAGGAGTTGAAAGCAGAAAACAACAATAACAATGCACTAGTGCAAATACTTTTGCAGGCATTGCACAACTTTTTTTAACTAGATTTTTTTTCCCCAGCCCTGTTAACAATCGGTTAAAGCCTGCCAAATAACCGCTAAGCAATCAAAGCAAAACACGTGACCCATTAATCTCATTGAAGGTCACAAAGTGTGTCTTGAGGATTATCAATTGCCAGGGTTGCCTCCGAGGTATTGCTGTATGTCTCTTTCACACTACACAACTACAGCACTGGATATCACTTTAACGAACATGTCTCTGTCCTATGGAAGCCTGGGATTTGTAGCCTTCAGAGGAACTTAGAATTCCCTACTGAAGAGTTCTGGTGCTGTCATTTAGAGCAGCAGGCTAGAACTCAGCAGCAAAGAATTTTAAGTCTCTCACGAAACTACAGATCCCAGGATTCCATAGGACAGAGCTGTAGCAGTTCAAGTGTAATCACAATGCTACAATTGTGCAGTGTGATAGAGACACTAATCCCAAGTGTACAACCAAACTGTTTGGTAGTCCAAACCTCTTATGGCCATTCATATATAGCTAGTGTTCAGTGGGGTGAATGGCAGGATGCCTTGGCTTCATTTTCAGATACTCAGTAGGGAAAGAAGTTACAGCCTTCCAGATGTTGCTGGAATGCAATAGCAATAGCATTTATTTCTATACCACTTATCAACTGAGTGTTAATCTAAGCGGTTTACAATGTATTTTAGCTAATTGCCCCCAACAAGCTGGGTACTCATTTTACCGACCTGCGGAAGGATGGAAGGCTGAGTCAACCTTGGAGCCTGGCAGGATCGAACTCACAACCTTGTGGTTGCAGTACTAGCATTTAACCACTGCGCCACCAGGGCTCCTTTATTCCTGTCCCATTATTCCTGTCCATGTGCCCTGATGGCTGAGGCTGATGGGACCTGCACTCCAACTGGGACCTGCACTCCAACTTCCATGTCGATTTCATACTCCCAAATTAAGGCCACCAAACGTGTTTGTCGTTGTGTGCATTTAAGTCATTCCAGCTTATGACGGCCCTAACATGAACCGAGCCCAGGTTTTTCTGGGGCTGACAATGTGTGATGCGCCTAAGGTCACCCAGTTAGAAAGGACCAAAGCACAAATTATTTGCCTACAAGAAACACATATAAAATTAAATCAGGAAAATATTTGAAGAATAAAAAATTAGGTGAATGTTTTACATCTTCATATGAGAAGGAGAAAAGGGGTGTGGCACTATATGTACATAAGAAGATCTCAGCTAAAGAAATATTTAAAGATAATGAAAGAAGAGTCCTTGGGATAGAAATCTGGATTGAAGGAAAGAAAATATGCATGGGAGTATACACACCCAATGAAAATAAGGAAGTTTCCATAGTCAAGCAGGGAACTGGACACCTGTTTCCAGGGCTGCAATCAAACATTCAAACCCCTACACAAGGCTAGCTTTCCCAAGTGTGTTTGCTAAGACATTATTCTTTGAATACGGCAATGTAAGACATAAGGAATATCAGCTGTTCCTCCCTAGTGACTTGTATTCACAGGTATACTACCTTTGCATATAGAGGCTTCCTTTAATTATCGCTGCTAATATCCCCTGATAGATCCAACCAACATAACAACCAATTTCCATCAATTCATTCATTATTTTTTTCTGCTCCCTCTTGACTTGTGGCATAGGAACAACAGCCCTGGTCTACTGAGGTAGTAGCATCATATCTGAATGCCTTTCTTGAACATGTATTGTTGCTATGTGCCTTCAAGTTAATTCTGAGCAAAGGCAGCTTTATCATAGGGTTTCTTAGCCAGTTTTATTCTTTTTATTATTATTATTTATTTGTATCCCGCCTCTCCATATGGATCGAGGCGGCGAACAACTTACAAATAGCATGTATTTCGAAACATTTTCTATACATGCCCCCAACAAGCTGGGTACTCATTTTACTGACCTGCGAAAGGACGGAAGGCTGAGTCAACCTTGGAGCTGGTTAGGATCGAACTTACAACCTTCCGGCTTGCAGTACTGGCATTTAACCACTGCGCCACCAGAAAGTATCCTCTTCCCTTCCTATGGGGCAGAGGGAATGTAGGGCCATTTCTCCACTACACAGGCCATTTCCGCACTACACTCTTATAGCACGATTATTGCACTTTCAACATCCTATGGAATCCTGGGGTTTGCAGTTTCAGGAGGGGCCGGCTGGCCCCTCCCGAAACTGCAAACCCCAGGATTCCATAGGATGTTGAAAGTGTAATAATCATGCTATAAAAGTGTAGTGTGGAAATGGCCACAGTTATAGTGCTATTATTCCACTTTCAACATCCTATGGAACCCTGGGCATCCTATGGAATCCACAAAGGCACCTCCCTAGCCTACAAACCCCAGGATTCCATGGGATGTTGAAAGTGGAATAATGGCACTATAACAGGCTAGTGCAGAAATGGCCTAACTTGCCCAGGGTTAGCCAATGAGCTGAGATTCAAACCCTGGGCTTCTGGAGCCCTAGTCCAACACTCAAAACCACCCTGGCTCACACAGACAGACACAGAAACGCTGGCTTTCCCCCTCCCTTGCACACTACCTCTGGATTATCCCCAGCTTTCAAACATGGCCCAGGATTGTATAAGAGGAAAAGTCACTGGAAACGATTCCAACTGGGCTACATTCCAGGCAACCGGCTGTTGCCACGCTGCAAGAATAGCAGATGAAGAAAGCTCAGGATTATAAATAGACTTGAGACTGCAAGCCCACAGGGCCACATGTGCTGGTGCAATTCAACAGAATCTTCTAGGACTACTTTGAGGTTTTGCAGCCATGCCAAGGATTTGCACTAAAGATCTCGTCTTGACCCTTTATGGCTTATTGGAGTCTTGCAAGAGGGATCTGCCACGTGCCGATGAGCCATGTGCACATGTTGGGCGCATGGAGGTTGCCAAATGGCCATCCCATCACACCCTGGCTTGCTCCTGCATCTTTTAACATGGGCATGCAAAGCCACTTTAAAACAGCATGTACAGAACTGTGACACACAACAATGAACACAGACTCTTTAAAAGGAGGAAGGAAGGGGGAGAAAAAAATATTAATGTGACAACCTTTTTAAGACTAACTGGTTTCTATTTTTGCATAAGCTTTCATCAACATAAACTCACTTCTTTGGATGCAGGTTGAGTGGTCATATAACATTTCCGCAAAGCACTCTTATAGTGCGATGATTCCACTTTCAACCTCCTCTGGAATCCTGGGGTTTGCAGTTTCGGGAGGGGCCGGCTGGAACTGCAAACCCCAGGATTCCAGAGGAGGTTGAAAGTGGAATCATCGCGCTATAACAGGCTAGTGTGGAAATGTGACAGCATTCAGCTCTCCACTTGGCCACAGAAACACACTCTCAGCCCTAGAAAACCCCGTGATAGATTTGCCTTAGGGTCATCATAAGTCAGAAACAACTTGAAGGCACACAACAAAAACACAACAATCTCTTGCTTTAGGCACAGTTAAAACGGCAAATTGAGAAGCTGGCAACCTTCCCTCCCCCTGCCCCTTAATCCAGGTTGCCAGCCAAGGTTAATCCCATCACGACCAGCTAGCCTGTGCATACACCAACAGGATGCATGTGCTCCATTCTGCTTTGGTTACACTTCACTTGGAATCCTGTGTCCAGTTCTGGGCACCACAATTCAAGAAGGATATTGACCAGCAGAAACATGTCCAGAGGAGGGCAACCACGATGGAAACCATGAAGCCCTTTGAGGAGCAGCTTAGGATGCTGGATGGAGAATAGAAGGTTAAGATGAGACACGACCACTGTTTAAATATTTGAAAGCATGTTGTATGGACGATGGGGCAAGCTTGTTCTCTGCTGCTCCAGAGACTAGGATATGGAGCAACGGCTTCAAACTTCAGGAAAAGAGATCCCACCTCAACATTAGGAAGAACTTCATGCCGTTAAGAGCAGTTCAACATGGAATATGTTGCTGCCTCAGTGGAGAGTGGTGGAGTCTCCTTCTTTGGAGGTTTTTAAACAGAGGTTGGATGTCCATCTGTCAGGAATACTTTGATGGCATCTTCCTGCATGGCAGAAGGGGGTTGGACCGGAGGACCCTTGGGGTCTCTTCCAACTCTAGGGCCATTTCCGCATGAGACTGTTATAGCGTGATAATTCCACTTTCAACATCCTATGGAATCCTGGGGTTTGCAGTTCCGGGAGGGGCCGGCCGCACAAGACTGTTACAGCGCTACGATCCCACTTTCAACATCCTATGGAATCCTGGGGTTTGCAGTTTCGGGAGGGGCCGGTTGGGGTTTGAAGTTCCAGGAGGGGCCGACTGCACGAGACTGTTATAGTGCTATGATTCCACTTTCAACATCCTATGGAATCCTGGGGTTTGCAGTTCCGGGAGGGGCCGGCCGCACGAGACTGTTATAGCGCTACAATTCCACTTTCAACATCCTATGGAACCCTGGGGTTTGCAGTTCCGGGAGGGGCCGGCCGCACGAGACTGTTATAGCGCTACGATTCCACTTTCAACATCCTATGGAATCCTGGGGTTTGCAGTTCCGGGAGGGGCCGGCCGCATGAGACTGTTATAGCGCTACGATCCCACTTTCAACCTCCTATGGAATCCTGGGGTTTGCAGTTCCGGGAGGGGCCGGCAAAGCCCAGGACTCCATAGGATGTTGAAAGTGGAATCATAGCGCTATAACAGTCTCGTGCGGAAATGGCCTAGAACTCTAGGATTCTAGGGATAAAATGCACCGTGCCCTCTGGAGTAAAGACAGACTGCTGCTTGTTGTATGCCTTCAGTGTTTTCCGATTTATGGCAACCCCAGGTGAACAGATCATGGGGTTTTCTGGGGGCTGAGAGTGTGTGATGCAGCCAAGGTCACCCCGTGGGTTTCCATAGCTGAACAGGGAATTTCACCCCGGTTTCCAGGTTTGTAGTCCAAGGCTCAAGCCACGCAAACCACGTTGGATTCATTCCAGCAGAGATAACTTTTAGTGCATTTTTTTGTCTACACAAATTTATTTATTTTAATATTGGGAGCCACTTTTGAGTCCTGCGGGCCTTTCCACCCTACCCTGTGATCCTGCCCTTATTCCACTTCCAACCTCCTGTGGAATTCTGGGATTCATAGTTTCCAGAGGCCAAAGAGCTGTCTGGCTGAGAATTCTCAATGCCCAGCATTGCATAGGAGGTTGAAAGTGGAATAATAGCACTGTAACAGTGGCCGTTTCCGCACTGAGCTGTTATAGCGCTATGATTCCACTTTCAACATCGTATGGAATCCTGGGGTTTGTAGTTCCGGGAGAGGCCGGCCGGATTCCATAGGGCCATTTCCACACTACAGTGTTAAAGTGCTGCTATTCCACTATCAACCTCCTATTGAATTTTGGGGATTGTAGTTTAGGGAAGGGCACTTCGAATTCTCAGCCTAAGAGCTCTTTGGTCTCAGTAAACTACAAACCCCAGAATTCCACAGGGCATTGAAAGTGGAATAGCAGTAGTTTAACACTGTAGTGTGGAAATGGCCATAGGATGTTGAATGTGGAATCAAAGCGCTATAACAGTCCAGTGCAGAAACAGCCTAAGAAAGCCTTGCACGATTGTAATTTCTGCATCTTTCCCTGAACTTGGCAACTCTCATGCCCCAGTAGAGGGTCTCTCCGGCCGGCCCCTCCCGAAACTGCAAACCTCAGGATTCCATAGGAGGTTGAAAGTGGAATCATCGCGCTATAACAGCCTAGTGCGGAAACACGCAGTGTTGTATGGAAGCGGCCCTGAATCTTGGGGAGAGGAAGGGCGTCAATGGAAGAGAAGGAGGCGAAAAAGAAGTAGGAGAAAGAAGAAATACAAAGAGGAAGAGGAGGACCAAGGCGAACAAAATGAGATTCAACAGAGAGAAGTGCAAGGTCCTACACTTAGGGAGAAAAAATGGAATACAGAAATATAGGATGGGGGACACGTGGCTGGATAGCAGTACGTGTGAAAGGGATCGAGGAGTCTTCATAGACTACAAGCTGAACATGAGCCAGCAGTGTGATGCGGCAGCCAAGAAGGCCAATGCAATTCTTGGCTGCATCAATAGGAGTCTGGTGTCTAGATCGAGGGAGGTAACGGTACCGCTCTACTCTGCTTTGGTTAGACCTCATCTTGAATACTGTGTCCAGTTCTGGGCTCCCCAATTCAAGGAGGACATGGTCAAGCTGGAGCAAGTCTAGAGGAGGGCGACCAAAATGGTGAGGGGCCTGGAAGCCATGAAGCCCTATGAGGATAGACTTAGAGAGCTGGGCATGTTTAGTCTGCAGAAGAGAAGGTTAAGAGGGGACATGAGAGCCATGTTTAAATATTTGAAGGGATGTCATGTTGAGGAGGGAGAGGGCTTGTTTTCTGCTGCTCCAGAGACCAGGACAAGGAGCAATGGATTCAAGCTGCGGGAAAGGAGATTCCACCTGAACCTCAGGAAGAACTTCCTGACAGTCAAGGCTGTCCGGCAGTGGAATCTGCTGCCTCCATGGAGTGTGGTGGAGTCTCCTTCTTTGGAGGTTTTTAAGCAGAGGCTGGATGGCCATCTGTCAAAGGGAGTGCTTTGAGGGTGTTCCTGCATGGCAGAAGGGGGTTGGACTGGATGGCCCCTGGGGTCTCTCCCAACTCTACATTTCTATGATTCTAAGAGGGGACATGATAGCCATGTTTAAATATTTGAAGGGATGCCACGTAGAGGAAGGAGAGGGCTTGTTTTCTGCTGCTCCAGAGAACGGGACAAGGAGCAATGGATTCAAGCTGCAGGAAAGGAGATTCCACCTGAACCCCAGGAAGAACTTCCTGACAGTCAGGGCTGTCCAGCAGTGGAATCTGCTGCCTCCATGGAGTGTGGTGGAGTCTCCTTCCTTGGAGGTTTTTAAGCAGAGGCTGGGTGGCCATCTGTCCAAGGGAGTGCTTTGAGGGAGTTCCTGCATGGCAGGGGGTTGGACTGGATGGCCCCGGGGGTCTCTTCCAACTCTACATTTCTATGATTCTATGACGGCTATGCACTGCAAGCTCTATGCATGCAAGGAAAAAGGCTCAGAAATTCAAAATACCCCTTTCCCCCAAGAACCGAAAGACCTCCAGCAGGGGCAGCGAGAGGGTGACTCCTGGCGATGGGGGGGCAGCCACGTACGGGGTTGTGGGTGCGAATCCTGCCAGCCGATGCTTTCGCAAAGGCCAGCGTGCAATCCGTCGCAGGGGCTGCACTGAAACCCCCAAAGCCTTACCGTGAGCCAAGGAGCAAAAGCAGCAGCAGAAGACGCCGCCGAGCCATCCAGGCCGAGGGGGCCCCATCGCCGGGCTCTCGCTCTCGCGCTCCGATGCCTGCGAGCCGGGCAGCCAGATCTCTCGGTGACAGGGGGCGGGGAAAGCCGCCTCCCGGCCCGCTCTCATTGGAGGGGCGCGGAGCTCCCGGCGACGCCATTGGCCGGGGCTTTCGTCGCTCACCCGGCTCCCAGCAAGAGGGTTTTCCTTCTGTGGGTGGAGGCGCCTCCATTTCCGCACTAGACTCTTATAGCGCGATTATTCCGCTTTCAACCTCCTGTGGAATCCTGGGGTTTTTGCCTTCTGTGCTCTGCATTTGTGCTGCCAGAGTCCCGATTTTGAAGCTCGTTGTCTGCAGGCTTCCAAAAAGGAACTGAATATTTCAAATTGTGTGCATGCACATTTAAAGAAAATAGGTGCATGGTAGCAGCACCTGCTTATCATAGAATCGTAGAAAGGTAGAGTTGGAAGGGACCCCAGGGGCCATCCAGTCCAACCCCCTTCTGCCATGCAGGAATGCCCTCAAAGCACTCCCGACAGATGACCATCCAGCCTCTGCTTAAAAACCTCCAAGGAAGGAGACTCAACTACACTCCAAGGCAGCAGATTCCACTGCCGGACAGCCCTGACTGTCAGGAAGTTCTTCCTGAGGTTCAGGTGGAATCTCCTTTCCTGCAGCTTGAATCCATTGCTCCTCGTCCTGGTCTCCGGAGCAGCAGAAAACAAGCCCACTCCCTCCTCTACATGGCACCCCTTCAAGTATTTAAACATGGCTATCATGTCCCCTCTTAGAATCATAGAAATCTAGAGTTGGAAGAGACCCCAGGGGCCATCCAGTCCAACCCCCTGCCATGGAGGAACACTCATCAAAGCATTCCCAACAGATGGCCATCCAGCCTCTGCTTAAAAACCTCCAAAGAAGGAGACTCCACTACACTCCAAGGCAGCAGATTCCACTGCCGGACAGCCTGACCGTCAGGCAGTTCTTCCTGGGGTTCAGGTGGAATCTCCTTTCCTGCAGCTTGAATCCATTGCTCCTGGTCCTAGTCTCTGGAGCAGCAGAAAACAAACCCTCTCCCTCCTCTACGTGGCATCCCTTATGTGCATGAATTATTCAGCTTCTGCAGTTTTGCTACCCCATCTGGAAAAAAGAAACTTGACTACGCAGCAAGCCTGAACTGCTCAATCTTCTTATACTTTTCTTTCCTCCCCCCCAAGATCATAAGAACCCGGAAGTGTGTGGTCAAACTGCAAGGTACATAGCATCTTTGACTTTACTATATCTATGACCACGTCGCTCTTTGCCCCTTCAAACTCCGCCTCTGGCCTGGCTCCGCCCACGCAGGCGCCGGCGAAGCTTCTGGGCGCGCTCGCGCGGTGCATTGTGGGGAGCGAAACCGTTAGCAACAGGGCGGCCGCCAAGATGATGGTGAGTTGCTGAGGGGAAAGGACCGCGCTGGGGAAGCGGCGGCGATCCGGCGCCATCCGCCTCGAAAGCGGGCTCGTTCTTCCCGTAGAGGGTCTGTCCTTCTCCGGAAGACTCTCTTCGGTGAGAACGGGGCCATATTGGCAGAGAGCCGGAGGAGTTCGGTGGCTGTTGGGGGGCGGCGGCCGGTGAGGAGGGAGGCAAGTATGGAGGCCGCGTCCAGCCTCGCGTTTAGGGTCCCATCCCAGCCCCTCAGAGCGGGCAAAGGGACGCAGGCGTGAGGCGAGGGCCGGCGTCCCATCAGGAACTACCACTACCGGCAAGCAGTGGGAGAGCCGGCCGCGTTTCCCCGGAGGGAGCCGCGAGCGCGGGGCATTGTGGGAGTTGTAGTTTAGGCGTGTCTAGGAGGCTTCGCCTTTCCCTTTGGATTGGGGTCGGCGGTCTTTGAAGCTGCCCGGCGTCCACCCGTTGCCTTGTGGAGCGCACTTGGCTGGGCCCAGGGGGTTAAAAAGGCCCCGCCCCTCTTGACCCCCGACCCCAGGGCTCTGCTGCGTGGCTTTGAGGATTTCTCTTTAGAAGAATGGCCGCATTAGGGTTGCCAGGTGGCTCCGATGATATGCCCTGTCCCTGAATTGCAGGTTGGAAAGCTTGTGCTTTATGGGACTGTCGGGTGTCCCCCATTATAAGCAACGTCCTCTGTTTGAGGGTTGGGAAGCTTTTCCTTCTATACAGGCTGAGCAAAATACCCCTCACCCCCCCAAATTCTGAATTTTGTGGGCCCTTTGCAAAGAGAGAAATGTGTGCATTGTGCAACTTGTGAAGGTGAACAGAATGTTAATTCTGCCCAGGTTAGAGGGAAAAAATGCTCCCATTTGGAACACAGAGTGGTTAATAGCTGCTTCATGATTGAGGAGACTGCATGCCATAGAATCATAGAAATGTAGAGTTGGGAGAGACCCCAGGGGCCATCCAGTCCAGCCCCCTGCCATGCAGGAACACCCTCAAAGCACTCCCGACAGATGGCCATCTAGCCTTTGCTTAAAAGCCTCCAAAGAAAGAGACTCCACTACACTCTGAGGCAGCAGATCCCACTGCCGGACAGCCCTGACGGTCAGGAAGTTCTTCCTGAGGTTCAGGTGGAATCTCCTTTCCTGCAGCTGGAATCCATTGCTCCTTGTCCTGGTCTCTGGAGCAGCAGAAAACAAGCCCTCTCCTTCCTCTATGTGGCATCCCTTCAAATATTTAAACATGGCTATCATGTCCCCTCTTAACCTTCTCTTCTGCAGACTAAACATCCCCAGCTCTCTAAGTCTATCCTCATAGGGCATGGCTTCCAGGCCCCTCACCATTTTGGTCGCCCTCCTCTGGACTTGCTCCAGCTTGTCGATATCCCTCTTGAATTGGGGTGCCCAGAACTGGACACAGTATTCCAGATGAGGTCTAACCAAAGCAGAGTAGAGTGGTACCAGTACCTCCCTCGATCTAAGCACCACACTCCTGTTGATGCAGCCGAGAATTGCATTGGCCTTCTTGGCTGCCGCATCACACTGCTGACTCGTGTTCAGCTTGAGTGGATTTTGACTGCCCTTTATTGCTGTCTTGAAAACCTGGCAATGCTAGACAAAATATAAATCCAGTAAGTAGGTAAATGAGTGAAATCCATGTATATGGTTTCATAATTAATTTACTGTGCAGTCGTATGCACAGTCGTAAGTTTGGTGTGAGTGGTTCTGACCTTTGCATTTAACTGTATATTTTTATTTTTGAAGATCTTCCTGTGTTTCTTACTGACAAGGGAATACGCATAAGCATTAGGTCCTGGCTGTTACCAGGGCATCTCTTCAAGGGAAGTTTTGGCGTCTGTGACACTTTCTTGTGGGATTGCTGCGAGGCCTTTGCTCTTCCTTCCCTAAAGCTGTCACAGGAACCTGCTTTACTCTTGAGTCAGGTCTTGGTCCAGCTGATAAGCTGCTCCGAACTGACAGCTTCAGAGCAGACTGCAAAAACTGTGAGAGCAAACTGTGAATATAGTGGACAAAATCAAATCAAAGTACAGTATGCATTTTTGTAAAAAGATGGAAGGACAGCACAGCGAGGTTTGCCAAAGTATGTATGTTTTCAATGTGCCTCCAAAAGTAACATTTAGAGCAGGGCTTTCCAAACGGTGTGCCGTGACACATTAGTGTGTCGCGTACAGTCTTGGAAAGGTATGTCATTATTTATAAATCATATTTTTTTAAAAATATATGAAAGGTTTTCATGAGAGATGTTGTGTCCCCATACATTTTATTATTACAATTTATGTATATGTGCATATCTCTTATAGGGGATTAATTTAATGTCCTGTTTGCTAGGAAAACTGAATCACTGTGTCACAAAATGATGCATGTCTAAAAAGTGTGTCACTAACACGGAAAGTTTGGAAAGCTCTGTTTTAGAGCATTTTTTTGGCAGGGGGGTTGTCCTTTCATCCATGATCTGGTCTCTCAATCTCTGTAGCTTTCTGTCAATTTGTAGAGGAAGTTTAGGTTGAAATGTGCGGTCACAAAACAAACTGTGGCATAAGTCAGAGTGCCAAAAAGGTCAAGGAACTGGTTTCCACACGGTGCAGGTTCTATGATAATCCAGAATGGAGTTTGGATAAGTAATTAACTCAGTTTGAAAAGATCTCTGGTTGATCATAATGGTGTTTTTTTTTAACCATTCAGTTTTACTTGTTCCAAATCCAGACTTCCAGTGTTTGGTGAAAATTATTCTAGCTTCACTGAGAAGCTGCAAGACCTGACATGAGTTGGGAAGTTTTTGTTTTTAATTTTAAAGAATGGATCTTTTGCTGTACTTCATATAGAGGCAGCACTGTGTGCCAACATCCAGTCCCTCACTGAGTGCTTAGAATGCCTGTGAAAGTTTTATGTCTTTTGTAGCACCTCGACCAGCAGCCAGAAGCAGTTTTATAAATACGAATAACTTTCAGCATCCCAGCATATTAAATCTATACCTGTGTTACTGGTCTTACTCATATGATCAACCAGGGATCTGTAAAAAAAAAAGATGGTTCATTGTGCATGAGCAGGAACAGCTAAACAAACTGAACACCTTCTGACTGTGGTTTGTATGTTTTATTATGAAGTGTGAACCTAGCCGGGGCTCTGCTGTCTGTCTTGTTTTTCTCCCCCCAAATTAGAGTGAACTATAAAAGCAGACCCATGGAAATGGAAGTGATTAGTCTGGCTCTTTGGCTATATTTGGCCAAGTGGTCGTGTTTGGATGTCATGACAAATTGGAGGCCAAGAGAACTCCCAGATGCTGTGAGATCCAAACATGACCAGTGAGTTTTTTCTTCTCGGTTTAATGTCTTCTTGCTTCTGCATTCTTGCATATGCATATGGAAAACACCTTGGTGGTTAATGGTACTGAACTTTCATTCTAGCACAGAGCAGCATAAAGCACTGTTTATAATGCTTTATACAGAAATGCCTTTTGGACGGCTGAATGTTGGCATCTTCTTTTGGGAGGACCTTTTGTCTGATCTTTTGTCTTCCTTACAGCCCACACCTGTTATCCTGCTGAAGGAAGGCACTGACACTTCCCAAGGGATCCCTCAACTTATTAGTAATATCAGTGCCTGCCAAGTCATTGCAGAAGCCATCCGCACTACGCTCGGCCCCCGGGGCATGGACAAACTCATTGTTGATGACAGAGGTGAGCCAAGCTCTTTCCATTAGTTACAGGTATATTTTGAGTCCCTTCATGCAAAGTCTTTTCAAAGTAATCCTCCTCCAGTATTCCCAATCCATTTTAACTGGGCAATGATGAGCCACTTTGAGTTGACATCCACAATTAAATGCTGCATTGGTGTTTTTTGTTTTGTTTTTTTGAGGCCTCTGCTCAGATGGAGGACTCTGTGGCTTCACTCAGCTGAAAAATGGCATATCAGATGGAGTAACTGTGTGAAGGAGTAAGCCTTTGTCCTCAGAAGCACAGCACTCAAAGACCAAGGAATTCTGGCAACTTCCTCAAACTACTTTAGCTAGAATCCTGTTAGTGACTTACTCATTCCTAACTGAACCATATGCAGAGCTGTCCAGCAGTGGAATATGCTGCCTTGGAGTGTGGTGGAGTCTCCTTCTTTGAGAGTTTTTAAGCAGAGGCTGGATGGCCGTGTTGGGAGTGCTTTGATTGTGTATTCTTGCATGGCAGAATGGGGTTGGACTGGATGGCCCCAGTGGTCTCTTCCAACTCTGTGATTCTATGTATGCTTTTCTTTAAATTGGGGGACCAGCTAGAGCCTTCCCCCAGCAGCTGTCAAGCACTGTGGAGGGCATTGTGGTTGCTACTGTTTACTAGTATGAGGGGAAGGAGATTGGAGGATGAGGAAATGGCTGGTCTGGGCTACAAGGGGAAGGGAAGCAAGGGTGAGTTCTGTTCAGAAGAGGACCCTCATAGCCCTCTTTTTTTTTCCTGAGCCATCTCTCTCTCTGTAGTAGCATCCCTACTCCCCGCCGAGGCTTGACAATTGCTACAGTAGGGGGAGGGCGTGGAACTTCAGAGGTTGAAAATTATGTTCTGCCCTTAGTGCAACTGGAGTGTTTACCTTCATGGAGAAGGGCAGATGCTTTTCATAAATGGTTTTGAATTCTTGTGTTTCCCAGTGACCTTGTACGTGGTATTCAGAGGTTTGCCCATTGTGGAAATGGGAGGGTTGTGGGAGCTTTCTCCCAGCTCTGCTGGGATATGCTGGTCTTTGGATTACCTCTTTGACTTCTCTCGTCACAGCACTAACAGGATTGAACAGAGATCATAGTGTTTGCTTGGCTTTAATCCTATGGTAGGAGGCAAGATGCTTGTTTGCTAGGTGGAGCTCTGGTCTGATCTGGATGTGCTTTTTTTCTATAGTTTAGCTTCAAGCTGATTTGCTCAGGTGTTGCAGATAAATAAATACAGCTACTTATTCACCGACTTTTCCTCTATTAAACTTTGCAGGCAAAGCAACCATTTCCAATGACGGTGCCACCATCCTGAAACTCCTTGACGTGGTTCACCCTGCTGCAAAGACGCTCGTAGACATCGCCAAATCTCAAGATGCTGAGGTGGGCATGGAAAGCATGCGAGTTGCCAGATAATGAGGGCAAAATTGATACTGCAGGACCCAGATCTTTTTAATTTTCCTCACATCGTTCTTCTAAACTGGATATATTATGTAGTCATAATTCACAGTGGTTCTCTCTTGACTGGTAGAAAGGTGTCTCTGGGCTTCAGCAAATAGGGTGGGAGATTCTCCATTGTCCCTTTTCTAGAAGGCTGATGTTGTGTTTCCCAGGTGTCAGGGACAAATGGGGAGAAGACTGCAAGTAGCATTATTGCTTAGCGTGCCAGTGAGTGTAATGAATGGATCTGGCGGGGTGCTGCTGCATTTGGAAAGATGGGAGTTTGTTGGCAATCCAGGGATGAAACTGCTGGGTGCTAAGAACAGTGTTGTTGGAAGGGCTTTGCTGCTTAGGCAAACAACATTATTTCCTTTGCAGTGAGATTTCTGAAATTGCTGGTAATCGAGAGATTAGCTTTTCATGAAAGGATGTAAGAATTTCTTGTCAGATTGATGAGGTTTTTGATGCTATCTGTGAGAGAGCGGGAGACCAGGAGGACTGAGTGCAAATGGACTTGATGGGAAATCTGTTATGAATAATTTGAATAATAAAGATGATTCTGCTTTTCAGGCCCTGACATGACAGAAAACTAAGGAATGTCTAGGAAAAAATAATGCCATTAGCGCAAACCCTTTGGTCTTAGATTCTTTGAGCAAGATGAGTTGTGAGATCAGACAAGGCCAGCTTTTCCAAGAGAAGCCATCCATAAAGTCTTATAGCTTGGCCAAGAAACAAAATATGGTGTCTTGGACATATTCTCTAAACATTGTTAATGGCAAATATAGTGCAAGGGCAGCAGGAAGTCCCTGTAGGAAACCAGACTAGGCATTTTGGACCACTCAAACCGTGTTCCTTTGGGGACCGGTCCTTCCTGATTTATCACTGGATGAAAAACAGATGAACAGCAGTCTGTAAACAGCTATGAAATTTGTCGGGCTGCAGGGTCTAGGGGACAGTTAGCTCTTGGAATAGCAGTTGTGAGGTTGTTAGCCCATGGGTTACAACTATTACTGGTTGTTAGACTGCAGCTTTTAGGGGACAGTTAGCCCAAAAAGCTGCAGCACTGATGCAGTCACTCTACAGATAGGTGGTGTAGAAGAATCATGCCTGTTTCAGGAGAGGTTTTGTTAAGAGAAAGCATCTCTAAGCAGAATTCTTTTTTGTTAGGTTGGTGATGGCACCACTTCTGTTACCCTCCTAGCTGCTGAATTCCTCAAGCAGATCAAGCCCTACGTGGAAGAAGGCCTCCACCCCCAGATCATCATCCGTGCCTTCCGTACTGCAACCCAGTTGGTAAGGTGATCCGCTTCACCCTGTGACGCAGATCATGACCTTCTCTTGCAGAAAAGCTGATTTCTCTCTGGGAGATGAAAGAGCAAGACAGAAGAATGAGTCATTTCTGCTAAGGCTTCATTTAATGAATTAGAAATTTGATTGCTTTGAAATGCCAGCAGTCTTAGTGCCTAATGGAGGCACAGTTTTTGGGCTGAGAGTAATTCTCCCTTCCTCAGAGGCAGTATAGTCTCCCGCTGTGGAGTTAAGAGGCACATACTGAGCCAGAAATTTCTGCCTAGCTCCTTTCATGCTAATCTTGTTTGCACGGGACTTGGAACAGAATAACATCCTTGGGGCATAATTCCTCTCCTGCTTGGGTATCTTTGCTAGTTCAGCAGTGAGTACAGTCTTAGCCCATTTTAATTATTTATTTTAGAAAAGGGTAGACTGCACCTTTGTCCTAAATGTGATTCTGTAATGGATGGTACACATGGAAACTTGAAATCTACAATATAATTAAATGACATACAACAGCAAGACATTGAGATGAGCAACTACTAAACTGACCAAAAATAGTTTTTTAAAATGCCAGGAAAAATAAATGCTTTTAACTTAGCACAAAGAAGAATACAGGATTTCTCAGTAATGGTCTCACGGCTGTCTTGTTCAAGGTAGCTGGAACTATCTGATCTCATTTATAAGCTTTTGAAACCCTCATTTAGTTCTCTTAGAAGCAGAAATAGGTATAGCTTTATGATAGAAGTAGAGTGAACCTGCTGATGCTCCTGGCGTCCAGCAGGCCATGGCAGTTAAAACTTAATTCCACAAAAAAGACAGGATAGTGCACTGAACACCTCCTCTGGAACTTTGGTCGTGGTTGTGTGAAGCACAGAGTGCTTGCAACCAGTTTGTTCCTCTGAACGCATAGGAAACTTAACATAGGAGGCCTCCAAAGTTTCCAAGAAATCTTTCCCTACCATCTAGATCAGGGATGGGCAGAATGCAGTAGACATCCATATGATGTTGACCTGCAGCTCCTGACTTCCCTGCCACTGACTGACTGTGCTGTCTAGGGCTGGTGGAAGTTGCAGTCTAAGATCAGCACCTGCTTTGTCCACCCCTTTTGTAGAGACATTCTCCCTTCCATCACTTATGAAAACTCTTATCAGATGCAATGGAAACAAAAAAGTTTTTTTTTTTGCAGCTGAAGTGGAAGTGATAGAAATACTGGCATTATGAACAGGGCCTGTGGATGTCTCTGTTGGTTTTGGTGCTGAAAGAGGGTTCCCCACAGTTTTACTGCTATACTGAAGTCTTTCAGTTGGATGCTTTTGTATGATGGTTGAAATATCTCAGTGTTGGCACGGAGACTTGGCAGGGATAGATTCCAGTGTGTTCATTCTGGTTCTTCTCTTCTTTTGGCAGGCTGTAAATAAGATCAAGAGTATTGCAGTCACAATCAAGAAAACAGACCAGGAGTAAGTCTACTGTTCTCTTCTTTGCGCTCATTAGACTCATTTTGCAGTGCTTCCTTTGTTGACAGGCCTGTATATCTCTTTCTATTGACACTTGAAAACAGCTACTGCTTAACCCGGGTATACTTTTATCTTGGTGTACCATCTAGAAAATATGGAATAGTCCTCCACAGGTGCCATCAGAAAGTTGTGGAGTCAGGGATTTAAGGGTCATGCACCCACTAGGTGTTTTTTTGACCCAGTTGCTGCAGCCCTAGCCAGAACAGCCCATGGTGAGGAATGGTGGGGTTTGCAATCAGACAACAGCTGTAGGTCCTGCCTCTACCAGTTTCCATCCCACTTTCTTCAGTAGGAGATGCAGCTGAATAGGATCCCCAGTGGTACTGAAAGAGAGGGGCTGTGCAGGCTCCCTTTAGTTGTGGAGCTCTCACAGGCCTGAAATGGGCAGATCACTGGGAGATAATAAAGGCTGCAGTGGATCTTTTAACCTTTGCCTCTGACCTTACCTAAGAGATGTTCGGGCAGACAGTTACCAATCTTGCAATGCTGGACTGGTTGGTAGGAGGTTTGTTATGCCATCAGACCTTCTGCTAGTGAGTGCTATGCCATGCCAAGTCATGGATGGTGGTATTTTTCCTCACAAAAACAAAATGGCAAAGTATAATTATAGGATGGTAACATAACAATAACAAAAAAAAAAGTGCTTGGAGTTAAAAAAAAAAAGGCAGGAGAAAGAAGAGTACAGCAGATAACTGAAATTTACTAGCACATAAGCAGGGCTTAAAATTATAAAATCACACATTTTTAAAAGGTGTGAAGAATGTTTTTAAAAACACTTCTTCACCTGGCAATAAAGAAGGCAAGCATTCAAGTCCGTTCTCTCCCTGCTTGCCAACTAGCTTTCTTCACTTGGCAGAGGACCTGGAGCAGGATAGTTGGGTGGATGGGTTTGCATAAAAAGACTTAGCAAAAAGGAACATCTTTATTGGAGGTTTTGTTCACTGAGGTATGCTCATAGTTCCCTTGTGTATTATGGTGAGTGGGTCATGATATACTCACAGCAACTGTAGAGAGAACATGGGAGAAATGCTGTTCTTCTCATCTTCCTTTTGGTGCAGTCGTTAGCTAACTTACCAATGGATAAAAGTTTGAATTTTTATCTATTGTGGGATCTAAACTTGGGTGTAAGTCACGTGTGTGTCATGTGATCTATCCGCTGTCATGGCTGTTCTTCTCAGGCTGTGAAGGGCCGCCATTCCAGAATCCTTTAAGAGAGTTGAAAATGGGTTGTCTTTCCTTCTCCTGTAGGGAATTGAGGGGCTTGCTGGAGAAATGTGCAAGCACAGCCTTGAGCTCCAAGCTGATTTCCTCCCAGAAGGAGTTCTTTGCCAAGATGGTGGTGGATGCTGTCATGATGCTGGATGAGCTGCTGCAGATCAAAATGATTGGAATCAAGAAGGTGCAGGGAGGAGCCCTGGAGGTAAGTTCATGTCTTCCAGTCTTCATCTTAGTTTACCAAAGTCTCTGTCTGAATTATTTTCCATGTCTTTAAAGAGATAGAGGATGTCAGTGGGCGGGGTTCGAACTCTGGTTCAAATTGGACACTACCCTGGAACCGTGGGCGAATGTCTCTTCTTTTGCTTGTATTGATGTAAAAAAGGAAGCTGTAGTTGATGGATTCACAAGGAGAAGGAACGTGCTAGAGATGATGACTGGTTGGTGGAGGAAAGCTGCAGTTCTCTACATGCATAATTGAGAGTAGGCTGCACTGGAATTGGTTGGACTTAGCTTCAGTAACTGTATATAGGGCTGCAAGGGTGACAAACTGACCTACAAAATTGGGCTTTAAGTTTATACATCGTTACTATTTTTAATTCATTTATATTCTATCTTTCTCCTAGTAATGAGACTCAGAGCAACTAACTTATTTAAAAAGAATACAAATTAAACATGTACAAAGTCATTAATGAAAATATTAATGTAAGAATTATTTTAAAAGTGATCAAACAATTTTTATGAAGTTAAAACATTAATAAAAATACTAAAGTTCATAATATACTATATACAGACCTTAAAAACAGCACTGCACAGGGTTAAAACCCCACCCCAGTCAGTTTTAAATGCCTGACCGCTTAAAAATGTTTTGACTTGCTAATGGAAGGAAAGCAAAGCCTCTTCAGGGAGGTAGTTCCAAAGCCTAGGAGCAGCTGCTAGGAAGGCCTCTCCCTTGTTCTTGTCAAACAAGGCTGAGAAAGTGATGGGACAGAGAGAAGAGTCTCTCCAGACTATGTTAGAGCTCTAGTGGGCTTATAAAGGGAGATACAGTCCTTCAAATAGCTTGTACCCAAGGCATAATGTACATTTGGCGAACACTTCAGGAGCATTCTCTGTGGTGATGTGTGCCCATCTTGTAATGCCCATCAGCTTTTTCAGTCAAAGGAAGAAAAGGTGGCCGTTGAGTGAAGAGCACTGTTGATTTCTGTCTGTGAGCCAGTTTCTGCAAATGGATTTTCTAGCCACAGTTTTACTGCCTTTGTCTTTCCCCAGGACTCCCAGCTGGTGGCAGGGGTTGCCTTCAAGAAGACCTTCTCTTATGCTGGGTTTGAGATGCAGCCTAAGAAGTACCAGTCTCCTAAGATTGCCTTGCTCAACATTGAGCTGGAGCTGAAGGCAGAGAAGGACAATGCCGAAATCAGAGTCAACAGTGTGGCGGTAAGGGGATGGTTTTGCCAAAAGGCTTTCAGAAGCAGAAGCTGTGAGGACAAAAGCTGGGAGCCTTGTGTCCAGGAACATTTGAGATGATCTCATTTTATATAGTGGTTAGCAAAAAGCTTTATTGCTTGTGTGTCCCTATTTGATAAGTAGAACACCTCAGTTTGGGGAACTGTGAATCCAGTGGGGGCTGAAGTGTAGCTGCACTCCTGGTTTCTCTTTTCTTCCACCCACCCACACTGCAGTGCCTCTTGTTGTTACAGTTGCTGAGTGAGGTAGTGCTCTTACTTGGGCAAACAGCATTGGAGGAGGGGGCATCCTTGGGTACCACTTTCCCTCAGTTAATCAGAGTGGCCTCTGACTGGATGAGAGAAAAAGAGTGCATTCTGAAGCCAGCTGTTAGGTGGAACTTAGGTCAACATGTGTGGACTTGTTTTTCAGTGTGAATTGTATCACTGGATTCAAGGGTATTTGTGTCCAGAAGGTTCTGTGCGAACAGCCTTCCCCCTTTTTAACACAAACATTTTGGTTCTTAAGCTAAAGAAACAATGCCATGACTTTGTTGTCCCATTCTCACTTCGCAGGATTACCAGGCTATTGTGGATGCTGAGTGGAACATCCTGTATGAGAAGCTGGATAAACTCCACAAATCAGGGGCCAAAGTGATCCTTTCTAAGCTTCCCATTGGTGATGTGGCTACCCAGTACTTTGCTGACAGGGACATGTTCTGTGCTGGCCGAGTCCCTGAAGAAGACCTCAAAAGGACTATGATGGTAAGGCAGTGTGTTCATTTTTATGGTACTGACCAAGGGCTCAAGACGGGCCTCCCAGTTTGAGCAGCCTAACCAGTTGCTGGTTTCATCCTTTCCGGGTAATCCTGGCAATGTACAGGTTGGGGTGATACTGCACTGGTATGTTTTCAGTTCTGCCTAACTGTTCTTAAGTGAAATGAAGCCCATTAAAGTGTATCCTGTACTGGCTGCATGGTTGATTCTAGTCAGATGATGGTTGCACTAAACACTGAGCAGTTTTCTCTTTTTATAGTTAAATTTCCATCTTTAAAGTTCTCCATACGGGGAAACTTCCTTTTGATTTTGATAAAAGGTTTCCCAAAGCTGTCCCTCTGTGCAGTTGTATGTATAGCTATGCATGTTACTTGAGTAAAACAAACAAGACACAGTCCAGTGGGACTGATTTAGGCAGCTTTTACTCAGTTCAGTGCAGCCTTATGAATGACACCTTCCTCATTTTTGGAACACTTTGTTTGCAAAACCTTGATAGGGCAGCTCAGCTGTGATATGATTGCAGGGTGGCCTGGCTTTTTCTCTTTGAGGTTTCATTAGAGACCAAGGGAGGTGGTTAGAATTCCAAGAGGGACATAGTTTTGAATAACAGTGGAGCCCAAGTGAAGCTGGGTGTGGAGACCTGCCTCAGTTTTTCATTGGTGCCAACCAATCACATTATGTTAGGGGACACAGTGGATACCTCTGTACAAGTAGGGGGAAGAGAGAGACTTAAAATACCTAAGTATTGGATATAGGATTATATGGAATATGTTTGACCAGCATAAAGAAGGGCTGTGGTTGAGTGGGCTCTTCCCTTGACATCAAGTCATGAATTAACCAACTGGATTTAGGGCTGGCTAGCATTTGGCTGGAACGACAAAACAGCTGTGTGTGTTCTCCAGTCATAGAGAGTTTTGTGCTTCTACCAGTTGCCCTGGGCTGCACTCATAGCCCTTAAGAATAAATATCTTTTAAAAAAAATCCTAGTTCAAATTTGGATTCTTGCTGTGCAAGAATATTCAGTGTAATATAAGTGACTGCATACTGACAGAAGACTAAAAAGCTGTTAAAGAGGGGAATGTTGATATCTGTTGGAGTACTTTATTGGGATATTTAATCTCTTGAAAATGCACACACATTTTCTTGATGTGAGAAAGACCTAGCAAACCTGGCTGGTAGAGCTGAATGTAGATGCTCAATTATTTTTGTGTCATTGTTGCACTGAAAGTGTGCCTTTTTTGGATGCCTTTTAGGCCTGTGGAGGGTCCATCCAGACCAGCGCAAATTCCCTGACGGATGATGTCCTTGGGCATTGTGAGCTCTTTGAGGAGGTGCAGGTTGGAGGTGAAAGGTAAGTTCTCTGCACTGGGGCAAAATGCATGGGATGGAAGGAGGAGAAGGGGGGAAGTTATGCACACTCATGAATAATCAAATTTGCAAGGTCAAACCCATATATATATCCCGCCCTGTATTGTGGGATTTCAGGATGTTCTGCAATATAAGCAATTCTAGATTAAAAAGATAAATTATATGAGATAAAGACATTAAACACAACAGCAAGTGTAAACAGCTTAACAGGCTACAACAGTGGAAAAGCCATGTACGTGTGCGTTTCAAAGTTAGATAGTTCCTATTAGTGGAGCACAGAGAAAGTCTTGTCCTGAAGACTGATACAGAATTTAAAAATCTTGAGCAATTTTTTTTTTTTTAAAATCAGACCTCAACATTGTTTGAAGAAAAAATTGCCCCAAGAACCACAATTTAATGTTCAAGTGCTGTTAAAGGGGAGCAGCCATCAAAATAGAACACCTCCACCCCCAATTACCTGGTAGTGACTTCTGGGTCCTTGCATATCAAAGTGTTTAGAGTTCAGAGGAGTTGGAAATGAACCTCTGAGGGTAGCCCCGTCCAATACTGTGGCATTGTCTGGTTAAATCCAAGTCTGTGGCAGCATTCAGCATGTACTCTGATTAGAACAATCTTCTATGTAGAAATTGGGATTTCCTTGGCATCTGTGTAACTTCTATTCTGCCGTCCTCCCCTGAGCTTTCAACGGGCTTTCAAATGGAAAACATGATCCTTGTTAACTTTAGGGGTCCAGATTTTGGAATTTAATCTACAGTTTGTGGAGTTGTTGATGCAGCACAGTTTGCTATTAAGATGTGTTTGAACCCAGCTCCCTACTCACTGCAGGTCTCTCCACTCATCCCAGCTGTGTGCTCTCTAAGATGAAATGCTAAAGTTGTTTTTTCCTTCTTCCTGGCAGGTATAACTTCTTCACTGGCTGCCCAAAAGCCAAGACTTGCACCATAATCTTGCGTGGAGGAGCAGAGCAGTTCATGGAGGAGACGGAGCGTTCCCTCCACGATGCCATCATGATTGTCAGGCGGGCAATCAAGGTGTGTATGTGACTGCAGTGGCTCAGACTTCTCCATTGGACTAGCTTAGGCCTGACAGTATGTCTGTCTGGTTGCCTCTGTCGGCTGAGAATCACATGCAGGCAAGGAGGTATCTGTAACCTGGTCATCCTAGTTTAAATGGGTTAACCCTTGAACCAGGAAAAAGTGGAAGAACCACCTCTGTGTTTAATCATGGTCTCTGTTTACTTGCGTGTTCCAGAGAACCTCTTCTGGAATTCTGCTGCATGGAGCATTTGAATAGATCGGTGGTGGACAGCTGTAGTCTTCCAGATGTTTTTGGCTGGTAACATTCATAAGACCTGGCCAGTGTAGCTGGTAGTATGGGACTATAAGAGTTAAAAATATTTCAGTTGCCAGCCCTTGGTATAGATGTACTTACTCAAGATAAGGATATAGTAGGATTCTTGGATTTTTATTGGTCTCCTGATGGTAGGAACAGCTTGACAGTAGAATACATTGCTGCCTGGGAGTGTGTGGCCGAGTCTTTTTCTTTGGAGGTTTTTAAACAGAGGCTGGGTGGCCATCTTGGGAAAGTTTTGATTGTGTATTTCTGCATGGTAAAATGGGGTTGGATGTGATAGCCCTTGTGGCCTCTTCCATCTCTACGATTTTAGGTGGCAAGATTCTTGTATAAGGAAAGGAGGGCAGATGAAAAGAGCAGTGGGGAAGCTGTGTAGATCATTGAATCCTCCCATCAGGTCCTCCTCCTTCTTGAGACATTAGTAAAAGCTGTTCTCATGTTGCTAAGCTGTCTTCCCCTACTGCAGTTTCTAGAAACCTATGCCCTTTAAAGCATAGCTGGAGAAAGTGTGACTTGAAGGCGGCATGTGGCTCCAGATCTCATTCTTGTGGCCCCCGAGGGCTCTCACCCTCAAGGGTTTCTCAAAGCATCCTCAGGCTCAATTAACCTGTTTTAAAACAGCACCATTTTTATTGAGAATCACACGCAAAGCCCTCCAAAAGCATTTAGCTACACCACCCCCTTTCCCAACCTCCCAGAATTGCTTCAGACCCCCACCTTTTTTTTGTTTCACCTGTTTCTCTTTTAAAAATGGCAACAGAAAGTGATTTAACATCCGAAAGCCTGAGGGTTGAACCTTTCAGTGTGCTTCCTTCTGCCGGTGTACTGAATAACATCATTCCATTACACAGTCTAGAAACTGATGACCACAGTCAGAGCTTCATGATTTCTTGGCAATCAGGTTAGCCTCCCGCTTCCTGCCCATTACTTTAAATCTAGCTCTTTTGTCCAGGCTTACTTTAGTTATATTTATACTTCCAAGCATGTAGAATTTTGCAGTTCTATGTGTCTTTTTCTTTACATGGATTTTCAGTTTTTGGAGTGAGTGTAGTTTCTATAGCAGACATGCCTCTCCTCAGTCTGCCAACAAGCTGATCGAATCCTTTGGCTTGCGTGAACCTGACAGACAGGCAGCCAGCTGTTCTTTTCCAAATGACAGCAGCCAAATCTGTGTTGGGCCACCAGCCAGTGGTTTCTTTATGAATGGACTAATCTTGGACCAGTTGTGGCTGTTCTCTTTCAAGTAAAGTGACCTTTCTCTGCTTGTGGTTGTCTTTCAGAATGATTCAGTCGTCGCTGGTGGGGGAGCCATCGAGATGGAGATCTCAAAGTACCTCCGAGACTATTCCAGAACCATTCCTGGCAAGCAGCAGTTGCTGATAGGGGCTTATGCCAAAGCCCTGGAGATCATTCCGCGTCAGCTCTGTGATAATGCTGGCTTTGATGCCACAAACATCCTCAACAAGCTCCGGGCCAAGCATGCGCAGGTGAGCTTCCTCCTCGGGTTCCTTCCCCTGGATTCCGGTGCCTATCCATCTCATGCTTTGCAGAGCTACCAATTATCTTGGCCCAGAGTTCCAACCCTGTGGAGACGGCTGCTGTTGCAGCTTCCTTGCTGCTCCCCGGATGATTCTTCTGCTTACCTCTGTAGAAGTAAGGGAAGGAGAATTCTCTTTGCCTTCTTATGACAGCAAACAGCTGCTGAGAGAAAACAAGAAGAGAGAAGTGTTCCTTCCTCTTAATACTAGAACTGTTGGAACTATCAAATGAATCAGAACAGTGGAGAAATTCAGGGCAGGTATAAAACAAAGTACCGCTTCACATTGGACATAGATTGGAATACACTGCCATGAGATGGAAGTGGTGGCTGCCTGCTGGGAGAGCTTTGAAAGGAGATTGGATCAATTTATGGTGGGATCGGTGCTACTAGTCAGATCCGTGTATATTGCAGACAGTACACTTTTTCCAGGGCTTGCTGTTTTTCCTGTTGTTTCCTTCGGTGAAACAGTGTGTGCCCTGATGCTAGTGTATAAATGGCAATACCACTGTCATCACTTGTACCAGAGGCAGTGTGCCTCTGTATTAGATTCTTCTCTGAAGGGTCCCACAAGTTGTTGATGTTTGCTGGCTAAATAAAGATTCCATGTGCAGAATCAGAATGCTACAGTGCCAGTTGTTGGAGGGGGGCAAGCAGGCCAGAGTTGTAGCTGCCACATAACATTTGTGGACGTCTGGTTTGCCTGTCTTGGCAACAAGAGTCTGAACTAGGTAGGAACATTGTTAGTTGCCTGATACTGTGTCAGGTTCTTGGTCTGTCTAGCCCTCTCTTGTTAACTCTGACTGACAGCCATGGCTTTCCAGAGGATCAGGTGAGATTCTTTCCTAGCCCTAGCTCAAGATTGGGGCAAGTGCAGCCTCAGGCCCTAAATTTTTGGAAAACTTTTTTTTGTGCAGGACGTGAGTGAAAATCACCGCCAGACTTCCTCAGTGTGATCAAACATTCAAGAACCCCTTCTCAAATCCCTTCTTTTCCTTTTGTCCTTCAAAATGGCAGCAAAAATGGGGTTCAGCTGGTAGGCGGGATGGAGGGAAGTGGAAGATTGACCTGTGCACAGTCATCCACCCTGTCCTACTTGGAGATCCCTGGTCTCCCATCCCTGGTAGTCTCCAGTCTAACTGCTGGCCAGACCCGACCCGTTTTAGCTTCTGAAATCAGACCAGGTGTGTTCAGCATGGTATGCTGTGGAGGGAGGGAGAGATCTAGCCTGGCCGAGCTTCAGGGCGTTTCTCTTCTTGGGGAGGTCTAATGACAGAGGAGTTGAACTTCCATTTTGTAATGGTGTCTGTCTTCTGTGTGCCCTTCAGGGTGGGATGTGGTACGGCGTAGATGTGAACAATGAAGACATTGCAGACAACTTCGCAGCCTGTGTGTGGGAGCCAGCAGTGGTGCGCATCAACGCTCTGACAGCAGCCTCGGAAGCAGCATGCCTCATCGTGTCTGTGGATGAAACCATCAGGAACCCCCGTTCCACAGTTGATGCCCCTCCTCCAGGGCGTGGCAGAGGGCAGGCCCGGCCCCATAACCATTGAGGGTCAAACTTCGCCTATCGTATCAGGCGCAGGAACCCTGTCTTTGCCACTTAGCTCCCCTTAATTTGGTTTTGTCATTTGGGCCATTAACCATAATGTTCTACACCACCATGTGTGCTGTTGGTTGGCTGCTTTTATCGAGCGGAGCCCCGCTCATCTCCTATAATGAATGAAATGGGGAAAAGTCCTTCAAAATTCAAGGCTGTACACATTTGAATACTCAAGCCCTGGTATGCAACTGGGTTCCAGATGTGTCTGTCTGCCCCTTCCAGGTTACTCTTTGAGTTTCAATCTGGAAGATTCAGCAGCCCCAGGTGTCTGCAATGTTGGCATAGAGCTCAGATGTTAAATGGGTTGGTTACTGGTTGTATTTATTGGTGTTTCTTTTCTATTGGAGAGTCAAAGCTAGGCGTGAAGGCAATAAATAATTACAAAAAGCATTCTGGGTTTCATAGCCTTTGCTGTATTTTCTCCTCCCCATGATTTTTCACATTATTTTTATTAATCTTCAAAAGGGCTCCCAGTTACATACAATAATGTTTCAGTATAACAAAAACAGGAAAATAAAAAGACAAAAAGCTGACTAAATGTCCCCTAAAAAAGTAAGCTTTCTTATACATCATTAGATTTCTTATACATCATTCTTTCACATGTTGCAAATGTTGTTAGATCGATCCATTGGATCACAGGTGGAGAAAAATGATCTTTCCAATAACACAATACCAGCTTTTTAGCAGAAGAGCTTGAAATGTTGCTGCTGCTGGCCCTTTGTTGATTTCCAAGAAACAGGTAAATAATTCAAAATAACATGCCTGTTCCTAGATAGCAGGGAATTTTCCAATACCAAATTTACTCATGTTATTACTTCCTCTGGAAAAAGTAGCTACTATGGGACAACTCCAAAACATGTGTTTAAGAAGCATTAACAGTATTAAGTTTCGAACAATTTGCTGGTTTAGAAAACCCTTTCTTGAAAAGGCATTGTGGTGATCAATATACCCAAAAGAGCAGTTTTTGCTTTCTGAGACATAGTAGGAATTCTGTGTTGTTGTGTGCCTTCATTTCTGATTTGTAGTAACCCTAAGGTGAACCTATCATGGAGGTTTTGCTGTGGCTGGGAGTGTGTGACGTGCTCAAGGTCACTCTGGGTTTCTGTGGCTAAGCAGGGAATCGAACTCTGGCCTCCAGTGCCATAGTCCAGGGCTTAAATCACTACACCAAGCTGGTTCTTTGGAGATCTATAGCTATGCTAGTTAGAGATACTAAAACTGGTGCCAGTTGATTAGTCAGAACGGCATATTCAAGTTCTCTTCCATTCTTGCTGTAAACCTTGTGTGTCCTATTTATTTATCGGTAACAAAATTTTATATATATACATCGTTTGCTTGGATATTGGTTGGCCTCAATTCATGTCTCTAAGGGAACCTCAGATGCATCAAGCTGTAGTGCCAAATTTTGATTGAACAAATGTTTCAGTTGTAGATACTGTGGTTTAGCTGATAGAGATAATTTTAACTGCTGTTGCAAAATTGTAAAAGGCAAAAACTTAATCAAAATCAGATATTTGCGGTAACAGTCCCATTCTCGGTCCACACCTTCCATAAAAACGGTTCCTTAACGTATGTCAAATCTGGGTTGCCCTCCCTGTGGTTTAAAATCTTTGTCAGGGAAAAGGGTCAGAAAGGTTGAGATTTTGAAATGCGATTTAGGATACTTAAGGGACTGGCACCAGGCAAGTGCTTATTATTCTGTGGTCACTTGCAAGTTTCCTCACGTCTGACAGCTCTTTAGAATTCTGCAGCTGAACAAAGAGTGCAGCGTTGTGACCCCTGAGAACACAAGGCTCTTGCACCAGGATGGCTGCTTGGTGGTTTTGGGATCTGTTCCATAATTTTGCCACAGGGCTGACAATGTGGAGCAGGATATGCATATAGCAGGTTTGTTTGCCAGCAAGTCAGCTTTGAAATAGGACAACCCTATACATGAGAGACCTTCGTAAGTTCTGGTCATCAGCCCTTCTCAGGTTATGCAAACTCAGGGCTGTAGTCTCCTTGCCCGAGTCAATCCACCTTTCGTGTGAACTTCCTCTTCCCTCTGCCTTCCACTTTACTGGCCAGTGTTTTCTTTTCTGGTGAGTTGCATTATCTAAGAGTAAGCATGGAATCCTAGCGTGACAGAGTTGGAAGAGACTACAAGAGCCATCTAATCCAACCTCGTTCTGCCATTCAGGAATACATAAAGCACTCTTGACAGATAGCCATCCAAACCTCCAAAGAAGGAGACTCCACCACACTCCTAGGCAGCAGCATATTCCATGTATTCCACTGTCAAACGCTAGGAAGTTCTTCCTAATGTTTAGGTGTAATCTCTTCCTCTAATTTGAACATGCTGTTCCATGTCCTAGTCTCTGGAGCAGCAGAAAACAAGCTTGTCCCATCTTCCCTATGACATCCCTTCAGATATTCAAGCATGGCTATCATGTTACCTCTTAACCTTCACTTCTCCAGGCTAAACATACCCAGCTCCCTAAGCTGCTGCTCCTAGAGTTTCATGGTTTCCTGACCTTTTAATATTTTTATCGCCCTCCTCTGGACACATTCGAGCTTGTCAGTCTTCCTGAACTGTGGTGCCCAGAACTGAACACAGTATCCAAAGCGGGGTCTGATTAAAGCAGAATAGAGTGGGACTGTCACTTCCATCAGCCTAGAGACTGTGCTCTTACTGATGCAGCTGAGAATAGCATTGGCTTTCGGAGTGGTTTGAGTGCTGGATTAAGACCCTGGAAGACCAGGATTTGGATCCCTGCTTGGCCTGTGATACCCGATGATGGGTTTCCCTTAGTCAGAAACAACTTGATGGTACCCAACACACACACAGCATCTCATGATGTGTCCCAAAATATGAAATCCTCCATTTATCACCTAAAAAAATGCAACAATACAATACAATAAAATACAATACAATATACACTATTGCATACAATATACAAAAAAAAAATACCATGCAGTGTTACACAATACAGTTATTAAGCTTTGTGTTTCAGACTGGTATTTTGTTGATGGAAACCCGAGCCAGGGTCAGGTTTATTCTCTGTTTATCTCCTAGTTTGGCAGCAATTGTGAAATGAGAGGAATTACATCCAGACTCTAGCAAGCCTGATGTTGGGGACTGTGTTTCCTCCCGTGGGTGGAGCTGGAAGGCCCAGTGGTAGAATATTAAGTCTTCCTGCCTGGAATTGTTTCAAAATACCTTCCCTCCTTAACTGTTTGCCTTGACCTCTGGGGGTTTCAAGATCCTCCCAGCTGGGCTAAGCTTACTATTTGGCAGGGCTTCAGCCAAAGGTGAGACAGGTACAGCTGCTGCAGAACAGATGCAAAGGCATCCAAGCTTCTGCCTCTTCCCAACTGGCTCTTCCCCGGACATTTTGCAATTCCATCTTGCTTCTTGCTGGAAGGAGATGCCCAGTAGAGAATTGCCCAGATATGCCTTGGGAAATAGCCCTCCACTCTGATTCCCTGCTATGTGGGGAGTAGTATTCACCACCATCAGTCTGTGGGCTTAGTGGCTGGAAAGCTTCCCAGAACCTCAGCTTCTCAGTATGCTTCATGGGAGGGTTGCTCCACCAAGGTAAAAATACTTTATTAATTCAAATCAAGGCTTGGGAGAGGGGAGAGAAGTGTGGTGTGGGATGGCCAGTGTGGCTGGAGCCAGCAAGGAGTCGGTTGGAATAGGAATAGAATTACTAACAGAAATCAAGATGGGGGGAAAGATTATGGAATACCAAGACCTTTTACCATTTTAGTTGCCCTCCTCTGGACACGTTTCAGGTTCTCAGTATCCTCCTTGAATTCTGGCACAACAGTTCAAGAAGGAGATTGACAAGGCAGAATGTGTCCAGAAAAGGGTGACCAACATGGTAAAAGGTCTGGGAACCATGAAACCCTATAAGAAATGGTTTAGGGAGCTGGATGTGCTTAGCTTGGAGAAGATATGGAATGCTTAATCTCTTTTTCACTTTTGTAAATTAGGTGCATCTTTTTAGAACATTGTAAGCTGCCTTGTGTGCTATTTGGGAGAAAGGTGGGATATATATGCAAGGAAGGAAGGAAATACAAAAAGAAAGGTCCAATATGTTCGCATCCATGAAAACACACTCACACACTTCATCTTAAGCAGGTGTGAGGTGTTCTTTTTCCTCTAAGCTTTTCATTTATTTTTTTTTAAGCATGGAAAAAAGTGCTTGTGCTAATTGCCGATTTGTATGTAATCACTTGCAAGCTTCCTTACATTGCCTGGATTTAGCAGGTCATTAAAATTGTGCTCTCCAGCTAATGAAGCTCTGTTGAGATCCTGTTCTTGCAAGCAGTTTGCCCAGGGTTTCTCAGAGCGAGTGTAGCTGGGCGTGAAACACCGTAGTGGTGCTTTTAAATGAGATGATGGAAACCTGCAAGTGCTTTACCCGTTCGGGTTTTCTGATAGAACTGTCCATATTTTGTCTTCTGGACAGAGCTGGTTGATGCGCCCACTGACCAAAATTTCAGTTTTTCCCAGCGTTGGCTGGCAGCTCCCATGTCAGTGGAACATAGAATTGTAGAATCGTAGAGTTGGAAGGGACAACGAGGGCTGTTGAGTCCAATCCCCTACTATGCAGGAAGATACCGTCAAAGCATTCCCAACAGATGGCCATCTAGCCTCTGTTTAAAAACCTCCAAAGAAGGAGACTCCACCACACTCCCAGGCAGCAGCACATTCCACTGTCCAACTGTTCCTATCCTCAGAAGTTCTTCCTGATGTTTACACAGAAACTTTCCTGAGGTTTGAAGCCATTGCTCCATGTCCTAGTCTCTGGATCAGCAGAAAACAAGCTTGCCCCATCTTCCATATGATGTCCCATCAAATATTTAAACACAGCTATCATGTCAGTTCTTAACCTTCTCTTCCCCAGGTAAGACATATCCAGCTATAGCTGGATTAAAACATGAATCCAGGTTTTAATCCAGGCTTTAAGGTGCTGAAATCTATTCCAAAATAGACTCAGCACCTAGGAGATCTCCTTTAAAGTGAGAGAAAACCTGGAATGGATTCACTGCCTCCTTGGCATGGGAGCCACCAGTCATCACTGATTTATCCATATCCTCAGATTGCACAAGTTGTAAGCAGAGAGGCAGCCCATATAACTGGTCAAGGCAGTATCCTGCTGGGGTACATTTTGGAGTCTTAATACTCTAGCTTTGGGTTGGCAAATGCTGATGGACTCTAGATTCCATCAGTCCAGCCATATAAGTGCTCTTACCACACAAAATCCATTCCATTCACAGTGCATGCAGGAATGAAATGGAGAGAAGTATTCCTCTGATATCCTTGCTTTCTATGTGCTGGGGAGAATGGGCAAAAACTCAATCGCCATTCCATTGTGTAAACCCAGAGCCAGGGAGTGAAAGGGCACCGCCCAGAAACAAATATATCGTCTCAGTGTAAACCAGACCGAAGAGTCTTGTGGAAGCTTTCATCTTGTACTGGAACAAGTTGTATTGCTGACCCTGGGAATTTTGTTTGAACCAGGTTCAGCCACCTGAATAAACATAGTGGGTTGAGTGTTTGACCGATGTTCAAATCTCTGCTTAGCCTTTGAAACCCTGGATGACCTTGAGCAAGTCACACTCTCTCAGCCTCACAGGAAGGCAAGGCCAAACTCCTTGTGAACAAATTCTGCCAAGAAAACCCTGTGATAGATTCCCCTTAGGGTTACCAAAAATCAGAAATGACTTGAAAAAAGCAACATCAACAGCAACATTTTATTGGGTATAGAAGAGAGCACGGAAAAGCGACTTCTTTGGATCAGAACTTCAAGAATATCCCAGCCAACATAGCTAGAAGCCAAGATGTTTGAAGGATTAGGGATTATATGCAGAACAGCCGGCTTCCACTTTAATTTTTAAAATCTTTGAAAAACCCAGTCTCTGTTTCAGGGTCTGGTGGGAAGGGAAGAGAAGGAACGGGATGGGAGAGAAAAGCATTAACATTCGTAGGTAGGTTCCTGTTTGGAGTAAATCAGGATGGCTGGTGGCTTCCATGTCAGTGGGATGGTGATCCTCTCCATGTTTCACACCTAGCTTTAAACAAGCTATCCAAGGTGTCGAACAGCAGGTGTTTTCAGTGCAGGATGTGAACCACAAATTCCAAGTTGCAAAGGCAGGAGATGTTCCCCGCTCTCTGTCATTCAGGAATACACAACTAAAGCACTCTTGATGGATTTCCATCCAGCTTCTGTTTAAAGACCTCTGAACATGGAGAGTCCAGGCAATCTATTCCACTGTCAAACAGCTATTCTTGGAGCAACAGAAAATAAATTGGATCCATCTTCTTCATGACATCCCTTCAGATACTTAAAAACAGCAATCCTGTTGCCTCTCGCTCTTCTCTTCTCCGAGCTAAGCATGCCCAGGTCCTTCCTAAGGCTTGGTTTCCAGATCTGTGATCGTTTTGGTCACCCTTCTCCGGACACATTCCAGATTGTTAATCTCCTGAACACGGTCTTCCAGATGAGCTGGTTGGTTGGTTGGTTTATTTCATAGAATCATAGAAATGTAGAGTTGGAAGATACCCCAGGGGCCATCCAGTCCAACCCCCTTCTGCCATGCAGGAACACCCTCAAAGCACTCCCGACAGATGGCCATCCAGCCTCTGCTTAAAAACCTCCAAGGAAGGAGACTCCACCACACTCCACTGAGGCAGCAGATTCCACTACTGGACAGCCCTGACTGTCAGGAAGTTCTTCCTGAGGTTCAGGTGGAATCTCCTCTCCTGCAGCTTGAATCCATTGCTCCTTGTCCTGGTCTCTGGAGCAGCAGAAAACAAGCCCTCTCCCTCCTCTACGTGGCATCCCTTCAGATATTTAAACATCAACCGTTTAGAAACACAGTACAACTGAAAAAAAACAACTATTAATACAAAAAGTTAAAACATAGTAAACCAGAATTCTGTTTAAAAACACTGGTCAAAAACACAAGTTAAAAGCACTTTTTAAAAAACATTTAAAACATAATAAAATAAAAACGCCCCATCTGTCTTAATGGAGGATCAGCCCAAAGAAAGCAAAGGCGTACAAAGGCATGCATCTTGCAGGTGGACGGACTGCCTCTCTTGAGTAGCCTGACATTTAATTCAAGTTCCAGTTTTTCGTATTGCTTCCAAAACAGCTAAACCCCAGCTACCATGGAAACATGAGCTAAACTATCATATATATCCTTTTTTGGCCATGTGTTGGGAATGCTTTGATGGGTGTCCTGCATAGCAGGGGGTTGGACTTGATGGCCCCTGGGGTCTCTTCCAACTCTTATGATTCTATGATTCTAAGGCTGCTGATGGCTTTCATGCCATTGAATGGCAGCAAAGGTGTTGTGTCCAGAACTACCCAAACAGTTTCAGAACCTTGGACAGCACTTTGAAATGCTGGACTAAATCCTAAAGCAGCCAGCAATGATTGTTGGAACTCGAGTCCAAAAGAACAGCTTTCCCTAAGCTTTGGTCTACAGGGTGGCAACAGTTGGCATCAGACAGCTGGGTATGTTTAGTCTGCAGAAGAGGAGGTTAAGAGGGGACATGATAGCCATGTTTAAATATTTGAAGGGATGCCACGTAGAAGAAGGAGGGGACTTGTTTTCTGCTGCTCCAGAGACCAGGACAAGGAGCCATGGATTCAAGCTGCAGGAAAGGAGATTCCACCTGAACCTCAGGAAGAACTTCCTGACAGTCAGGGCTGTCCGGCAGTGGAATCTGTTGCCTCAGAGTGTAGTGGAGTCTCCTTCCTTGGAGGTTTTTAAGCAGAGGCTTGATGGCCATCTGTCGGGATTGATTTGAGGGTGTTCCTGCATGGCAAAAGGGGGTTGGACTGGATGGCCCCTGGGGTCTCTTCCCACTCTACATTTCTATGATTCTATGATTCTTGACCATCAGAGCTGCCCAGCAGTGGAATCTGCTGCCTTGGAGTGTAGTGGAGGCTCCTTCCTTGGAGGTTTTTAAGCAGAGGCTGGATGGCCATCTGTCGGGAGTGCTTTGAGGGTGTTCCTGCAAGGCAGAAGGGGGTTGGATTGGATGGCCCCTGGGGTCTCTTCCCACTCTACATTTCTATGATTCTATGATTCTATGATCAACGTTATTTTTGGGAACAAAAAGAGAGAGATTGCATTCTGAAGGAACACGGACGGCTACCACCGAGACCTCGGATTTAAACCACTTCTAAAAAAAGGCAGCCTTCGTTCGATCAGCGTTCAGCTCAGGCAAGCGCAGGGGGATGTTCAGCCGAGGGAAAAGGTAACCAAGGAAACAGTCCTTCGGCTAAGAAAAATCCATACCTGTCTCAGACATATTTTTAAACTGCAAGCTTCTCTCTTGTTTCTTTTTTTTTGCCAAGAAGTGCCTGGTTTTGTTAAGTCTTTCTAAAGGGAGAGAACAAAAGACTGGTATCTTTTAGCCTACTTTCTAGGGATTCCACCTGCCGCCCCAATAAATCAGATAAGAAGTATAAAGCTGGGGCAGCTTTGAATATTTTGTGATGATGATGGGAAACTGTGGAGCTTTGCACTCCAGAATGTCACAGCCTGACAACTGGTGATTTCACGTACAACTCTCTGCAAATTTCTGGTCCTTAAGGTCAGTATCAAAAGTATGTGAACAACTCCAGAGGAATTGCAAAGCCAGAGACAATGAAGATCTTCATAGAATCATAGAAATGTAGAGTTGGAAGAGACCCCAGGGGCCATCCAGTCCAACCCTCTCCCATGCAGGAACACCCTCAAAGCACTCCTGACAGATGGCCATCTCTCTCTAGAAATGACAGATAAATAACGAAGTTTCTTTTTAAAAAACGCTTAGATAGGAATTTCTCAGTTTGCTTAATGTTTATGGGCTTGAATCAGTCAGGGCTGCTTGACTTTATAGAATAGTTCAGGCAGATGAGAGATAGTTGTTCGTTGCACAGAAGGTGAGTAACAATCAGTCCCATTTTGTCACCACCTACCCACAGTGTCTAGAAGAAAAATAAGATAGGCTTAGTCTTTGTTGGAAAAAAACCATATGAAATAGGTTACTCTTGGTGTTATGTGCCTCCATGTTGTTTTATGGCCTGTTCGGTTTTCTTGGAAGATTTTTTCAGAGGATGCTTGCCATTCATTGCCTTCTGACAGAGTGTGACTGGTCCATGGTTACCCAATGGTATCCATGGCAAAACAGACCATGGTTACCCAATGGTATCCATGGCAAAACAGGTATTTAAAGTTCAACACTCAAATCACTACACACTGCTGGCTCTCAGGGTTTAATTACAGATGCTAAAGTTTTCATAACATCTCATGGTGAGATGCTCTGCAACATGTGCGTTTCAAATGTGGAGAGCAGACAGAACTGCGGAGTACAAAATGGAAGATCAACAAACTCAGACTGACTGTTTTATTTTTCTGCTAGACATGTGTATGAAGTGATGGTGTGAGGGGATGTTATTCACCTTCTGCTTGTGATTCCTAATTACTATTTGTGAGATGCATTGCTTTTATCACATTCCTCAACAAAAAATTGGTGAAGAATTTCTACCCATTTACTCATAGGGTGCATATGCATTCTGATGTGGCCCTATCTTCTTAAGGTGTAATGGTGGATTTCGAGTACAACCAGCATGTATCTTTGAGACTATAATACCAAGAAGAAAGCCCATGAGGCAAGTGAATTTTCCTTTATATAATGCAGTGGTAGAACCAGGAGAAAAATATGGGGAGCAGACACAGAAGATTTTGGGGGGAGGGTCAGTTGGAAGGCTTTTTTGGGGGGCAGCAAATTTAGTTTTGCACATTCAATTTCTGGCACAAAAGTGATGATGCATGGCACATTAACATCTATTTCTTCATACTGTTTTCTCTGCAGCACATCCTATTGATTTGGATAGAGTTAAACCTTCAAGGATGCGAGCTCAGTTTTCATTTGATGACTCAATTCATCATTTGTATGTGAGCAGTCTCTTTCCATCTAGAAATCCTTCTGTGGGTGTTAGTATTGACAGCAACAGAAAAAAAAGGCTACATCAGAGTGTAGTCAAGATGGCAAAAGCTGTTAACAAGGAAGAACAGAAAAGCTAGGAAAGGCTGCAAGAGTTAGCAGAATATTGGCACACAGTCCTTTCCTCTTGTCTGTAGCTGAGCCATTTGAAACTGGAGAATTTGCATCCTTGGCCATTTCCACACTAGACTGTTACAGTGCTATTATTCCACTTTCAACATTCTATGGAATCCTGGGGTTTGCAGTTTAGGGAGGGGCCTGAAAGGGATAAAGGGTCAGGCCTCAAGATCTGGCTACTCTGCAGGCTGTAATCCAACCTGAGCTCTGCTTTGGAAAGGAAGAGTCTATGGCACTTGCTCCAATAATCTGCTGCAATAATTTGGAGATTGATTGGAAAATAATCTCCAGAACAGCCTGCAGCCATGTGGGGGTCTTAACACACAATGACAGATATATTGTTGTCGTTGTGTGTCTTTCAGTCATTTCCAACTTATGGTGACCCTGATGTGAATCTATCACTATTTTCTATAGCTGAGGGTATGTGATGCCCCTAAAGACGGATTAGCAAGGAATCAAACCCTGGCCTCCAGGGTCATAGTCCAGTGCTCAAACCACACTGGCTCTCTGATAGATAGGTATGCATATATGTTGCTGTTGTTACATACCTCTGAGTTGATCCTAAGGTGAACCTGTCACAGAGTTTTCTTGGCAAGATTTGTTCAGAGAGGATTTGCCTTTGCCTTCCTCTGAGGCAGAGAGAGTGTGACTTTGCAAAGTTCACCCAATGGGTTCCCATGGCTGAGTGGGGATTCACGCCTGGTCTCCAGATTTGTAGCCTGAAGTTCAAACCACTGCACCATACTGGTTGTCACATATATATGTACGTATGTAATTTTCAGGATGATGCTCTTGCCTTGAGATTCTTCCCTTTTACCCGGAGGACCACAGGGGCCAGGCCCTGAGACCTTCCACCCAGAACTGCTGCCCCATAAGCTTTTGGAGCAAGGCATCATTTCAGAACCAGAACTCAGGCTGTTTTCTTCCTGGAACTACAGACCAAAGCACAGCAGATGCAAATCCTTGGAGAATGTTCCTCGCGGTTGACTTTCATTCCAGGCCCCCAGTTGCTCTTGGAAACCATAACTAATGTCCACTGACCTACATCTGTGTGTCACAATCTGAGTGTGATTTTCCCTGACGTGGGTGGGCAAGGAACTCCTGCCTCCGGTTAGCAACCTGGTGCTTGTTCCAGATGTTTTGCTCATGGGAGAACTTGAGGGCTTGTTTGCTCTTTCAGTTGTGGGCCGTTGCAAGATGAGCCATTACCATGATCTGTCTCTGTCTGCTTCCCTGACTCCCTCCCCTTATTTGTAATTCTGGCCATCTTCTTTAGCATGAATTGAGCTACCCCACACTTTTCTGTCTGGCGCCAAATCCATCTTTCTTTCTTTCTTTCTTTCTTTCTTTCTTTCTTTCTTTCTTTCTTTCTTTCTTTCTTTCTTTCTTTCTTTCTTTCTTCCTTCCTTCCTTCCTTCCTTCCTTCCTTCCGCCCCTTCCTTCCGCCCTTCCTTCCGCCCTTCCTTCCGCCCTTCCTTCCTTCCTTCCTTCCTCCCTCCCTCCCTCCTCCCTTCCTTCTCTTCTCTTCCCTTCCCTTCCCTTCCTTTCCTTTCCTTTCCTTTCCTTTCCTTTCCTTTCCTTTCCTTTCCTTTCCTTTCCTTCCCTCCCTCCCTTCCTTCCTCCCTTTCTTCTCCCCCCCTCCCTCCCTCCCTTCCCTTCCTTCCTTCCTTCCTTCCTTCCTTCCTTCCTTCCTTCCTTCCTTCCTTTTATCATAAACATACTGATAACAAACTAACACACTAAAAACAAAAGAATGAAGTAGCTAACAGAATCATAACTAACCAACTAACTAATAATTCAGACACAAAGACATATGCAATGAGAAAGCACACAAAAAAGAAATCAAACATGCTACCACGTAAATTGCAAAGCTATCTAAAAGTGACTTCCAGCTCTCGTTTCTGCAGTTATACACATCGATCCTGCCATCCCACCTCACTCTTTATAAACTGAATATTAAACCTCTTCCAAGGATCAGCTCAGACTAATAATTCAAAACTGATGGTTATCATTTCACCTTCTTTTTTTCCCTTCAAAAAGTCTACCACGGTTTCCTGTCTTTCACAAATGTTGCTAATGACTTTAACTGAAGTGGGCAATTCATCCATTTCTGCAAACTTTTAACCACCCATCTTTTTTAGGGGGTATTGTTCTATCCTTGATCATGCACAGCTGGCCCTCCACCATGTGCTGGCTTAATTTTTATAGGTTTGATTATTTGCAAGTTTCTCCAAGCCCTGCACCTCTCCACCTCAGATGCTTATTTTCTGGGGAAACCTTCACTCTTGGCAGCTCCAATTGGGCCATTCAGCTCTTTAAAAACCCACCCCTGGTCCCCCTCCTCCACCAGCCATTTCCTGGCCAGCAAAGACGGCTCGTAGCCCAGTTTCTCAGTACCACAAATCCAATCCGAATGCCCTGCCCTACCCCACCCAAGGAAGGAGATGGGTGCAAGAGAGGACGTATGGGGCCACCGTGCTGTCTCCCCATTTCCCTGTTCCTTTTCCTGACCAAGTTTGAATCCTGGGTACCCACTGTCTCCATCATGCCTCGGCCCCCTTCCTACAGATGCACACACACATATTTTGATATTTGTGATTATTCCACTTTTGGGGGAATCCTGTGCCCCTAACCTCAGTGAACGTGGAGGGCCAACTGTATTGGAATAATCTCTCACAGCTCTGGTGAAAATCCACCAGTCCCAGAAGAAATAATTCAGCAGTTTCAGCTGTGTTTTTCAAATACTCTTACAAACTTCCTCACCTAACATGTGCAGATCTTAGGGCCTGGATTCTCTTCTCTGGACGTGAGAAGGAGAGGGACACATTTCAGGATAAGATCACGACCTTGAAAAGTGGATCTGTTTGTGTGCGCACACATTTTCCTCATTGATTAGATTTGGTGGATTATATTTTACAGTGTGCAAATGGTATCCATGTTTACTGACTCCGAAGGGAAAGGTCAGAGGATGACCATAAGGCCAAAGTAAAATGTAGCTGAGAGCCAGTGCATGCAGTGGTTGGAGCATAGGATTAGGACTCTGGGAGAGTCCTCACCCAGCCATGCAAACTCACTGGGTCGCACCCTCTCCACCTCCCAGGAAGGCAAATCCCCTCTGAACATACCTTGCCACCACGACCCCATAACAGGCTGACCATAAGTCTGTACTCTGTTCATGCTCTGATTACTGCAGTCCTGGATCTTGCCTTCACGGGTTGCTCTCGTAATCCATAGCTGGCATTGGCTAGACTTCTGCTCTTTTGCCCTGTTGTATTTCTTCTGAGCATCTACTTTGTTTGCATGTAACTGTCTTCCTCTCTCCATCCCTTGTAAAGAAGTCCAACCCCATAACTTGAAGTTTGTGTGCGTATATGTATGTGTTAATCTTGAATCAGGCCTAAATGTTCCAAAAGTACCGGATCTTGTCTGATCTTGGAAGCTAAGCAGGGTCAACTCTGGTCAGTACTTGGATGGGAGACCACCAATGACTATCGGGTGCTGTAAGCTGTATTTCAGAGGAAGAAACTGGCAAAATCACCTCTGCCTGTTCTTTCCTTAAGAAAATCCCATGAAATTAATGGGTTTGTTGTAAATCCACCAGGCAACTTAGAGGCATATACACATACCCGCACAAACTATAACTTGGTGAGGAAGGAACTGGCAAGATCATCTCTGAGTATTCCTTCTCTAAGGAAAGTCTACAAAATTCACAGGATTGCCGTCAGCTTACAGACGACTTGGAGGCATGTGTGTGATCTCCATAACATGGTGTGTATTATATACAACTGCCTTTGGCACTGAATCCAGTCCTCTCTATTACAGTTTACAGGTTTCCTTTGGCCTCATAAAAGGGTTGTGGTAGTTCCTACTTTGCAGAGAGTCATTGTTAACCGGTAGGCTTTGGTCATCTCCTGCGCAACCTGAAAATCTCCATGCGCTGAAGGATTCTGGTGACTGGAACAAGAGCTTTAAATTAAAATATGCTGGTAGATTTAGTCCCACCCCTGTTGCCTTTGGTTCCACTCACCACCCGAATGTGGCCCCGAAGGGAACTCTGAAATTGGGAAATGTTTCCCCATCCTTTCTGCTCTGGAGACGGGCACCATTTCCGCACTAGACTGTTATAGCGCTATGATTCCACTTTCAACCTCCTATGGGATCCTGGGGTTTGCAGTTTCTGGCCCCTCCCAAAACTGCAAACCCCAGGTTCTTCTTCGTGGTCTCTGTGCCTTCATACACTAGGAGCTTTAGCGCCTGCGCGGTAGCGTTCGGAAACTTCTAGAGCTTGTTCGCTTGGCGGGAACCCCTCCCCCACGCCGGTACTGCGCATGCTCCTCCCGCCGAGCAACGGTCTCTCCTCAGTTCTTTCTCGTCCGCCGCCGCGTACGGAAGGTTCTTCAGTTTGTTCCTCTCACTTTTGTGCTTGGCTTGCTGTTTTTCACGGTTTTACGGACTTTTGGACTGTCTTTGACCTCTCTTTCGGACTCCCCCTTCGGTTTTCGTCTTTTTGGATTTCGCAGTTTGGCGTTCTTCGTCTTATGTCCGCGCTCTTCAAGAAGTGCGTGTCCTGCGGGCGCAAGGTTGCCCTCAACGACAGCCATAAGGAGTGTCTCTTCTGTTTGGGCGAGTCCCACAACATCCGGACTTGCCCAATTTGCCGGGATTTTACTCCCCAAACTCTCCGCAACCGCTCCGCGAGACTCAAGTCTTATTGTTGGGAACAGTCTCTGCGGGCGATAGACGAGACCTCCACTTCCAAGATGGCCGACAAGAAGACGACCACGCCATCGACGGTATCGGCGGCTGCCGTTCCGTCCACCTCGTCGGTATCGGGCTCGGTACCGGCGAAAACGCCGATCTCGGCGTTACCAAGGATCCCGAAGCTGTCGGCGGCTGCCAAGTCAGCAAAAGGATCCTCGACGGCGAGGAAGGCTGAGGCTCCCCTGACGGAGACGCCTGCTAAAAAGCGCCCTGCTCCGGACGGAGGCAAGGGCAAGGAGAAGGAGAAGAAGAAGAAGAAGAAGGAAAAGAAGCGCTCCCCGGCTGGGGACGTTCAACCTCCTACTCCTCCTCCTACTCAGCAGCCTTCCAAAGGGCGAGGCGAGTCCGTCGATCTCTCGGAGGATGAGATCGAGGACGTTCCCCAACAGCGCCCGGACTCGCCTGTGGCAGACCCTCCAACCCTGGTGGAGGAGCGCCACCGCCCTCTTAGCCGTCGCAGGTCGGCCGACCTGCAGCAGAGAGAGCCCTCTGCTTCTCCG
>CAOLHI010002498.1:0-252365 GCA_948474755.1 Ctenosaura bakeri
CTCGCAAACCATTTTCATGCATTACAGGAACTTGATACAGCTGCTTGTTCTGTATGCTGAAAGTGGAAAGTGATCGACTTCAGTAGCAGAGAAAAACACATCCAACTCATTCAATGCCTTCGACAGTGGCGAGATTGATCACAGTTAGAAGTGACTTGCTCTGTTACTTCCCAAGCCACATGTTTCTACACACGTACACACAGAGAGAAGGGGGGAGGGATGATTCTGAGCAAATGACACACAAATAAGAAGTGACAATGATGGAGGCTTTCAGAAAGAGAATGCAGCAAAAATCCTAGTGTTGAAGTATAAGGACTATCTGTACTCTCCATGTCTCCATGCCCTGGGGAATTCCTGGCTCAAAATTCAGCCTCTAGGGAGGAAATAATATACTGCAATATGCTTACTGAACTAACCTGCTTGTTAACTTATTAGGATAAGGAGACTGAGAAGGCTGTAATTTTTGAGCAGAGGAGCAACAGCAGAAGGGAATCCCTACACATTTCCCACACCTCTTCCGTAAGCAAACAAGCTTCCCGGGAGGCATGTTTACACTTGCAATTTTATACACATGGAACCCTTAAGATGGAGGGGGAAAGCACTGAGGAGCAATTTACAATGGAAAAATGGCAGGCAGAACAGTATTCTCAGTTCAAAACTGCAATATGTTTCTTGTGGGGTAGTGAAGGACGTAGACACCAATTTATTACCCTTATTTGTGTGCAACATTTTCATACCTTCCAATCATGTAACAGGTAAAGAAATTGGACACATGTGTCCACATAATATCAGTATTTGCTCAAGAAGGCAAAAGTTATTAATATGGAAGAACACGCAAGCTAAGAGATGTGGAGCAGTTTGCTTTTGTCTGAGCCTCCTGGTAAAGACATGAATCTGGCCTTCCTCTCATTTCCTTCTGCTAAATACAAATGATTTTTGTATTTTGAACTCATTCTGCAGCAATTGGATTAAGCTGAGGACAAAGGGGGAAGTGGAGGGACAGAACGGGGCACCCTAAAAGCAGCTGAAAAAGTGGGATGATAGAGAGTTAATCAAGAATGTCCCTGTGAAATTGGGATAGCTGGAAGTTAGGATTTTCCCCTTATCCACTAATCTATTTTAGATGTACTGTGGTCAGATATTGACTTGGCCAAGTTCATCAAGTGAGATACAAAGCTAAACAAGTTTGGTTTAAGTCTGTATTGTGCACAAGAGGTGGACTTTTCCCTATGAATGCCCACTGATCCACATGGAAATCAACTGAAGGAGCTGTTCTTAAGTCAACGGAGGGCAGAACCAGAGCTTACAGCAAGTAGGATTGGCACCTAACATGAGAATTGCTAAAACCTTAAGTGGCTGGTGCATACAATATTGCAGACCTGCAATATTGTGCCACCCCATCACTTTTCTACCTCTTATTCTCCCCTGTTCTCTTACAAACACAACACACACACAAACAGAACAGGAAGCTATGCTTGAAAGGGTGGCCTGAGAAAGCAAAAATGAGCTCTTAGCATCTGAAGATTTGGATGATGTTGAGGGACATATGAAAGTAGGCCAAGAGGAGGTGAGGTATCCACACCTCTGCTTGAACACTGTAGTAGCTCTTCTGAGTATTCAGACAAAATCAAAAATGTGCTTTCCTCCTTTCCAGATTTTTTGGCATGTTTCAGGTTTCTGAGTCCTCACGGGACTTTAAACGAAGTGTCCTTAAAATCCACAAAGAGATGAGATGATTTGGGCTTACTTTTCTCTTCCTTCCTCACATCCTTTCCTGTTCATTTTCTTTTCCTCTTTCTTTTTTTTATCAACTCCCAGCACTTGTCACTTTGCCATTTGAACATGTCACACCAAAGCTCTCTCTCATTAGGCGAAAATTGGATTTTGTTAATGAAGGAAAAGGAAATCAATTAACCTTATCAGTATACAGGGGACTTATTTGAAAGAGCAAGAAAAGAAATTCTCTTCTCCTCCTCCATTTACTTGGCTGATAAGTGAGATCTACAGATGCAGGAAACACTCTCAAAGCTGGGCATCGGAGCTAAGCAAGGTGTACATAGAAGGACCTTGGGGAGACTTTTGAACATGGTACCTCTGGGACTTTTCTGGCAAAGTAGCTATGCTTGCACTCACGCAGAGAGAAAGTAGCCATCACTCAAAACAGAAGAATGTAATTTAAAATCCTTCCTCTGTACAACTTTGCACAAAGAATTACAATGGTGTGTTATAGAAGAAGCATGCTATTTAAAGGAAGCACATTTGCTTTGACAACAAATGCTGTGTGTGTGTGTGTGTGTGTGTGCGCGTACGTGCGCGCTTTTGTACTCCTCCTCTTCTCTTTTCTCCTGTCTGCTCCTTCCCCTGATGCATAGGTCATCATCACAACTCAGCTTGGAAGCTCAACTGGTTGTATAAATAGCTCCATGTATTCTATTTTTTTTTCTTTTTTCTTTTTTATTAATTATATAACTAAATCACAAATACAAAACAAGAAAAAAAAATTAAACACCATGTGATATACATAATAGTGAATTAAAAAAAAAATTTTTTTCTTTTTCTTTTTTTCTCTTCTCTTAAGCAATACTAACTTTCATTGTTATTTTGCACCTTTACCCTTAAATTTATAAATCTGTTCAACTGTTATAATTTCACATTTAATTCAATATTTTTCACATCCCCTTTAATCTATTTCTATTGTTAATTCTTTTAACTTTTTTTTTTAAAAAAACATTGACATCACTTATCCATTTAAATCTATAAATCACAAGTTTAACACACACACCTACTAAGAATTACAAAATATACAACATAAAAGAAAAACAAAACTAAAACTAAAAAATACCCACCCCCCAGAGCCAACTTTTTATTTAATCCACTTTCCAAAATTGCCATTCTTCTTTTGACAGGGTAGTATTACTATCTCTTTTCAGAACTTTATCCAAAAATATTTTCCAAATTTCTTCAAAATCATTCCCTTTAACCAAACCTTTCATAAACCTAATTCTACATGTTAGTTTATCATTAATTGCAATTTTCCACACTTCGTTATACCATTCCTCTATTTGAAATTTTTCATTTGCTTTCCATTTTTTTGCTATTATTAATCTCGCTGCAGTTAACAAATTTGTTATTAATTCTTTCTTTACTTGAGTACACTCAACCTTATCATATATAGACAACAATGCAATATTTGGACATACTGGTATATCTGCTCCTATAATCTCTTTTATCTCTTTAAAAACCTTTTGCCAAAACGCCATTATCTTATTGCAATTCCACTACATATGCATATATGTACCAATTTCTTGACATCCTCAGCTCCATGTATTCTAAATGTACTTTCGAAAGAAAGAGAGAGAAACTCATAACTATACTGCTGAACAGTGCTCAGTAAAGTCCTTGCATCCTGTTCTTCTCATCCCACACTAATTGCCAGAGTAGCCAGTGATGATATCTTATCAGGAAAAAGAAGCGGAGGAAGAAAAATGGGTCCACCGGCTTTTCTCCAGAGCTACTAAACCGAGGATGGGGGGCAGGTCGGTTGGATAAAAAATTAAGGCTCAGAAAAATTGGATGTGCCAATTCTCCTGAATTGGCTTTATTGTTAAGCAGCTGTGATTCCAGTTGTGACAATCCCAAAACACTGCCCTAGTAAGGCTTCACTAACATGGAACTGGTATATCTCCCCTGTCAGCTTATGAGAAGAACTGAACAATTTAAGTATAATTGATGCTTTAAAAAAAGGCTACTTAGAATTGTGACCTCCATAAATTATTTAAATTAATTGTTTATGTTGTGCAATCTATTCTTTTAGTAAGGGGAAACATTACATAAAACAATGAAACTCCCTGTCCTAACCTCTAGGAATCTTGCTTCTGTCCCTCCCTCCAACAAATTTCTCAAGCATCTGGTCTTCCCCAAGTGGTTTCACATTTAAGCATCTTGTGCCATTCTTGAGGGCCAAAAACTTGCAGAAAGAAAAGAAAGGAAAATGACTAAGAAGTGGAGTTTGGGGATACAAAGTCCTATCCCAATAATGAACTATTACAGAATCATTGTCCCCAAAACCTTTTCAAGCCCCTAAAGGCACATTAAAATAAATGGCTGTACATGCTACCAAGAACTGCATGCTTTTGCTATTTTTTTTTAAAGGCAACTCCAGCAAACTGAGCAAAAAGGAAGTATCAACAAGCTAGATCACTTAGCCAAAGTCCTTCTTGATCCTGCTAAAGATAAGGGGGAAACAAGCCTGGCACCAAGTCTTGTCTTCACAGCTTATATATAAGAGCACAGCAAGCATTCTCCACTGTTGCTTGGATTCTTCGATCTGACCCCCTTCCTGAACCTGCCTTACACAGTCTCTCACTCCAGGTATCGAGCAGTTGCTTCAGTTTCACAGCAAGGCACCAGTACTAAGCTGGGGGAGCTCCCTGGAGGATGCCCGAACTGAGAGGTGACTGCGGAAACTTTTCAATTATTTACATCTTTCGCACAGCGCCTTCTCCAACTTCAGCCTCAGCTCCCTCTCCTTCTGCCCTGCTTCCAGCACTCTCCTTACCACCACTTCCCTGGTTGTACTAAAATAAGACATTTATGGATCTTGCATGGGTTGTCTTTTTGACACATGCAGTGATGATGGATCCAGAAAGGGAGCCAGAGATTGTCAAAGCAGAAGTGACTTATCCCCCCGCCCCGGCTGAGACTTCCTGGCAATTTTGACAGCAAGTTCTGAAAACCTTGCATGGTTTACAGCAAACGTTTTGGCAGAAGGATCTTCAGCTGCCATTCTGAAGGAAAAAAGGTGGGGGGAGATAAGGGGAGGCATACCCTCCAACATTTCACACTTAAAACACAAGCATATTCTTTGGTAATTTTAGCACCCTGATTCTTAGTGAATTTCACTCTTCCCTCCCTTCTTTTCCACTGTTGTTGCAGATGGTTGAACGTACAGTTGGTCCTCCATATTTGCTAGGGGCACAGGACTCTCGCAAAAGTGGGAAAACACCAAATATCAAAGTGTGTATGCATTTGTATGTCTGTTTATGAACAGGACTGAGGCACGGTGGGGAAAGCAGGCACTGAGGGTCCAAACCAGGTCAGGGAAATGAGAGGGAAAGAGGGTGGGTTGGCGTGGTGAATCTATACTTCCTCTTTCATGCCCATCTCCTTCCTTGGGTGTGGGAGTGTAGCAGGACTGCATATGTGCTACTGAGAAATTGGGCTGAAAGCCATCCTTAGCTGGCAAGGCAGCGGCTGGTGGAGGAGGACCAGAGGAGGGTTTTTCAGGGGCTGCACAGCCTGATCAGAGGCACAGAGACAGGAATTTTCCTCAGAAAAGAAGCAGCTGAGGTGGGGGATAGGTGTTGGAGAAATTCACAAATAATCAAGATTGTGAAAATCAATCCCCACAAATGTGTATGAGCAACTGTAAAAATCTTATGATTCCATAGGATGGAACCTTGACAATTAAAATGGTATCAAAGTGCTACAACACTGTGTTGCAGATACCCTGCCTTTCTCTCTCATACTCATTTCTTCACCTTGTTCCGTGCATTCTCCCTCTCCACTCAGGACCATCAGCTCCACTCACAAGAACTCTGAAGTGATTGCATGCCAATGGACTGACTACCATATGTGGTCCAACCATCATGCTTTCCTGTGCGCTAAGTTGGAGAAAAGTGAAATGCAAAATGAATTGCAGAAATTATAGACTTTGATGAAGGAAGTCTTTGAAAACTGCACAGTTTTGAACGACTATTTGCTGTGTGGGACTTACTCTGTGTGAATTCAGACACAGTATTTTGCAAAGGAAACAGTGTTTTCTGCTCACAATGTGCTGTTATAGGACTCCTTTGTCTATGAGAGTGGAAAGGTTCCATCCATCTTCCTGTGAAAGATGAGGTTCAGAAGAGGCTAGAGATAGCAAACTTTTTCCTTGCATGCCACTTGGAAAGAAGCACAAGAGCCCTTCCAGGATCATAACACTGCCTGCCGTGTTTCATGTTAAAATTAAACACAAAACAAAACAAACAAAAAACCTAGAAGTGGAACATGCAACATCAAGTTGCAAGCCTTGTGGAATACGCCTGTTCAGGCCAAATGGCCATATCTTTTTCCAGGATATGCATTCCTGTCCTGCTCCCCACACTTTTACATTGGGACTGCTTCTTTTTTAAACTGCTTCCCCCGACCTCATCACCTTCCTCTTTCAAAATCACTGACATATCTACCACAGGACAGGAAAAGACACTGTCCCGGGGCTGCCACTCAACTGGGTTTGGCTACCACTTCAGCCTAACTCTAAGCCTGCCCTAACCTCCCACACCATTTGCTGGAATAAAAGGAAAGAACCTGGTTGCATGAACAGGGCTGTCAGCACATTGAGCCTACATGCTGAGCATGAACAATGCTGTCACTTGCCATTTGACTTTCCCTTGCTGCTTACTTCTTGTGCCCCAGCACAACAGGCAATAAGTGATGTCTCTATCCAAAAGCTAAATTTCATACGCTTTGTCCGTACCGTTTTGGGCTACTCTAAAAAGAAGAGAATCAGAGCCGTTTCAAATAAAACTCACAACCATGATTAGCCTGGGCTTCCTTCATTCAGATCCGACATTGTCCACACTTTCACACTGTCTCAGCTGTACGTGGATGGCGTCTTCCGTGTCCCCTGATGAAAGTGCCCCATTATTCAGAGTATGCCTTCCTTCTCTCCATTACTTAGCCGGCTTTATCTATGGCTGAGAAATACTCAGCCAAATAAATTATTCATTGTGTTTGTCAATCAGCGGGTAGATTATTCACAGATTATATCCCACTCGTTCCACCTTTCCTGCCCATTTTATGGCTGAAAAAAGGCTGAGGGAACAGCTTTCCTCAGCCAAAAATGAGAAAGAAGGGGAGGGGGAGATAGTAAATTGAAGCAAGGTTATGAGAGATAGAGAAGAGGCTAACCACTACTGAGACTGGAGGATTTTTTTTTCCACCCACAGAATAAAAGGCTTGACAATACCAGAGGTGTCAGCAGGAAATTCTTTCTCATACAGACTGTCAGAATTCCTCACTTCTGACAAGCCATCTCGTATATTGTAAGACTGCCTGTCATTGCACGTAGGACTGTAGGAAACCATATTTTTGAAAAATATATAAACATATATCCCTCTGCCTTCAACTTGATGCACAGAAATGGGAAACAAGAGGGCAGATATCTGCCCTCTGCCTCCCCAGAGGGCAGGGCTAATCCAGAGAACGTCGACCAAAATGGTGAAGGGTCTGGAAGCCATGCCCTATGAGGAGCGGCTTAGGGAGCTGGGTATGTTGAGTCTGCAGAAGAGAAGGTTAAGAGGGGACATGATAGCCATGTTTAAATATTTGAAGGGATGTCATGTCAAGGAGGGAGCAGGCTTGTTTCTGCTGCTCCAGAGACTAGGATAAGGAGCAATGGATTCAAGATGCAGGAAAGGAGATTCCACCTGAAGAACTTCCTGATGGTCAGAGCTGTCCGGCAGTGGAATATGCTGCCACTTCTTTGGAGATGTTTAAGTAGAGGCTGGATGGACATCTGTTGGGAGTGCTTTGATGTGGGTTCCTGCATGGCAGAAGGGAGTTGGACTGGATGGCCCCTGTGGTCACTTCCAACTCTGTGATTCTATGATTCTATGATTATAAATGGGCTTAAGGCTACAGGAGGGTAAGCTGGGTTGAACGGTGGCAGAAGATTTTGGATCATAAGAGCAGTTTGGCAATGAAACCACTTACCCAGCACAAGGGTTCCTCTTCACTGAAGGTATTTGGGAGAAGGGCTGAACACATTTGTCTAGCCCAATATGGCCAAACATGCACAACACCCCAGCCAAGATGTGCATGGAATCTCCCTGGCTTTCTGACTTAGGAAGGCAAGGGTCAGCTGAAAAGCCTATCCAGTTTAATCTTATAGCCAGCACTCCTGCTGAACTCCATCGTCTACTATCATCGTGTTTGCTAAGTTCCCTAACTAAATTATAGAAATACACAATACCCCATTCCTGGACAAGGTTCTATGTCTCCTGGCATGTGATCTTGCAGCTAACAATCACTGCACTGGTGTTGTCATGTTCCTCAAGTCATTTTTTACTTATGGCAAACCTAAAGCAAGCCTATCATGAGGCTTTCTGCGGCTGAGAGTATATGATGCGCCCAAGGGCACCAATGGGTTTCTATGGCCAAGCAGGGAATCTAAATCTGGTCTCCAGGGTGATAGTACAACATTGAAACCACTACATCACATTGGCTCTCAAACAATGCACTACAGATGGGAAATGATATTGATAGGAAATGTCACCTTTGGGGCATTTCCCCATTTAGTTGGAATGAAGTACATGACCTGTTGAGTACTTGCCATGCCTCTGCAAAGGCATACTATATTTCTGGATTTGCTGGGTATTTCCATGAGCTTGCACACACACGTATGAATAAGGATGTCTGTCAAGACCAGGATGGGCAATTTAGAAGTGGTCAGGTGGCGACTTGAGCTGAAACTGACCATGTGTGCAGGAGTGATGTAACGAATAAATCCCCATCTGTATGAGGATCAGCAAGTCCACCTGCCGGGCAAGAAAATATGCCGGCATACCTACTCGTAGAGCAGCACCTAAGGAATTAAGGGACAAGAGATGCAGCTATCTCAAGACTGTGTTTGGCATTAGTAGATGTATAGGACTGCATTTGAATGCAGCACAATTCAGATATGACTTTAAAGGAGGGAGGAAACCTAGCCTAACAAAACAAATAGTGCACTTAGGGAAGGAAAAAAACCCCATATGGAGGCTTAATGGCAGTCTATTAAGCATAAATCAACACAAAGGTAAATCACCGGGAAGAGGAGAGATACGCCAGTTTGGGGATTAGAGCACAAAAGCAGTAATATTTACTCACTAGATTAAGGCACTTATAAGAACAGACAAGTTATTACTAAGAAACATTTTTCCCAAGAATTTTGTATTTACCCAGAAAAAAAAATCAGACATGTTGCTATAACAGTCTGTGTGTTGCAAAGAACTGTGCCATTGTCTGGTACCTTAAATGAACAAACGGCCCCTCTCCACCACTGACTCTGAGGACTGTGTGCCAAAATCATGACAGGAACCCAAACCTAAGCTCGGTTTACTCAGATGTAGCCACTGATGTACTCCTTGCAAACTGAAAGATGGGTCAGTCAACAGATGAGTGTAAATAACCTTAATTTCTTCCTCTTCTTCTTCTCCTTCTCCTTCTTGTTTTGGCTGACAACAATGAGGATGAAGTGGGCAGTGGGAAAATGTCATGGAAAAGTTGGGGGCAGTTCAAGGGATGGGCTGGGGCTTTAGCTGAGGGTAAAAATCCTTGTTGAGCCCATGAATTGAATTCAGTTTCAGAGATGTACTCAAGGGCTGCATTCCAGTTGTGGATAGGGCCAAGACAAAAAGGTAGCACCAAAAATACCAGTACTTTTAGTCCAAAGCCAGTCACTAACCTAGAAGTGGCACTTCAGTATCTAGAATGGGGTGAAACTAAAATAAAAACCCAGTTAACCACCTGTTACAGAACCCTTTGCCATGCTGGCCCCACAGTTCCAATTCTGGGTTCCTGTCAATTACCTCACTCTTTCTCCCCAACCCCTTCCTGAGTTGGGCACTTGGGCCCCAAGGGAACCCCCCACCAATTATGGACCAGTGGCTGTGTTGTTTTGGTGGGTTCAATGTAGTAAGCCTGACCAGACCCTTCACCAAACGTAATATGAACTGACAGAAATGACGGTACAAACAAACAAGTGGAAGTTTAAGGAGATACAAGAAAATAATACACTAGTCTTGGAACTACTAGATTATTTACAGCTCCTCAAAACATAGTGAGCCCTTTCCTCTGTCTGGCTCTACTGTCCCTATTTCATCTGTTCCTCTCTTTCTGAAATCTGTTCCCTATCTCTGTGTCAGCTTTCCCCTTTTTGCCCTCTGGCAGAGACAAGCCTCAGTTTTTGTAACATTTCTTCCCCACAGGCTCCCCTTCACAGTATTCCCTGAGCCATGGTTGGCTGCCTTCAGCCAGGCTTGCACCTCCCAAAGGTGGCATCACGTGTGGCCTTCTGAAGAAGTCAGTGGGACCAGATTTGAACCTCTGGAAGTCTGGATTTGCTTCCAGGGCCTCAGATTCCACACTGAAGAGAAAAATGATACCATGACTTTCACAGAGAGAATTAAAAGCATCAGGGGAATAAAAGTTTTCCCCTCCTGAATCACAGCAATGGGCCATCAGTTTCCAATTGTGATCTCAACCATTAGCAACCAGGTGCCTGTGGGGCATCCAGAAGAAGAACATGGAGGCAGTCAACCCTCCCCATTTCAGTATGAGCATCTAATAGTTGTTAATCAAAGGTATATTGCCTATGAACATGAAACTACATTTCATAATAAGGAACAATAAATATTATGGACTCTTGTTCTTGTTATGTGCCTTCAAGTTGACTCCAACTTATGTTGACCCTCTCAAAGGACTTTGTTGGCAAGATTTATGGAGAGGACAATTGCCACTGCCATCTTTTTGGGCTGAAAGAGTGAGACTTGCCCTAGGTCCACCCACTGGGTCTCCGTGGTAAAGCAGGGATTCAAACCCTGGCTTCCTAGAGTCCGGGTTCAATACTCAAAACACTATACCACACTGACTTTCATGTATGGATCTCTGTTCCATTAATTTGTCAATTTAAACCCATGTTCATGAGTCACCATGACATGAAGTGGCAGTGTGTTCCATCAGCCAACTATACATTGAGAAGAACTGAACTGAACTTTGGTCTTTGCTGCTGCATGTACTGTTTTTTTGCATGAGAAACATGAATACAGTTGCAGATAACAAAATACATATGTGAGGTGCATCAACACTCCTCATTCAATTTATGAAGTCACATATCTTCTTTTGCAGATAATTGTCTCATATGTGCAATGCCAGCATACTAAAAGGCAGAAATATCTAGGAAGGGAAAACAGGGCAATTTTCAGACGTCTCTTAGAAATCTAAGGCTTGGGTAAACAGAACGCCCCAATTTCTTTCATTTTCAATTTTCCAGGCAGAATGCATAATTCGACTGCTTTCTTTTCACTTAAGATTTTCCCCCATCTGCAGACGTGTCACCATTATCAAGGCAGCGGCAGCAGCCTCCTCAACTTTGCCAAGTTAAATTGCATTCCAATTCTGTTCTACTGTACTAAATGTCTTTGCAATCAAAAAGCAAATATAATTTAAGTGCCATTTGAGTCTTCCCACAGGTTCTCAGCTGTTCACTCCATAACCGCACCCCAGAAAGCTGCCTGCAAACAGAGTTGTGGCATAAAAGGGAAGCACGTATCCAGAATATTACAATGCCAATCCCGTATAGAAATGTTCTGTGGTCATGATTCAAAACAATTAGAATGTCACAAGGAAAATACAGTGGGAGGAGACAGCAGACAAGCCAAAACAACTGGAACGGGAAAGCTTGCTGGTTGCAACACGGGGGTATTGTAAGCACAAGGTGAATGACAGAGAACTTTGTTTTCAAAGGCCCAGAAGTTCCAGGAATCAGTAATTTCAAATGGTTTTTGACATGTTGCAGAACTCAGTAAAGATGATCAAACTAGACAGCTTAAGCATATAGACTGTGGGAGAAAAGGTAATATTTTCAACCACTCATCTGAGCTGCTATTGATTGTTACACATGCTGGGTGGGGGAAAAAATTATCTTAAATGAATAAGAGAGTTGGGGTAGCTTTCATTTATTCTCTCAAAGAGAACAAAAATTGGAACACTTTGTTCTACTTCTGTTAACTATTTGGTAGTTGTGAAGAGCAAGAAACTGAAGCCTTTCCTTAATCACTACAGTCTTCCCTTTAGCTTCTGAGAGTTTAGGAAGGCATCTCTCTTCATCCAGGTCTACTTTTTTTCCTCTGCTCAGTTCCCTCCGGGGAATACACACTCCTTATAAGCAGACTTAGGGAGCAATAGCTCCCATTGTTTGTTTCTTTGTTTTTTTGTGATATAGTTTGTGGTTTTAGACATGGCAAAGGATATGCTTAAGACTGTACTTTTAAACATGCTTTTAAGATAACAGGCTGAAAGCTTTATTTCTTTTTTCAAAGCCAAAAAAATTGTCTTACGCCTAAGACCTGGTTTGCACACAAAGCTAAGCCTGTATTTAAAGTGCTGAAGCTGGAAAGAGGCTGAATGAAGCATCATGTTTGCTTGTTGAGTTAAACTTTCACTTTCCAGGAAAGTTTACTTCTTAGCCTAGAATTGAGACACTGTGGTTTAAAGCAAAATCTGGTCATTTTCAAAACAAATAAAGTATAAAAAGTGTGTGGTTAAATAAATCAGAATTCATTCCAGATCAGTTTACATATTAAATGTAAAGACAAGTCATCACCTCTCCTTCTGAACTCACTGTTTATATATATTTAATGGGGGGGGGGTAGACATCAATGCATGTGTCTGTCTCTACTACAGTTGTAAGACAGTGAAAAAAACATGGCATGTGTGTTAAAATAATCCTAGGACCTGTATCCAGTTGTTAATCCTGACATTCAAGAGGATTTATCTACATGTTGACTTACCTTTCAACAATTGACCAAACTAGTCTACTCTAGTTGGGATTAACCAATAGAATGCCAGCCTAGGGGTGTGTACCTGGAGGGTTTTTTTGTTTTTCCCTCTAAAAAGAATTAGTTGTAATTTAATTCTTCCTGTACCCTACAGTACCATCTTCAGTCACTAGGTGGAGGACTTCCTCATCCATCCATCCATTCATTCAATAGTATTTCTGTATTGCTTACCACAAGAAAATCTCTAAGCAGTTAATATTAAATGGGCAGAAAGGAAATTTCAGTAAGGCCTAGAATATATTAATTAATGCAGAAGGCCTCTAGGCAGCTCCACATGGAACAAAGTACATTTGAGAAAACAACACATTGGATGTAGCTACTGCTTCCTTCTGTGGGAACACCTGAAAATCTTTAAATGATTGAAAATGAAGGGGGCACACACATGAGCTACTGTCTGACAAGGAAGGCAGAAGAGGAAGCAAAGGAAAAGGTTCAATGTGCACTGGAGCTGCGGGAAAGCAAGAGCATTGTGATCTTATGGACATTGATTTTTTAAAAAAAACTGGCTTGTTTGCTAGAGAAATGAAAGTCCTGTATGGTTATGAGGAAAAGATCTTTTGGGAGAGGGTGAGTGTGGAATGTTGGGAGGGCCCATTGACTGGCTGACTGTTGGTAGGGATGTTAAAAAGGGAAGCTTGCATGACAGTCATCAAATGTCAGAGGGAGCGATATGAGTCTTTCAACATTAGGAATGGGATAGGGCTAGCTGGGGGCACAGACATAGTGTGGGGCAACTGGGGTGCATGCCTTTCATGCCAATGCCAGGGGACATAAAAAAGTTGAAACCTTCCACCCTCCCACCCGGGCCTGGCCCACTGCCGATTGTGTTCATGTTAGAATAAATACACACACACACCTAGGCCATTTCCGCACTAGCCTGTTATAGCGCTATGATTCCACTTGCAACATCCTATGGAATCCTGGGGTTTGCAGTTTTGGGAGGAACCGCCCCCTCCTGAAACTGCAAACCCCAGGATTCCATAGGATGTTGCAAGTGGAATCATAGTGCTATAACAGGCTAGTGTGGAAATGGCCTTAGTCACACTTAGGTGGGTGGGAGGGAAGAAACACCAGCGCCCACTCACCCTACATTATTGTATTGCTAACATTCCACTATAACTGCCTTGATTCCATCCTTTGGAACAATGAGGTTTGCAGTTTGGCGAGGTATGGGAGTGCTCTGCCTGAGAATTCTAGATGTTCCTCCCCAAACTGCCAATCCCAGAATTCCATAGGATCATCAAATCATACAATCACAGAATCATAGCGTTGAAAGAGACCACAAGGGACGTCAAGCGCTTTGCATTATAGAACTATATCAGTTCAAGGTGACAAATAGTGTTATAATTCTGTAGTGTCAGTGAGACCCAGGATCCAAGAGTTTCTAAGTCATGTGGTGCTGGATAACTCTGCTAATGTATTTCTTAGTTTCTGCGTGATTTTTCAGACCCTCTTTGCTGAGCAGGAATACCTAAAGTAGCTTTACAATGCAGTCGTTTCCAACAAAATTATAAGAACAACGTTAATCAGAATTAAAGACAAAAGATTCAGAAGCCAGATAGCTAAGCCTTCACTTTCATAATTAAGCACTGTGATTGAAGGCCAGATGGCAGCCGCTTCTTATCCTTATTAAAAGCATTTTACTCTGCTTTTCAGCCAAAGAAAAGTTTCCAGGGTATCTTGAAAAGATCAAAAACATGACAGTCCTTGTTCTCAAGCTCACATTCTAAAAGACATGGTACCAAAGGAAATGACATTGGGAGGGAAAAGGGAAGAAGCCAACTCAAGAGGTAGTTATTAGTAACAAGCATGTAGGAGTCCTCCGGCCCCCACAAAAAGAAGAGAAGCTGTTCCTTCCCTGGCTGATGGATGAGGCCAGTTTAGTTTTCCCCATTTAGAGGAAGAATAAAATTCTTTCTGCTACCTTGCCTAAAAGCCATCAGGGTTGGAATGCATTTGTCCTCCTTTTTAGAGGAGGGGAGAAGGAGATTCCATTATCTCTCTGCTGATAGGAAAAAGGCAGCCCTATTTAGTGTTCCAGATCCCAACCCACACCATTTGCCCACACATATACATGCCTGAAACAAAAGATAACACTTCATGCATGAGATTTGTGGAATAACGTCATATCTTGTAAAAAATGTGCTAGCCTTAAAGTGTCACAAAACTCTTAGTTATCCCCCGCCACCAAAAAAAAAAAAAAAACATTCCCAAGCACATCTTTGTTGTTTCTGTCTTGTAGACATATAACCCATCAATTCTTCATTAATACCATTCTAGGAAGATGAGTAATTTTAGTAATTTTCTTTCCATGAGAAAGTATTCAAAAACTGTAGTTTCTGAAGATTCAGGGCTGTGTTAAGGGTTTCATAGGCTGTAAGCACTCTTATATTTGACACCCCACCTTATCTCGACATACCGCTAGGGATGTTTCCATAGGCCCAAAAATTTTCATGGGTCCTAGGTACTGTGCCAAAAATGCCTAATGGATAAGGCAGCCCTATGAAGACTATTTGTAGTACAGCACATATTCTGCCAGGATTTAGGCTGCACAAAACTGCACACAAAGTATATTTCAATATTATTTTACATATATAAAATTCTGTTTCCTGCATAGAAAATGCTGTTTTCTGCACAAAAATCCCATCTGTGAACGAGTTCCTAACTGTGAAGATTCTTGTCAGACTTCAAAGTTTGTGGCTGTGAATTCTATAATTTAGCCACGTGCTGTAGGAAGAAATAAAATTCTTTCTTTCTCCTGAATTTCCCACCATTCAACTTCAGTGGATAAAGCTGGGCTCCAGCATTATGAGAGTTCCAACTCAAGCTGAAGGTTGACTAGGGCTGCATAGTCAGTAGCTATTTTGCGGCAAAATCACCTAATCAAGTGGTCAAAGCTACATCATTTTGCCACTAAAAGACATTAGAAATTAGACTATCTTTTCTGGTTCCAAATTGGTGCACTCAACTGGCACTGCTTCAGTGCAGATCATTCATGTATCATCTGCCTAGCTTCTCATACTAAATCTCTGGCAATCTTTCATTCAAGAGTTGACCAGAGCTGGCCCTGTTTAGCATGCAGGTTTTGCTGAGATCACAATATGAAGAGTCAAGCCAGTTTATTGTTGAGGGTTGGAACACAAGCACTTTCCCAAATGCACTGTGTGCTGCAAATGCATGGCTGGTGCTTGAAGCACACAAAAAGTACTTCCTGTGAAATCGATATTGTACAAAAAAAACCTTAGCAACTCAAATGGCATTTGAGGCAAGCTTAAGAGGATGGTTAAGTACCAGCACTCTCCAAAATCATGCTGCTGTTGGAGAAGCAGTGCTGGTCATATACTTCTTCAAGGATTGAAGCAGAACATTTGCTTTCTCTGCCAGCACTAAGAAGGAAGATAATAGGGAGGGGAAAAACTTGAAACAGGTTGCAGAGTCTCTGCAATACTTGAAAAAAAAGTTCATACCCATCTGCTTAACATTTGGCAAGGGGTAAACGTGAATGTAAATGCAAATTTGCAATTGGTAAATTTGGTAAATATGTAAATCAGCTTGTGTGAGTATTTATTTCTTCCACCAAAGCTAATTCTACTTTAAGAAACCTAAAGAATCAATAGGTCCAACAAGGTTAAAGAACAACAGTACTCTTGTGTATGAAGTGATTCACATGCTGGGACCAAATTCCACCAGCGTTTCTGTCGTTTTGTTGTTACATGCCTTCAAAATTGACTCTGACTTATGATAGTATCCCAGGGTTTTCTCTGCAAAGTTTACTTAGAGGAGGCTTGCCTTGGACTGAGAGAGTATGGCCATTTCTGCACGGGGCAAGGGAATTGCCCCGTGATTCTACTCATAGGACTTTTGGGTTCCTCGGTCCGGTCCACGCTGCTCCAGAGCAGCGCGTGGCTGCCGCTCCACACTCCTCCAGGGACGAAAATGGCGGCTTCCAGTTGGTCTAGTGTCTTGACCAACTGCTGGAGCTCGCCAGCCTAAAGCCGCCCCTGGCAGATTGCAGGCTCACACCAATGCGAGCCTGCGAATCTGCATAAAGGAGCAGGCTTGCAGTGGCATGCTTCATGCTTTTGAAAGACCTGTTTTTAGTGGTCTTTCAAAAACACACTGGACGACTACTTGGGGTTGTTCTGGAGCAGGCTGGGGTGCAGATCTACACTAAGTAGGTCCGACCCAGTCCACTCCCAGGTGCAGACGTCCTCCCTGGAGGATGCTCTGCCCTGTTTTAAAAACCCCATGTGGAAATGGCCTATGACATGTCCAAAGTCACCCTGTGGTCTTTCATGAATTAGTAGGGATTCAAACCCTGGTCTCCCAGACTCCTAGTCCAGCCCTCAAACCACTAGACCAGAATAGCTTTCTATCCTCCCAACTAAACTAAAGGATTAGCATTAGTTAGAATCTCTCTAAAACCAGAACACAATGCTTTGCATCACAAAAAAGGTAGGCTTCTTAACGTATATAAATGAATGCAAGAGTATAGACAAGGAAGCAAAGAGATAAAAGACTGATTCTAGGCTCTAATATAGGCCCTTTCCACACGTGTATATAAAACGGATCAATGCGACCTCTAATGGAGGTCTTCCACACCTTGTGGTGCGTTTGATCGCATTTATTTTTTTGTTTCCACACGTGAATCCGCATAGGCACGGTCCGAACTGGCTTTGCGAGCACTTTTTAAAAACCTTGAAAAATGTGGTTTTTTTCCCGAGATGCGGGTTTGTGCGCACCTGCGGACGTGTGTGGAAGCGCAGATACGCACTGATTCGCCCAAAGAGCTGGGCGGCGCCATTTTGTTTTCCTCGGTAAGCAGTGAAGAACAGAAAAAAAGAGGGAGGATTCTAGGTATGTGGGTTCTTTCACTTATTTATATTTATTTATCATTTTAGAACATTCAAGGTACACACGTGTGCAGTGACGCACGGAGCCATTTTTTAAAAAAAAGTCCAATCACGGACGAAGGGGGCGTGGTTAGGAAGCGAGCGGGAGATTAAATCTGATTACAGTGTGGATCTGCAGACACACGCTAGTGCGGAACACGCTAGAGCTGTGTGGAACGTTAAAAAATATAATGCGCCATTGCGCAGATACAAATAAAACCGGCCAGAACCGTCCCTACGCGATTTCGCGACCACGTGTGGAAAAGGCCATAGTGTTGATAAAACAGGAAGGCAAGTTGTCTCCTCTGTGGCTACAGAGAATACAGAAAGTTGTTGAGTTTATCTCTTTTTAAAATAGTGTTATCAAACTTGTTGAACCTACAAGGCAGTATAAACTTACAACTTTATGTAGGAGAAGTCTAATAAGAACTGGACTAATTTTGCTGAAAAGGTTAGTCAATAAACTATGGAGCACATCTTTCAAAAATGAGATCTTCAAAGCAGAGATGTCCATACAGAATGCCCATAATTAGCATGTGTGATAAATGGGTGCTATACCTTCCATGTAAATGATATTGATTCAATGGGTCTGCTGTACATAGGATGAATAATTGGATTTCAGCTTTGCCTGGAGATGATGGGCTCAAATAGCCTATAGGCACCAGATTCCATCTGATCCTGGAAGACAATGGTCAGCCATGGTTAGTACTTGGATAGGAGATCACCAATGAATATCAGGTGCTGTAGACTATATTTGAGAGGAAGGAACTGGAGAAACACCTCTGAGTATTCCTTTTCTATGGAAATCCTATTAAATTCATGGAGTCGCTATAAGTCAACAGGTCACTTAAGGGCACATGCATTCATATTGGAGAGGAGACAAAAGAATCCAAGCAGCAGAGCATCTAACCTCAAAGTGAAATCCCTTTGCAAAATTTATGCTCATATATTTATAGAAATATGCTTTTAAAACTGACACAATAACATTATGCTCAGGATAGAATTATGCTGATGTTCTCACATTATTATTATTTTTTAGAAAAATGGTTACATTTGGAGACCATTAAGGTAAAGGCTGTGGTTATTGGATGCTAGGTAAATCAAGAAATGGCATTCATTGATCCAATAGTGATGGCAAATGTTATTTAGTAGGGATAAAAATTAAGAGGCAACCTCCTTTCAGCTATTGTGTTTTTTGACAAGTCACTGTAAAAGGAAATGAGCACAGAACATATTAAAAGAGTTTGCTTTCTGTTGAATCTGAGCAACAACAGGGTAGTTCTTTTCAACTGTAGAATGCAAATCAGAATTCAATGTAACAGTACAACCAGCATCTAAAAGTTCGCTTCACATCATGATTTTAGCATGGCATCTCCAATAGCAAAGGAAACCGTTAACACAGCAGGTCAAATGGCAAAGCTTTTAAGACTTTATAATGCAAAACATTCTAACTGCATAGACTTCTAGGGAATGGATTTGTATTTTAATGCTCAGCACCTTGCCAATAGGTTCAGAAGCATTTGATAGCTACTAGGATCAAAAGATCTTTAGCTCCTAGGATCGAGGGAGTCCAGGGAATTAGTCAGAAGATACAAGGCTCCATTTAAAACAAAAATGGGTGCCTTGCTTAAGATTCTAGGTCAGGAAATACTCAAAGTAACTCATATTCCAAAGCTATTAAACAAGATTATGTTTTAGATATTTTCCATTTCATTCTTTATTTATTTGGATTTATACCTTGCCCTATCTAGGGGCTCATGGTTCCCAGCACCAATATCTAATAGCACATACAAATTCATACTGGTTTAAAAGGCTTACATTAAAAAGAGAGAAGCTCAGTTTGCATGTAACAATAGTGGTGATGGAGATTTAGATGTATTTCTCAATTCATTGTTTTCTTGAACATATCTGAATTCCATAGACTGCCTGACTAACACTGCTTTTATTCCTACACTTTAGTGAATTGGATATTTTGGGGTTATTATCATTTGTTAGAGAGAGTGTGGTGTTTGACTCTCTCTCTCTGTCAGATACAATAAGATAGGAGGGCCTCAGGAAAAGAAGGCTCCAGATTTCTCTGCTAGCTGTTTTGCTGGTGTGATCTGTCTGCTGCCCACTGAATTTTAGAAGCAAGAGAATGGAGAAAAAGAGAAATGGAGATGCTGTGCCTGGAATAAAGGCATGCAATGAGAGAAGTAGGGACAAGATCATTATTTAGTGTGTGATGCACCCAAGCTCACTCAATCGGTTTCCATGTCTGAAAGGGGAATCAAACGCTGATCTCCAGGGTCATAGCCCAGTGCTCAAACCACTATGCCACACGGTTCTCAGTGAAGAATTGATGTTTATGTGGGCCTTCAAATTGTTTCCAATTTATGGTGACCCTAAGGCAAACCTACCATGGGGTTTTCAGGGAGTGAGAGTATATGAGGAACCCAAGGGTTTCCATGGCTGAGTGGGGAATCGAACCCTGGTCTCCAGAATCATAGTCCGGTGTCCAAACTGCTACACTATGTTGGCTCTTAGTGAAGAATTAACTCCCTACTATTAATCCATCTCATTGCTCAGAGTGAAACTCCATCTACAAGTGCAAAAGGCCTAAAACAATGGGTGGGTTTGGGGGGGGGGGATAAGTTATTCTAATAATCCACTGTGACACAGATTACTGCAGTTAGCCATTGATAAAAATGGCATCCTAATCATATTTCTTTCTTTCTGTTCTTCCACAGTCATGTGTTCTATAACAAGATAATTAATTCAGTTGGACTGAACTTTGAAGGGCTGTCCCTGGCATTTAATGCATTCAGTACTGCTAAATAAACCTACAAATTAAACTTGACCCAAAAAGAAGAAACAGATTCTTGTCCTCTGATTCCCTTGCACAGTCAGAGTTTCCAGAGCAGAGCTGGAATTCTCCCCTGGCAGCCCTATGTCTTCTTTTCCCTTCCTTCCCTCTGATTACTCAGGGGTCTTTTCAAAGAAGCTAATTTCTCTGCCCCATTATGCTGCAGTTTGTAACTATCCCCACACCTTTGTCCAAGTATGCTTCCTTTTAATTTAACCCTGGTGAAAATTAGCTTGAAGCTGTCATGAACTCAGGAATCAGAACTTTCTGTATAGTCACCCCTTTGGCTGATCCCTTCTTGGCAAGTCTTAGACTCTGCATTCAGCAGACCTGTTTTCCTAAAAGCAGAATCTATTGTTTTCACAGCAAGAGACAATTAAAGGCCAAGCAGACTAGTGTATTAGATTACAGATACCAGGATGTTTATGCCAAAATCAGCCACTGGAAGGTTTATGATTGATATTATGCATATGTGTGTATGGGATGTAACTTCAAATCGCCTGTTGATTTATGGCAACCCCATGGATTCCATAGGGTTTTCTTAGGCAAGGAAGACTCAAGGGTGGTTTTGCCAGTTCCTTCCTCTGAAATATAGCCTAGGGCACTTTTTATTTTTTGGTCATCTCCCATCCAAGTACTAATCAGGGCAGACCTTACTGAACTACCAAGATCAGACAGGATCTGGTACCTCTATATTGCTATATTGTCCTCTATGAAGACATCCAAAGAAGTAGATTGTGCTCCACAGAAGGTGACGCTAAAATCAGTTTGCTAGTTGTAAAGGTGTCACAAAACTCTTCTTTCTTTTTTGTCCCCTCCCACTCCCTATACAGTAATACAGGGACACTTTTAATTGACATCATATGATGGGTTACAGTTATGATGCTCTCATTACCAAGTACAAGACAGAGTGAAAAAATTCTAAGAATCCATCCTGTATCATTGCCCTTTTCCACAAGATGAATACACAGGTGATAGGTCAGTTTGACAATTCAGGAAGAATACAGAGCCATGAAGAGCTGGTAAATTCAAGGGCCATTCTGTTTTCAAGGGCCATTTCTGTTTCTAGTTCATTTTCTGATTAAAAAATTCAGCCTTTTTTGCAGATTTCTTCAGATCTAGAATGGAATGAAGTTTTAAAGATTCAAATGTGGGAGAAACGAAAATGGACAGATTCATCCATCCAATTAACTCTTAAAAGTTTGGGTTTGAATCCCTGGGTGGCCAACCACAACAGTACCGAATTAAGATGGCCAAACCTTTTCTGAGCAGCTTTAACTCCAGTTCGGCAAGATGATGCAAAATGGTCCTCTCCATACTGGAAATTACTATATCTATTGAACTTGGCCAGGTTTTGGCTTGTTTTGAAGAATTTACCCAAATATACAAATTTCTTCATATGAGGACTTTTTTAAAAAAAAAAATCCAAGGCAAAAGGAAAGCAAAGTTGAGCAGATTTCCCCATTCCTGTTTTCAGCATGGTGAAGTCCCTAAAGAAATCTCTATTGATTCAAGATGCAGCTCTGTTTTCCAGTTTCCAATGTGATAGCAGTACTTATTTGCAGCTATGGTCAGATCTCTCTCTCTTTCTCTCTGCCTCAAATATAACAACAAGTGAGCCAGAAGAATTCTGGAGGATGGAAACCTTTACTTTGTTACAGTTCAGTTTGACCTAATAAATACTACACAATCATGGCTCTAGAGTTTTACTAATGAAAATGACATCTGCACTTGTTCCTATAATTGTTCAGAATGTAAGTTGTATGTCATGATAAGCTTTTAATCGAGAAAGTTTCTAACTGATGAATAATGAGGCCATGTTTTGCTACTGGTACAGCCTAAATACCCTAAAGGCATCTGATCCTTTCTGATCATGGAAGCTAAGCAGGGTCAGCCCTTATTAGCACTTGGATGGGAGACCACCCATGAATACCAGGTGCTGTAGATGATATTTCAGAGGAAGGAACTGGCAAAAACAATCTTGGAGTCTTCTTTGTGTAAGAAAACCTCATGAGATTCATGGGGTCACCGTAATTTGTCAGGAGACTTGAAGACACATGAACATATACACTGCACTCCTGTTCAGTCCCCACACACAGGCATGTTTTCATTATTGTCTGCAGGAATGTTGCGGTAAGCTGGGAGTGTGACAGTTAGAAGCAATTCTGGAATTCAGAATGTGATAAGAAAGGCAAGGCACAGTTATCAGAACTTTGGGGGAAGCTGCCATGGAAAATGGAATAGACGCAGGCTGTCATTTCCTCTGGCAGATGGCATGCTCCAAGGGTGTGAAAGAAGACAGATCTCTGTACAGTTATGTAAAGGTTGCCACCTCCTCCTTGTCTGCTCTAGTCTCTCCCTTTGTTCCCAACCCCAGCTGTCTCACTGATGCCACTGAAGCTCTCTAAAATGTGCCCCCTGTCTTACTGATGCCAATAAACTTCTTTAAACGTACAGTTTTATCCCTTTTTGCTGATTTGATAGGAAGTATCTTCTCCCTCCTCCATTTCTCTCTAAGCCTTGCAAATGAATGCAGGCATGATCTGCATTTGTTGGGTGTGTGTCGAACTGTGAAGTATGTCCCTGGGCATGCATGTGTCAGAAGTCAAAACAACGAAGAATTTGCTCCTTCCTTGCAAATTAAATCTAAGATTTTTGACAGCTGGAGCCAAACTTGTGATTCAGTCCTGGGTGACTTTTTTTTTCATCTGTGTCAGCTTGGCCAGGATAGCCTAGATGCCTTTCTGTGTAAATTCCAAGTCAGTTCACACATGTATGCAGACTTGCTGAATTACCCCATGCAGAATAGATTCATCAGAACTGTTCCCAAAAGCAATCACTCCACTTAGTTTCATCTGAGGATAAACTGAGAGAGTGAAATCAACAACTCTTAACTGCTCAGCTGGCATACTCCACTTCACTGCACTCTCAGAACTGCCCCACACTAGTAGCCATTCCACCAAGGGTCCTTTCACATTACATGGCTATCGCACTATGATTCCATTTTGACCTCCATGATTCCGTTGTATGGAATATGGGATTTGCAGTTTAGGAAGGAACATATTGAATTCATATTATTTAGAATTCTCAGCAAGGACTACCTTATCCATTACAGGACTTTAGGCACCACTGCCTAGGGCTTACAAAAATCTTAGGACTTGCGAAAACAGGATTTTAAAGCCCATGGAAACATCCTTAGTGGTGCGTCAAGGTGAGGCATGGAGTTGAATACAAGAGTGTCTCAGGCCTATGAAAACCTTAATGCAGCCCTGATCTCAGCTCTAGCACCTCACTAAATGACAGGGTTCTAGAGGATGTGGCCATAGTAGCAAAAGTAAGATCATAGCACTATAGATGTGAAGGGCCCTTAGGAATCTGAAAACTAAGATATTTCAGCTCAAGATATTTTGTTGTCTGAGGCAGACTATCAATAGTGTTTCAAGATAATTATGTTCCCAAAGAAGAAGCAATTGGAAATTCACTTGTCATTTTGGAATAAACAACAAACACTAAAGTCTTCCCTGCAATAAAACAAGGTCCTTGGCCTTGCTCTTGAGGAGATGTACTATACTTAGAGGCTCCTAATTTTTTTTTTTTTAAATTGCACAGTTGGGGATCAGGGTCTGCAATAATCATGTTGAGAAATCCATGCTTCCTGCGAATGGCATAATTCCCACCATCACTTAACTGATAAATTAATTAAAACTTATGCATTTAGTATTTTTGACATTTCTGAAACTGGGTTGCCATCATAATAAAAATAGACCCATACAGATTTCCTAAAACATCCATTCCAATTCAGGAAGAAGTCTAATTAACTTTGGAACTCCAAAATGCAGGCAGAAATTTGGGCAAAGCTCCTTTTAGAAGCTTCAATAGACCTGGCCTCATGTTCCTCATACGGTGCCCAAACATTCCTAAGGGAAGTACTTTTCAGCAACACCAAATGAATGCAACCACAAGAAAAGCAGGTGCCAGATGAAGTGAAAGATGGACCAGCCTGGGCACATTTCAATTTAGTCATCCAAACAGGTGCCTATAGCCAAGAGGAAATAAATCCTCTACTCATATCAACTTTGCTACATTTACATAGCAGGTCTAAAAATTCATGAATCATTCCCAACTCATCCTGCTGAAGCTGCAGTGTAATAATAGGGAACCCAAATGTAATTACTGAGACTGGACGTTGGCCAAGAACTGGAAAAAAGTATCTATTTGTGGCTTAAGTTAGCTTCAGGGACCCAGTCTTCCTTCTGCTTTCTTGCCAGGCTTCCCAAAATAGGTTACCCACCCAGGAGAAGCCAGAAAAGGCATGCAACAAAGTAACAAGATGACAAGTTTCTGAGTTACACAGAACTCTTTGCCAGGCAAAGCCATGACAACAACTCTGTACCAATCCAAAACTCGTCAGCCCTTGTTTTGAAAGTTTTTCACACTAATACAGCTGCTCTCAGGAAGCTGGGGAAAGCTACAAGACAGACAGCCCCGCCTCTGAAGGGTGCCTGCTGCTACTTGACCTACTTTTCCCCCGTTTGGTTCAATGCAGAGATTGAGAGAAAGAGAGTCTAGATTTTTTTTTTTTTAAGGCAAGGAAGGCAACCTTTCTAGGAAGGAAATATGTTCCTAGATGGCAAAAAAAAAAGAAGAAGAAGAAGAAGGAATTATCCATTCGGAAAAACGGAGCCTCATCAAGTTGACAGGCACCCAACAAAGGCAGACTTCCTCTGAGACTGACAGAGTCACAGCAGGCGGGAGCAAGAAAGCCCCGCAAAATATCATTTGGATGCATAAAATATTCACTGCAAATTGCTTCATTTCTCAGGGCTTTGAAATCAAAGAGGAGAAAGTTTGGGGTCGGTAGAGGGAGGGAGAGAAGATGAAAGCAAGAGATTGGCCCAAGCCCAGACATTAAGATCTGAACGGAAAATGGTTTGTGAGCAAATGTAAACTGTCTGGCCTTTATTCCAATCTTTGGAGGGGCAGCGGACACTGAAATTTGAAGGGTCTACTGAAGAAGATGTTGCCCTAGAGGTTTATAGCCAGGGGCTAATTTCCAAAAGCTCAAGCGTCTCTTGATACCATGAATGGTTACCCCCAGGCATGAGAAGGTTGCTGTCTTTGGCTGCTCAGTGATGGGGACAGCATGTTCAGACTCTTTTGCAAGCTCAAAAGCATTCACAAACCCCTTAAGTCATGCATGTCAAGACCAAAGCAATTTTGGGGGGTCCAAATAGTTGAATGGGCAGAAGAATTGATTTCTGGACTGAAATATATCTGAACTGGAAAGTATCCCCTTTTATTTCTTATCCGTTACGGAAAAATCTCAAGTGCAGACAATGGTCATGAGAGCCCCCTTAATTTTTCCTATAAATGGTTGCTGTTGTTACCTATCTTCAAGTTGATTCCAACTTACGACAACTCTATCAAAGTTGGCAAGGTTTATTCAGCGAAGGCTCATCAGTGCCCTTCTTTGTGCTTTAGAGAATGTGATTGGCCCACGATCACCCAGTAGTTCTTCATGGCTGGCTGAGGATTTCAGCCCAGGTCTCCCAGAGTCCTACTCCAACATTCGAGCTTCACTACACCACATCAACTCTCCCCTTCTCTACAAGAAGAATCCAAAAATTCAGCTAACTGTTTGGATTCACATCAGCAAATTAATTCTAGCAGTCTTCTTCTCCACTGGGAAAAGGTCTACTGGAAAGGCAAAATAACCCCCCCAATCATTCCGTGTCTAAGAAAACCCTATGAAAACCCTATGAATTCATGGGGTCACCATAAGTCAAAAGGTGAGTAGAAGACTCATACATGCACAAATCAAATGGGTCTTCATTGTCAAGACTAAGCCATCTTGAAATGCCTTTCATTACAAGAGAAGCTCATAACAATATATGGTGGCTAGTATCAATAGACACCCACACACTCCACCTATTGTGAAGACTGAAGCTAAACTCAGAAAGAATAGGGAAGATTGCGGGGAGTGACAGATGATGCCACTGTCCCTGCTAATCAGAAAGGACTGATTAGCAGGGGAAAAAAGAAAAGAAAAGAAAAAAAGAGAAAGGACTCTGACCATGTGAATTGTGTCTCCACTATAACACTGCATAGCATGACCTCCAATATTTCACAGATGAGAACTGGGATGTGCATGGTCAAGCAACATCAGAATTTGGTCAAGATGACAAAAGTTATTAATGAGGATGAGCTAGGGGATGCTGCAGCAATTGGCTTTGTTTGAGTCTACTAGGAGAGGCAGGACTCCTCCTGCTTTCCTTTTCACCCAGCTGAGTTAACTATGAAAGCTTATGCTATCAACTTTTTTCTCTCAGTTAGTCTCAAAGGTGCTACAAGTTCCCTTTGCATATTGATGCAGATCAACATGGCCAACAACCTTTTGTTGTGTGCCTTCAAGTACTTTCTGACTTATGGTTACCCTAAGGCAAACTTATCATGGGAGTTTCTCGACGAGATTTGTTCAGAGGGCGTTTGCCTTTACCTTCCTCTGAGGCTGAGAGAGTATGACTTGCCCAAGGTCACCTAGTGTGTTTCCATGGCGAAGTGGCAATTCAAACCCTGGTCTCCAGAGTTGTCGTTCAACGCTCAAATCGCAACACCATGTTGTCTCTTTTCTTTTCAATTTGTAGTCATTTAAGTAAGCTGAGGACTAAGGGGGGAAAGTGGGAGAAGAGAGAACTGGAAACATTTTGAAAATAGCAGATAAAGTGGGCTGACAGAGGACTAATTGGGACCGTTTCTGCCAAACTGGGACAGCTGGAGGATATGTGTATATGGCAACAGTTGCAGGTGTCTTCTTCCAAGGCCTGATATCCTGAACAAAGTCTGGTGTTCCTTTTTAGTTGAGTCCTTCTGACACAGATTCTCACTTAGGGCCAACCAATATTTTTGTTAACTGTGGTAAAGGATAACAAATGCCCACTGTCATTCCATGTACAGAAGCCAACTGGACTGGCAGTTAAATCTTACTTCAGAGTTCATTGCCTCCTGTCACAGCTGAGGGCAAGAGGTTAGCATAAAGGACATCAGGTAGGCTGTGTGGTACATGTAAATCTTGTCATCCAACATCTCAGCACTACTGTCTCTACAGCATCTGCCACTTTACTCTGCCCAATGGTAGGGCTGGTCCTAGAATCAACAACTGCTACAATCAACAACTGTTGGGATGGGTTGGGGAACCTCTCTGGACTTCATTTTGTAAGCAATATAACATTGACAGCATAAAATGAGGCAGTTATGTGTACAAGTTCTACCTGCTGAACAGCTCTGACTGTGACTCAGTAAACAAAGCTGATATATTCCCATAACCTCCCTTTGAATGCTAAGGCTACAGTGTGGCTGCAGAGCTCTGTTTTCTGGCAAGCTCAGCATTCATCACCAGGAATCACACTAGAAATGTATCATGAACTTGAGATGGAACTGCTGATTTGCATAATGTATTTATATACAACCCACACAATTTGCATGACATTTGCATGGGCCTAGTGGGTGCCAGGCCGTGGCTGGTGGACATACTGCCATGCTTCTGAGATGCCATCTGTGCAGTTCCAAAGTGTGCTGCTCAAAGAAGAGTTTCCTAGCCTGCTTTGGAGATGGCTGGCAGGCAACTGGAAGATTGAATCACATTTACTAAAGGTTCAGAAGAGGGGGAAAAAAATGTTTGATCCATCAGCATGACTTCAGGTTGGGAAAGCGGGCCCTTGTATACTGAAAAACATAGCAGGCCCTTTCACAACAGACTGAACCCCACCCAGCCATGTTTGCCATCTCTTGGTTTAGAAATACAGCCCTCTGGGTTTTCTTATATATTCATTTAGGACATTTTCATCATACTCTTCACATGGGAAGGGCTTTCAGAAATGGTAGTGGCACAACACACTCTGCTCTTTCATCTATCTCATATTTAACTTAATACCCACCATGCAGCACGAGATAGAAGAAAGAGAACACAACTCATGAACTATGTGACACTCTTCTTTTACCACTTAATGAGGCCACACCCTCATAAATGATAGAGCAACTAAAAATGTAGAGTTATACCACAAAATGAGTGAAGTTCATCCTCACAACTGCAATGGAACCCAGCTGTACCTTCCCTATGAGAAGGAAAAGGAATTAGTTGAAGTTGACTAGTTATCAGTTACAAATAAATGGCTCCTTCTCAATTTGCACCTTTAAAGAAGGAACTATTTCTTATTTCGGCTTTTGGACCATTTTGAGATCCTTTAAACACTAAAACAAAATAATCATTATAATCATTGGAGCCATCCACAGTTCCAGAAGAAAAGCAAAATGGAAAAATAGAGACTTGCCATAGGATATTTTTCCTTTTTAGACAGATCTTCAACAGAACTTCTGCTTTTACTCTGAATAGTAGTAGAGGGGGAGTGAAGGAACAAAAAAGAAAATTTGATGTACAACCATCACCTCTCTCTCTGTGTGTGAAAGGCACAGGAATACCTCCTGACAGTCATCTGCAGACATCCCTGAAACCTCCTGCTTCCACCTATCCTGGGAGACAACCTCCCGTTTCAGATGAGATGCACCCCAGTGAAACATGCTCCAGTTTCCCTGCACTTCTATCAATCTGCTTTTCTTTTAATGCAGTTTTAGCAGAAGCACTAAGTAGAACAAGATGCCCTTCTAAAAGATTTTGTAGTCTGTTTCAGGAAGTAAAGAAAGATGTTGGAATGTGGAAAGGATGACCCAGCCTACACAAGTTGCACATGAAGTACAAAAGATTCCTATAGCAGCTTCTCTTTAAGGACAGCTCAAGAGGTGACACTGATGTCAGCTGGCTACCATGGAAGCTACTATAAGGTGGCTTATTCCCATACTTCTCTGGCAGTGTGAGAAGTGACTGATCACATGGGAAAACCATACCCTCCAATATTTCACATACAAAAATCAGCACATCTGCAGCCAAGCAACTTCGGAGTGTGGTCAAAATGGCAAAAGTTATTAATGAACAATAACATAGAATCATAGAAATGTAGAGTTGGAAGAGACCACAGAGACCATCCAGTCCAACCCCCTGCCATGCAGGAACACCCTCAAAGTACTCCCGACAGATGGCCATCCAGCCTCTGCTTAAACACCTCCAAGGAAGGAGACTCCACTACACTCTGAGGCAGCAGATTCCACTGCCGGATAGCCCTGACCGTCAGAAAGTTCTTCCTGAGGTTCAGGTGGAATCTTCTTTCCTGCAGCTTGAATCCATTGCTCCTTGTCCTGGTCTCTGGAGCAGCAGAAAACAAGCCCTCTCCCTCCTCTACATGGCATCCCTTCAAATATTTAAACATGGCTATCATGTCCCTGCTTAACCTTCTCTTCTGCAGACTAAACATACTCAGCTCTCTAAGTCTATCCTCATAGGGCATGGCTTCCAGGCCCCTCACCATTTTGATCGCCCTCCTCTGGACTTGCTCCAGAAGCCAGGGAGGCTGCAGTAATTTGCTTTTCCCTGAGTCTCAAAGAAAGGGCAAGATTCTCCCTCCTCCACTTCCTTCCTCCCCTGCACCTGCCCTGCTGAGTTGAGTACAAACTACATTTGCACTTTAAACTCAGTTTGCAGCAATGGAAGTAAGCTGAGGACAAAGCAGAAAGGTGGAAACTGTGATGTTTTAAAAGCAGCTGAAAAAATGGGATTAAAATGAGGATTAACTTGGACTGTCCCTGCCAAACTGGGACAGTTGGAGCACAAATATTTCTTAGATAAGTATAACCTGGGCTGAAACTTGGACAAAAAGATGGCGTGGGGAAAGAGAAGATGACTGCATCTTCCCACATTATTTCAGGCTTTATACCAGTACAAAATGGGATCTTGCTGGTGTAACAGCTTTTTTTATATAAAAAAATATATGTACAAGCAGGACCACAGTGAGAAAGACTCATATCAGAACTAACAGGGGAAAAAAAAGTTCCATATGTGTGAATATGGCCAGGGAATGGGTGGAGTCAAAATCACACATATAATAGTTGAAAAAGCCTAATTTTTATGCAAAAAAGTAAGACTCTGTAATACAATTATAGCCTTGGTATTTTAAAATGCACCATTATACAGATTAAGCCTAATCAAAATCCTTATTTTGGCTGTAATCCTAAAAATAACTGGAAGACAAGAAAAATATCATCATGGGAGGGGGAAAACCTCTTTATGGCTATGTAGATAAAAGGAACCCCAGTTGTAAAGCATGTCAGAAAATGGGTTTCAATGCCAAGGAAGAAAAACCTCAGATTCATTTTCATCTCTGTGAGCATCGGGGCAAGGATGAACTTTCCAAAGAAACACTGCATGTATGCATATTTTTCACGTTGGGGAAAAAAAAGAAACACACTTCAGTCTCATTATTATGGATTAGGTGTTATTAGTATGCATTAACCCAGCTTTCCAACAGTTTTGTAGAACAACCTTATTCTTTCTTATATAGAAAATGTACAACAAGGAATTTGCATTATTAATACAGATTCACTTAGAATTTCAAGTTGCTATTGTGTCTGTGTCTGTGTGTGCGTGCACATGCGCGCGTGATTGCCTTCCCCCACTCACATATGCTCTAAGATCAGGGCCAAGGAGCCAGAAACTGGCAGTAATCTTAATCCTGTTTTGCTGGGGGTGGGTGCATCGAGAACAAGTTGTCTTTTGCATTGTCCTAGAGCAGGAGAAGACATTTATTCTTTGTTAGACAAAGATCTTTAAAGTCACCTCCACCAAAAGTTGCAGGATTGCAAAATGTTCTTTCTCTTTCTTTGTCCCCCTTTGCACACACACATGCCTTTACAGCAGTGGTTCTCAACCTTCCTAATGCCACGACCCTTTAAGACAGTTCCTCATGTTGTGGTGACCCCCAACCATAAAATTATTTATTTATTATTTACAGTGCCTCCCCCCCCCCAGGCAAAGGCTGCCTTGCTGGCCAGGAGCGGGGGTGGAGACAGGCAGGGAGGGAAGAGGAGCCGCACGTCTCCCCTGGGAAAAAATTCTGAGAACCCCCCAGGCTCTGCTTCTGCTTCGCTCTCATTTCCGCTGGGGGAGCAGTGTGGGAAAAGTTTCCAGAGTGTCGACCTTGACCGGGGGGGAGAAATCCCAGCGCCTTTGTCTTTTGCGCTGGGCGCAGCTCGCCCCCCCCCAGAAAATTGCCGCCTTGTGGCCCCCTGGCCCTTCCGCAGCACCCCCCTCCATGGCGAGTAGGGCTGGGGCTGTGGCAAGGAGGGGGCCTGCCCCCTGTGCTACCACTGCCCCCCAAGCTGGCCCATCAGACGGGAGGTTCTCCCGGTAGCGGAGAAGGGGAGTGATTTCAGTCCCTTCTGAACAGGGGGCAGGAGGACGTGAGTGCGTGGCTTGCGCTTGCGCACCACCCCCGAGGAGGGAATGAAGCCTAAGACATCGGAAATACATATTTTCCGGTGGTCTTAGGCGACCCCTGTGAAAGGGTCGTTCGACCCCCAAAGGGGTTGCGACCCACAGGTTGAGAACCGCTGCTTTACAGGGATGTGATGTAAAAGCAGGACTGGCAGGACAAGGTCTTTATGGAAAACAGGGACCATATTGGTCTAAGCACCCCAACTCATATGGTTACATGGTTGTAATATTTATACACACAAATTACAGGACCATATGCGGTAGTACCACGTGCTTGTATATCTCACTAATAGAACAGGACTTTCTTTAGCTGTGCTCATTTTCATTTAGAACAGCCAAAGAGAATTATAATACTTTGTCATAAGAAACTTGGATGGCTGAATGTGAACCAATTTGGAGGCAAAACAGAGATAGGAAGCCTGTGTTTGTGCATGAGAGAGAAAGAGAGACACAGAAAGAGAGACAGAGAGAGCTTTTGTGTACGTATGTGTGTGAGAGAGAGGGGGAGAGAAAAAGAGAAAAAATGTTATGTGTCTGAGAAAGAGTGCATGTATGTGTGGGTGAGAGAGAAATTGTGTATGTGTGTGAGAAAGGGAGGGAGATAGAGAAAGAGAAAGAGAGAGAACACTGGCTTCAAGACAGGAAGGTAAATCTTTGTAAATTTCACTCCTGCATGCCACAGCAAATAATTTTGCTATTTTTCTCCCTGCTGTGAGGAAGTCCTTGAAAATTGTACAGTTCCTGAAGACTATTTACAGTTCAGGGTGTATTCTAAAAAAAACCCAAAAAACACCTGGTGCACAAAATAATATTCCTGTGAAGAAAAATGCAATCTTCCCCATAAACAAAAAACAATGTGAGCTTTCTCATGCAGGAAAGTCTGAAACTGCAGATTCTTTTAATGGGAGAATTTTCTTCACTGGAATTTCCTAATGAAAAAAGAACTACTTTTTTTTCATCCGGAGATAAAATAGTTTTGAATATTCTTTCCATCCCTACTTCCAGAACCAACAGAATATTCAATATAAAGCATTATGGATGATAGATAATGATGGACATATAAACATAGGGGAAAATATACATTAGGTAAGTTTTTGCCTTATCGCTAACAATTTACTGTACAAGTGTATGTGGTTAATGTTTTTTGTTGTTATTGTTTATAGTGTGTGTAATGTATGTCACTGGTTTAAACTGAATTTAATAAAATTATTTTTAATTTTTTTTTTAAAAAAAAAGAATATTCAATATGTAAGAGACAGAAAATACCAGAGTAACTGATATAATGACACAGAGAGGAACTTCAGTCTTTGCTCAGGGAACCAGTTTACCCTCCAAACTGATTCACATTCAGACATCCATATTTCTTATTAGTTGTGGTTTGCTGTTGTGTGCCTTCAAATCATTTCTGATGCACAGCAATCCTAAGGTGAACCTATCATAGGTTTTTCTGGGGCTAAGAGATGCACTCAAGGTCACCCAGTGAGTTTCCACAACCAAGTGGTGAATCAAAACCTGGTCTCCAGGGTTGTAGTCCAATGCTGAAATCACTAACCCACACTGGCTTATTAGAGGATTACACACACACGTCTGGCGTGTGACGTGAGAAGTTTGGAAGCAGGTACAATCGTTTAGTGGACAGGACTGGAGGATCAAGAGTGATCTACAACCAGGAAACAGCAGCAGACTACAGGTCTATAATAGTGCTGCCACCACCTTTTTAAAAATACTGCCAAAGAAAAGAATGTAAGTTATCCTAAGGCAAACCTGTCATGGGGTTTTCTGGGGCTGAGAGTGTGTGACATACCCAAGGTCACCCAGTGGGTTTCCATGGTCAAGCAGGGAATCACATCTTGGTCTCCAGGGTCACAGCCCAGCCCTCAAACCACTAAACCACACTGCTTATTAGAGGGAATTGTAATTCTCTTTGGCTGTTTTACACAAAAATAAGCAGAGCTAAAAGAAATCCTGTTCTATTACAGAGATACATAAAGCATGTGGTATTATCACACATGGCCCTGTATTTTGTGTGTGTGAACATCTCAATCATGAGATGACACCATGAGTCTGGGTGCTTGAGTGTGTCAGTGAGATCTAATTCATAGCTATGCAAAAAAATCCTGAATTTCTCCATCATTTTCAGCCAGGAGTTCTAACCTCTGCCTCAGAGGGAAAATAAAAGCACAGTTCAGGGGTAAGCCACTTTTGGCCTTCCACAGGTTGTTGCAATGCAACTCCTACCATCCCTAACTAGTATGGCCAGGTTTTCCAAACAGCAATGAGAGACAGACAATGGCATGCCGGAAGCTGCTTGTATTCTACAACAAACTTGTGTTCTACCTAAATACCAAATGAAAGCATTGATTTTAGTTATCTTAGCCAGCATTTGTCTATAAAATTTAGCACATTGTCCACATTTATAAATGACAAGATGCACACACATCTATGTTTATGAAGAGCCCACACGCTCACCCAAACAGGATTTTTTTGGCCTTTCATTCAATCTATCTAGAAGGAAAAGCAACCCCCAATGAGGGAGATCTTTCCAGTCTTAAAAGGGACAAGCTTCCCAACCCTCAACTAAAAGCCATCCTTTATAATAGGATATACTTGGTGACCCTGTTCCCTTACCAACTCAACTAATGATCAGCAGCTGAGTTTGGCACTTCCAATGTCAGTGGACCAGTAAATACACTTTAGGTTTTGATCTGAACCTTACAGGAGCTGTCCAACGTGCCAGACCTAATTAGAGTTACAGGTTTTAACACTTATCCAGCACCTTGGATAGCTCTTTTCAAGCTGTTCATTTCTGGTCACGGAGTCTGGGCAAACAATGTAATGTAACTGTATGTCTCTGGTTGAAGATACCTGAGTCATGGAATGGAGTTTTTGAAAGGGAAGTAGAGGGAGTGATAGGAAATGGGCATGCTTGAGTTTCTTATAGCAGGCTTATAAGGAGAGCATTAGGATGAGGTGGGTGAGGTCAAAACACTCCCCTCCTCTCTTTATGTTCTCCTCCATCTCCAGCTATTTAGCAATGTAGCACTTAGATTTATAGCAGACAGACAGCTGCAACCTCAAGCTCTTTGGCACTATATATCACAGTGGGCAAATCAAATGTGGTCTTTTTTAAACAAAAGTGGGTTTTTCTTCTTCTTGTAACAATTCTGAGTTTAACAGAGCAGACTTTCTCTTTGAAAAAACTAAAGCACACCTTCTCATAGTCCCAGTGTAAGTCAATTACAATTTTGCCATTTTAAGAAGCCCTTGAAAATGCTCAAGTCTGGATAAAAGCAAGAGGAATGGCAACCCTGCCGTGAGAGCAAAGTGTGATGGCAAGCTATGATATGCATAATTAATCCTCTCTGCAGTGGGATTAGCTGGTCTGCCACCTCCACCCCCTCCACCAAAAATATCTCCAGAAAAAGCCAGGGCATTTCCCAGCAGCCACCCTGGTCAGGGCAGCCTGTGAAGGAGACCAACCCAAGATGCCATCTTTCTAATACTATGGGCCATTCTGACACTTTGTACAAATGTATCAGGAGAGCTCAGTTATCCTGTCCTTATAAGGCAAAGTTTTCCAAACTTTTCGTGTTGGTGATGCACTTTTTAGACATGCATCATTTTGTGACACAGTAATTCAGTAAATAATTTAGTAAGTGGAGGCAGCCCAAGTCTGGCCCCCCGCTGACTTCACTGGGGTCTTCCTCAGCCCAGGATGGCTGAGGTAGTGGCGGGAGAGGCAGCCCCTCCACTTGGGCCTGACCCACCACTGCTGCCCTCACTGGGCTCTTCCTTGGCCCAGGGCAGTGAGAGAGGCAGCCCCTCCATCTGTTACACTCGCATGACACACCTACACACCACAGGTGACACACAGTTTGGAAAGCTCTGTTATAAGGGCTAGTCCTCGAGACTCCAAGTAGGCTGGTGGAAAATTTTTCCCATTGTCTCTCTTTATGGTGGAGATAGGCTGTGCTGATGTAGCAAGACAGCCTCACAAAGATTGTCCAAGGATTCACTGTAATGTCTTCCAAAGAAGTAGCCATGTTAGTCTGTTGCAGCATAAAAAGGAAAAGGGGGAGAGGAATTGAAAAAGAATTCTAGCAGCACCTTCAGACTGGTTTTTATTTTAGCTTGAGTCTGCACAGATTCAAAATAAAAACCAGTTAGTCCTAAAGGTGCTGCTAGACTTTGTTTTCCCCTCCCTCCCTTTTCCCATTTTATGCTGCAACAGAATAATAAGTTACTTCTTGGGAAACTACTGCAGTGGGAGGCACCAAATTAACTGGATGAAGTGAAAGTTCATCAGTTTCTTCAAGAGACTTGCTCAAGTAACAACAGACATCCTCTTAGTGGCAAGCAGGTAGATATTCATGAAAGCCAATGGTAAAATAAAAATCAGCCTTAAAGGCAATGATAAATTTATTTTCCCCTTCCCCTTCTCATTTTTATGTTCCTAGGATTTATGACACCATTCATTAAGTCCTCACCTCCATTGCAATAATGAGTCCTCGAACACTTCTCTTCTGTTGTGTTTTGTACAATTTTCATGAAACATCTATTTTGCTCTTTGTGACGTTAAGAAAGTGAAAGAAAGCAAAAAAGTGGGGGCAAGCAGAGTGCATACATGTAGACCATGCAACAATCCAACTGTTATTGAAGCTTTAAATCTTGAATATTTATAACAATGTGCAAAACTCAGGATTGTGTAAATGTATAAACTGTCTCTGAAGCTTAACAGAAAAATACGAACAATCTTTGTCATCTTGCAGTGAGGTTATGTGTGTGTGTGTGTGTGTGTGTGTATTTTCTCACTTAGCATACATGGACAAACTGGAGCATAATTTGCATCCCTAATTCCATCATGGCTGAACGTGGCCTTCCAAAACAATGGCTCATATAGGATGATGGAGATGAAGATGTGAAGCTATGCAGAAAGTAAGAGACAATCAGGCACAATGGAATAACTATGCATTATCCAGTTAAGTACGCCAAACTTCAATCTGTGTGTGTGTGTGTCCTTCAACTAGGACAAATTCATCAAAACTGGTGTCTTCCAGATGTTCTGGACATGCTGGCTGGGGTTTATTGGAGTTGTAGTCCAAAATTAAGTAGGGCACCAAGTTAAGTAGGCCCTAGGGCACTGGTGGGGAACTAGAAAGGGACCCATCAACATGCAGGACTTCTCCAAGGAGATGCAAAAACCAGTACTAAGAGGAACCAACCAATAATAAACAATGCTTTCCATTGCAAGACCTCTCACTTCTTTGCACTAGTTTGGGAAGAGCTGATTGTTATATAAATGCTAGGGAAGACAGAAGCTTTTCTCTGTCTAGGGCCACATGTCAATGGTAGGTAACAGTTTCGGAAAACCTACATTTTCCCTCTCTCGTCCAGTCCATACCTAACCCAAAACGTTCATTACCATGAGATTTCATGACAGCTTCTCACCCAATCAGCTTTGAAAGGGACAGACTGAAGAAGAACAATGGCTACTAGTTATGGATATGTACTACTTTTGGTATCGAAGGTTATATGGCTGTCAACCAGCTGCAGGGAAAGTGAGCAAGACAGTGTCTACATCCTCTCTGTGGGCTTTGTGTGTGCATCTGGCCAGCCATTTTGGCCTTAAAATGTCAGACTAGCAATGTTGTTGGCACAACCCAAAATGGCCCTTCTTATGTTCTCCCTTTCTGACCCACTCCATTCTCCCTGCTCTTTCCTATACCCCTTCTTTTCTCCCCTTTTCCTCCCTAACCAGCCAGTGTCTGAAGAATGGACCTCTTGCCAAAAGACTGGACTGAATGCCCCATTGTTGTTGTTGTTGTTTTCCAACTTATGGCAAACCTATCATGGGGTTTTCTGGGACTGAGAGTGTGTGAGGTGCCCAAGGTCACCCAGTAGGTTTCCATGACCAAGCAACCCTGGTGTCCATGGTCTTAGTCAAACACTCAGACTGCTACACTGTGCTGGCTCTCTCTGAATGCCCTACAAAGGGCTTTTAAAATGTGCCCAAGAGCCAAATCTTGGCTGCCCTGGATTTAAATTGTGTTTCTGAACTCTCAGAACATCTTTTTGCATGCTTCCCGTAAGATAAACTGGTATTGTTATTCTTCTGTGGCAGGGAATGGTAGCATCAATGACAGAACGGGCCATTTACTCAAAGCCACATGTCCAAGGTGACATTTGACACAGGGAATTTCTAGGCCTACAGGCCACTGCCTCACTACCTTGGCTCTCAGCCCCCCAAAATAATTTTTAATACTAGCTTGTGAGTTATTGTAAGTCCCTGTCATACCTGCCAATATTGAAAAAGCCAAGAGATTCTAGGCTGGTTATCACAGCACATAAAGACAACTTGACAGATTTCCATCACGTTTGGAGGGTTTGTTTGGGATGCTCTGACTTAAAATATAGGCTGTGTTGTATGCAGGAAATCCACTTTGAGGGACTCCAGGGGCACCCCAATCTTTTAATCCATACCAAGGGAAGTGGCACATCATTTTAAAGAATTTTTTTAATAAGCTAAGTTCAGAAAATTATATTCACCATAATTATATAAATAAAAAAAACTTTCTGTTTGCTGCTGCATCATGTATAAACAGCTGCACAGATTTTCACCAACTCTGGAGGGAATGGCAGGGATTATTTACCATATACGCTATGTGCTGCACACAGAATTCATACTTAGGGGCTGGGGAGCCATTATTATATTCTCATTCATACAGAAGATTGATTTTATTATTATTTTTTTGTTATTTTTCCTGCAGGGATAAATAATAAATGGTACCAGACCAAAACGCCATTCTGGGTATGAGTTTTAAAAAGTGAATTTTGAGATAGTTCAGGAGTGGAAAGTATTTGAAGATGAACCAGGAGAGACAAGGTCTTTTTAGGGGAGATGAACGTGTTGTCTAATGGAAAGATGGTTTCTTGGCAAATTAGAAGAGACATACTCTCTGAAGGACAAGTGAGAGAATATGAGAAATGTTTGAGCACTCAAAGAGCTAGACCATCATCCTTCAGGGCAGTTGAAACCAAAATGGCCATTAACAGTGGCTGATGATTGTCTTAAGCAGTGCTGAGCCTCCCAATCAATCCTAAGTACTACAGCTAGTTCAAAATAAAAATTCAACCTTTTAAGCTTGAAATTTGAATTGACCAAAAAAAAAAAAAAGGAGGGGGGGCTCACAAGGTTTTGAATTTTTGCAACATACATTTCTGTTCCAATTTATTTTATTTTATAATTAAGGAGAAATGATTTCCAGTGAGAAGAGGCTTCTCTCTTTCAGATCTATGCACACAGTCATTCAGAGTGAGTTAAATGCAGAAGTTTTAAGAGATGTGTTGAAAGAGAGAGAGAAAATTCCCAGTAGAAATTAACAAGAGCAGCAGTTTCCTAAAAGCTCAGAAAAACAGGTTGACAGTAAATTCGTTTTCCCTCCATTAAAAAAAAAAAGAGAACTAAAAAGTCATCAAGACAAATAAAATGGTGATGGCTTTACAAGAAGAAAAAAAGGGGGCATATGAAGAGAATGTAAGAAGAGCTGGAGAATGAGTTGGTTGTAAGATCCTGGGTTCTAACTTGGTTCTGCCTTCTTTGCCCTGACCCATAATTAGCATAATGCTCACTAATCAAACCTTGTCCCTCCCCTTACCCTGGCTGATGTGTATGCTTTGTACCTACGAGCTACTCCACCGATGGAAAGGCCAAGGGAATAGGGAGAATCATAATTATCCTGATATCTTATTTTCAGGTACAATTCGACGTTCCCGATGTGCTAGAGGGGGAAAAGAGAGCAAAAGGCCAACCTTTCTACACATACACACACCTCTACTGCACACCAAGAGAGCACGAACCCAAGAATATGAGTGCCACCCATGTCTTGTCACATTTTGGGTAGGCTTGCCAAGGAGGGCGGGTGAGTATTCTAGAAAGAAAGCACAGCTTTACACATCTTGGCAGGGATTCAGCTGGGCGTTTCAAGGCCCAGGCTGAATGGAGAAATATATGTTCTGCTTCCCCACCAACACATCAATAAACGCCTTTCAACTTTCAGCCCGGTTTGTTGTAGTCTTTTAAAGAGATACATTGATTCATCCAGCCATGAGCCATTTCCTTGCCATTTATCTTGGATGGATCGATGCTTTGTCACCTCCTTCTATCCAAAGCCACAAAGGAGGGACGGCTCCCGAAGGAAGTTCTACGGCATTGCTTCGGATTTATTACACTTGCTATTATTATGTTCCCCCAAGTGCCTCTAACTCTTTTTTTTTAAAGAAAAGAAAAAGAAAAGGGGGGATATCACTGTCATAAGCATCAGGATTTTCCATAAACTGAAGTGGAAAGCAGCCAGTGACATATGCCATTTAGGTAACATCTCCATAGGAGCACTAATAAAAGAAAATTACTGATAGAGTTTTTTTTTTTTAAAGTCATTTAATAGTTTGGTTTTAACCAATTAACTGGCTTAAAAGCCTTCACATTAAAGGATATCATTATAATGGGAAGTTTATACTCTGTTCTAAAATGAATAAACAGAATGAACATTTTCTGCACCAAGGAAACCCAATTTGTAATGTCACAATGTTCGAGAACATGTGTAAATCATGCAAACATAATTATTCACATTTCTTTATTTCTCTCTCTCTGTATTCTGTTTCTGCTTTGTCTTCGGAAGCGAGAAATGCTATTGTTGTGTGCTTTCAAGTGGTTTCCAACTTATGGTAACCTGCTGCAGGGTTTTCTTGGCAGTATTTATTCAGAGTGGGCTAGCTCTTGCCTTCCCCTGAGGCTGAGAGACTGTGACCAACCAAGGTTACTTAGGGGATTTGTCTGGCTGAGCGGGGATTTAAACCCTGGTCAACAGAGTATTAATCCAATGTTCACCATCCTGGCTCTCAAAAAAACAAATGCCAGCCAATTAACCACATACAGAGAGAGAGAGAGAGGTATGAACTATGGAGACATCATACTGGACCCACCCACCCTTTTCAATATCTGAGATTCTGCTGGGCCTTGCTCACTCTTTTTTCAAGTTTGTCTTCAGAGCTTTAAGGGACAGAGGCATCCTCTGAAGAAAAACAGCAATGAAGGACAGGATTCTCAATGTAGTAAGAGGCATGCCATAACTTTCTGTGATTTTGAAATTTTTAACTTAGCCATGCACACACACACATTTTCTTGCCATACTAAATGAAGGAATCATTTATGCTTTTGTGTGTCCTCACTCTGCTAATGACGAAAAACCATGGCTAGCACCTGAGGCTCACTACATCTGCTAAAACCCATCTTACTCCTCCCCAAAAAGAATGCTCTGTTCAGACAATGTTGACTTAACTGAATGCACAGTCACAACCTAATCTCCTCCTTCCCCCTTGCCTGGGTCCTTCATTCTTCTTGAAAGGGAGCTGTACCAAAATCTCTCAAGGGACCAAGGAGGTCACCACAGCCTGAATTCTATTCTAAGGTCCAGTAGGCAAACCTATAAACACAATGTCCATAGCTATACTCACTTCCAAGGGGCCAAACAATTCTGTGTAGGTGGACTGATCTATGGTATTCCACGCCTTTTATCTCTGCCAACAATACTTCTGGGGTTAACTCTGGTCACTGGCAGAGCAATGACAATGATTAGCACTGACCCCTCTTAACCTGGTCCTATGCACGCCTGTGAAGCAATGGCATCAGCTCAGAGATGTATTTAGCATAGACAGTGCCTAGGGCAAGTGTGGAGGTTGTGCCTCTACTTCCAGAGCTGCTTCAGCTGCTTCCTCCTCCTCCTCCTCCTCCTCCGCTGCTCTTTCCAGCACTGCATCCCCCCCCCCGGCATTGGCACCCAGGACACGTGTCCTAATTGCTCCACCCTAGATACACCTCTGCATCAGCTGCATACTTTAAGCACCGTTCAGCCTGTGTACTGAATACTGAGCTTGTGTACTGAATACATGTATAGGGGAGTAGGATTACAACAATTAATCCCACCTCCACTGTACTTGCCTACCTTGCCGCACAGGGACATTGCAAACAAACGCATGTATCAGGAGAGAAGGACTTAATAGCACCATCTCAGTCCTTCTATATTGGTATATCTCAGTAAATGAAGTACATGCATTCCTAGGCATTATTTCTATAACAGAACATTTGCTACCAGAAGCAGAAATAACATGGAAAGAATAGGGGCAGGTTGCTATACTACTAAAAAGAAGAGCAGTTCAACCTGTTTCATCAAACTTTTTATTCAAAACTAAATTCTATGCACATATGAATCGAAACAACTAGGTCTGAAATTTTTCCAGAGATAACTGAGGAGAAGGAGTAGGACAGGCTTAGCTGGTCTCCCCAGTCTCTCTGCTTTGCTGTTCATACATGCTCAGTAAGGGATTCTGGATGCAAGTGCCATTTACAATGGCTCCAAGCACCTTTGGAGGCACACACAGCTTCAGTAGATAAAGCAGAATCCTGCTCTTTCCAAGCTTTGTTTATTGCATTGTTTACTTCGGACACCCTGCTATAACTTGACACAGAAAGGCTGTGATTCTCCAGCCTTCTTCACCATCCCTCCCCCATGCCAGTGCTGCTAAAAGGGGGGGGGGGAGACTTCCAAAAATACAGAGTACAACAAGAAAAAGGGTGGCTGGGTGGATATAAATGTCCTTTGTAAAAAGGAGCTTCACGGTTGGAGATTTTGTTAACAGACATATGACTCTTTACAGGTAAAGTTTGTGTGAGCTGGTTGACTGAACAATGTGAAGCTGCAAAAGTACTGTTTCCCTATTGCAGTTTATGAGAGACTTCATAGGTAAATATAATACCATGGCCCCTGCGCTGCTACTAGAACCACTATTACTATTACCACTACTTTCCTCTACCATAAACCACAGTCAATAGGGTTTTTACATGGCTTTTACAAGGGTAAGACTGAATGTCCTTCCTCTGGCAGATTTGGCAGGGTGCATCCAGTGCACCCCTAAGGAAATTATACTCTCTTTTTGTAAAATGCTTGTAGGATACATTTCCCACTTTATTTTCAAATGTAATAATTATTCTGACATTAGAGAAAGGCATATCTCCCTGTTGTTGATGATAGGTCACCTCTGGAAAAGACATAATGTTTATTAAGCAGTTTTAACAGCTATGTAATTTTTAGAACTGCAAGCTTCTTGGCTTTGGCCTTGTGCTTGTGTGCAAAGACCAAAGATGATGGCTGTAATATCTTTGTACAATGGCTGTTTGCTAATTGCAATACATTTTCGACTATTACCACTACTGTGACTAATATCCTTCATTTTAAAAGCACTTCATGCTATTCCACATACTTCATAAGCACTCAGTAATTCTGACAACAGCCCTGTATATCAGATTACATTGTTGATAGGAAGCAGCAGACAGTGAATTGCCCAAGGCCACCTATGACAAGATTTGAACCTGAGGTTCACCTGCTCACTTGCTTAGCTTCTAACTGCACCATTATTAAAGCTGAGTTGTTTTACAGGGAATTATGTACACACACACACACACACACACACACTTTCAAGATGGCCATTCCGCTTCAGTCACGGAATACTAACGTTGTGTCTCACCTCCTTCTTTGCAGACAAACCATGTTCTGAAATCCAGTTTCAAGACCTTCACCTAACCCTTTGGCTTTTCCTAGTGGCTCCTTCCCAGAACCTCCCGTGGCAAAGATCAACCAACCAGCCAGCTAGCCAATGGAAATGCCACCCTTTTCCAACTGTGAGATTGAATTAACTATAATGTATTCAATTTCCAGGAAGACGTTTGACAGAATTTTTCCGACAGCCACAGAGATTAATGCATCAGCCGACGGCAATTTTGTTACTGCAGCCAACTAGTTCAGGGCCTGATGTGATTTTGTTCCTTTTTTCTTCTCCCCCCCTTCTCCTCCCATAATCTTAATATTCTGCAATATCCACTTAATTTCACTCAAATAACAGATCAGGTAGTTAGCAGCAGGCTCATCAGACATGGGAGGGGGACTCTGTCAGCCTTGAGTCTTCCATAACACTGTCTCGAATCTGGGGTTTAAAGATTCTCTGGCTAAAAAGGTTAAAAAAGAATTGAGTGGGAGAACCCAGATGAGAACAGCTGCAAGTTAATTAGCTCTAGGTTGTGTATGCTTTCCATTTATACCCCCAACTCCTCCAGTTTTTGCTGGCATCAAGAATCAGATTGAAATGCAGGTAAAATAATTTCATTTTCAGAAGCTATCAGTTCCTATCAAATCTACCTAATCCAGCTCTCTCTTCATAAAATCCCTTAAGCAGGGGGAGATTGCTGTCTTGAACACAGCTGTGTAAAACTTAGCAGAGCCAGTAGAAATACCAAACATGGGTGGCACTGAGAGATCCAGGAAACCACTATTGGGATCCAGTAGCAGCACTTCCATGCCTTTTTGCCAAATGGGATGAACACACTTGGCATTTAAAGCCACTTCTTAGCAACAGAAAAGTGTGGTGGTGAGCTTACTGAAAGAGATAACTGGGAGGTGGTGAATGCAAGAAACAATAACACACAGAGAGAGAGAGAGAATTGATGTCATATCCAAATTAAAGGTTTCCAATCAAATTTGTTCCCTAAAAATGGATTCTGGAGTAGATGGATCTACTCAGAGCACAAGAGACAGAAAGTTGACATGGATCTATTGGTTGACTTCTGACTGTTTGTTTGTTTTTATTTGATACAGGTGATCGGTTTGATTTGATTGGTAGCATCAACAAAGGTACATTTTCTGACACCAAATGTGAGGACCTCCTCCAATCCCATCACTACCTTCAGTGAGGAGGGTTGTCCACTTGTCCCCCGCTGTCACCAAATATAAGGCTCTCCACCTGTCCCACCAAATGTTGGAACCTTCTAGATACCCCCCTAGTGTCCGTACAAAACTTCATTTGCACAGTCCCACTTCTGCACACCACCACTCTTGAACCACGGCTGCCACCATGGACACTATGTGCCTCAACACATCCACAAAAATAACAATATTGTAGCATACTCAGAAACATAAATATGTAAGATAGATAGATAGATAGATAGATAGATAGATAGGTTAAACAGAAGTTCAACATATAGTTAAAGACTACTTAAATATAACACAACTAAATCCTGACTCTAATTAGCTAATTCACAGCCTCTCTCATATTCCTCACTTTGACACCCCCGTCTCTCACTCTCTATTGTACACACCAGGCTTTGAAAGTTCCTTCAGACATGCAGCCAATCAGCAGTCACTCCCAACATCCCATGCTCCCAGCCCTGCCTACCTTATGATGTATACTATAGTTCACATGCATAACCATTTTTACTTTAACTTCTCTAACAAGCACAACAGCTTTTTCTACAAAAATCCACATCATCCCGACTGCCTCTGCCTATAGTTACACTACAAAAACAAAGATGATCATGGTAGCCTGGGACAGATTTTGGGTGGAAGGTACTGTGAACTTTATTAAGTTATGGCACTCAAAAATAAATACCTTGACTCATTAATGTTCCCTGTGTCATTTTTACCCAGGTTCAAGTTTGTGGATATTGGGCTTCCAGTCTAGCTAGTAACACCAGCTGCCATTGGTACTAAGAAACAGCTCTTCAACCAAGAGTGTCTACAAGAATAAGTACAATGACTGTTGCCATTCCCAAGAACAGCCTGAGACTCTTGGTCCACATAGCAGGTACAGGTATCCATTGAGCTATAGAACATGGACATTTACAGGAAGATCTGATGAAAAGCTTCATCAAAATGGACAAATATTTGGGTGTTTTATTTTAACATCATTGTCATCCTACCAGGACAAAACAAGGAACACTATCACCACCTCCCTCCCTCCCTCCCGGAACTGCAAACCCCAGGATTCCATAGGAGGTTGAAAGTGGAATCATCGCGCTATAAGAGTGTCGTGCGGAAGTGGCCAGAAACTCTCTCCTCTCTGAGGCAGTCTATTCTACCATCTATTCTATTCCCTTACAAATCTTCCTAAGGTTTAGGTGGAATCTCTTTTCCTGTAATTTGGATATAAACTATTGTGTCTTTTGTGTATACCTCCAGTGAAGTTGCAACAAATATGTTGATCACAGCAGCTATAAAGCTGGAAAGATGGAAAACAGTAAAAGAAGAAGAACAAGGGGGGGGAACCATCCTGGAAGGTGTAAAATTCTCCCTTCCTGTGGAGTCATGAGGAAGGCGCTCGGTCTCCTCCGCAGGAGGGTTTTCCTGGCATAACACAAAGCTGCAGGTAAAAACAAAAACAAAAAAAGAAGTGGTGTGGGAGGAAACATCGGAGGGGGCGGCGGTTCAATTATTTAGAAGTGTCACATGGAATTTATTTATCCAGACTGCACAAACAAACATAATAACGATGATGCCCAGCCTGCCGATTTAATATGGTGCTGATGAGAGAGCTCTCATAACAGCCGGCAGCTGAGGAGTTCTCGGGTTCATCTGAGAATCTTAATTGGGTTCTTTTTACCCAAAAAAAGGGAGAAAAGATAAATATGTAAATAAAAAAAATGCTTTCCCCTCCGACTAGCTTCCATACAGTTAAATCTTTCCTCTGAAGGCAGTGATTTGCAGCTGAGTTCCTCTTTGCACCCAGGACAAATCTGTTATCAAAAGGCAGCATCAGAACAGCCAGCATAGCAAATGAACTCACTCTGCAGGGGTGGATTAAGCCAGCATCTCCTGAGAGGAGTCCCTACAGTCCATAAAAGAAGGGAGAAAAAACTCAAGCGAAGCCTGAAAAAGTGTTAAAGAAGGAGAGAAGCTGCCTTGGGGAAGGCCTGTAGCTTAGAACAGGCTTCACAAAGCAAATGTCCAGGGTTCAATCTTTGGCTTATCTAGTTAAAAATACAGAATTTTGGAACTGGAAAAGACGTCCCTGCCTGAGATTTTGGTGAAGGGTCACCAGGGAGAAGAATGGTGAAAGCAGGAGAAAAGAACATAGACCACTGCCTTGTGCCAGGTCACACAGCTCTGGTCCATCTAGCTGAATATAGCCCACACCATCCTTCCCTAGCCTGGGCCATGTTTGTGACTACAAACCCCATTTGCCCAAGCCAGCACAGTTAATGGAAGAGAAAGGTGGGAGTTTTAGGCAGAAACCTCTAGAAGCAGGCAAATTGGAGAGAGCCAGTCCACACTCATTGGCAGTGGCTTTTCAGAGTTTCAGGTAAGATTCACACCTGAGGATTGCTCCTTAGCTGAGACAGTACACATTGCAGGTTGCATGGAACACAAAGTTTTGTCTTTCAGAGCCTTGCCACCACATCTACTGCCCCTCAGTATCTACTACCAGGTGACTGGTGGCTTCAGCATCAGTGGGCTGGTGAATCCACTCTGGGCTTTGGTCTGAACTTCCAAGAAGTTATCCAAGGTGCTGAATCCCACCCTTAAAATACATTTGGCAACTCAGATAAGCCCCTTAAAGCTTGGGCTAAAACTCAAGAGTGGATTCATCACCCCACTAACTACAGGATCTCTTTCACATTGCACGAGTATAGCAATATGATTCCATTTTAATAGCCCTCTAATAACTCTGTCTACATCCTATGGAATTCTGGGGTTTGCAGTTTGTTGAGGTGCTAGAGCTCTCTAGATGAGAACTCTAAAGTGCAAATCCCAGGATTAAAGAAGATGGAACCATATCAGTTAAAGTGGAATCACAGCGGTATAACTATGCAGTGTGAAAGGGCCCCAGAGCCATCAGAAGCTACTGTACTGTACCTGAGGTGGCTACCTCATTCTGTCTAACAGATGAATGAAGCTGACATTCATGGAGACAGTAGCAGCACTGCAGTGGCTCAATTTGATCCAGTCCAAGGACTCAGCAGGAAAAAGTTGAAGGTTTCTATCACATTATCATGAAGACCGCTTTCGGTGTGCATGCCAAGCTTACCCCATAGGTAGAAAACTGTCTGAAATTTTCTGAATCAATACAAGGGGGGCAGACAAGGAGAGTAACTTGAGAGAGTAGGCAAGCATGGATTTGGGAAAGTGATAGTGGGAAGTGATTCAATAAACAGGTACATCATAGTGACTGAAAGGAGGGGGCACAAAAAATTAGGAATTGACAAAGGATTTTTAAATAAAGAACTTGAACTCCTAAAATTATTCCCTGATTTTTACGTGGATGCAGTTAATACCATCTACAACAAGAATAATGCCCTTAAAAAGACTGTGAGAGGAAAGACACAGAAAGAGAAACAGAAAAGAAAGAAGGAGGGAAGACAAGAAGAACTGCTCTGGATTGTAAGACAGCGGACATTTTTTGCTGGCTGCGGGAGACTGCTGATGAATACTGGATGCTGTAGGCTATATTTCAGAGGAAGGAATTGGCTAAACCACCACTGAGTATTCCTTGCCTAAGAAAACTCTGCGAAATGTGTGGGGTCACCATAAGCCAACAGGCAACTCGAAGGCACAAAACACACACACATACACACACACAGCCCTCATAAGGTACTACTGAGCATTTTTAAGAACTCATTCTGAGATGGTCACTATGATGTTATTTGACAGCCGAGACTTCCTACCGTCTGGAAGCAATCGTGGCTTTGGCTCTTGGTATGAACTCCTGATCACACATTGTCTAATTAAAACAAACAAAAGCCAAGCATTTAAACAGGGAGAGCGGGTGGGGAGGGGGTTAGAGTAATTAAAAAGAACAATGTGAACTTTTCTGAGTTGGTTTGACCACGAGACTTGTGTGCAGAACTGACATACAGAAGTTGTCATCACAGCACGAAGAAGAAGCAGAAGAGCGACAAAAAGACAGGAGCTGAAAAGCACTGTGTGTGGTCCATCTAAGGGAAGCGTAAGGAGAACCACTTTAAGGATCATACTGCCGATTCATCTGAAACCATCACACAAGATGAGATGCCCATTAGAGAGACGCGTGAGGGAGACAATGTTAATGAGCTGAAGTGTGATAAGGAAAGGAGCAAGGGGAATGAATAAAAAGCGGATCCAAATACAGCATGTGCAGCAAATGAAATAATTACTCCACTCACCATTGTAACGACGATGCAATAAATTTAATGTAATTCCTAAAGGCCAACTGGTTTCCTTTCTTGCTGGCTGCTTCTTCTTCTTCTTTTGTAATAAAAAAAGAATCCTTTTTTATAGTTTTAGAATTATGCTTTAATTAGCATAACATTTAAATTAGCGAATGGAATCTTAATTAGCTGAGGAAATAGACTTTTGTTGGAGTAGCTTGCTAAAACAAATAAATTCTCTTCCTCTTTCAAGAGCCATTTGCTTATGGCACATTAAATAGCCTAGTGTACCATAAACAATTTGAGACAAGGATAAGTAATTAAATTAGAAAACATGCCGGCAAAACTATCCATTCATATCCAGGATAGAGCAGAGGGATGGAAATGCAGGCGCTTGTGTCACTCAAGGGAATGGAACCCTTCTTTATGAACATTGCTCAAAATGTTTTGAGATCAGACCCACAAAGAAACTGCTAATAACAAAAACAAGTCAAGTCTTCCACTAGCCATTCAGCTTTGGCAATCCCATTGAAAGCAACAGAACAAGATAAGTTCCCTTATTTTCAGGAGTGGCTGTTCACCAGTGAAACTGGTGAAATAGAGAAGAGGAATGCACACCAGGAGTGACTACTAACTGGTATAGTTCCTGCTGCCCTGCCCTTTTTTCCACAATGTATTTCAGTGCTCACTCTCTCCCCTTTTCCTATGTCATACATGCACACCCCATTCTCAGTTTCTCTTCCCTCATCCTCATATACACACAGTTGGAATGTTCATGAAACTCCATATGCCTTGATGTGTCAGCCTCTGATGGATTGCCACTTCCCAGAAGCTATCAAGAAACTCCTGAGCCAAGGAAAGGAATGGTGGCTACACCTGCCAATAACCACTACCAGTGGTTTTCTTGTGGTGGTCTCATTTTTTTCCTTCCAGATGGTCTGACTGGAAGAAACATCTCTTCGATCCCACTAGTCTTACATCATTTTTGTGTTATTCTCCATGGGGCCAGATCATGATTGGCTATGGCAGCTGACTGAGTTTGCTCCTCTTCCTCATTCGCCTAGGATAAATTTAGAGTAGAGGAAGTTCTGATCATACACACCTACTGTAAATGGAGGATAGTGCTGTGCTTCTACTGTACATGAAGGTAGGTTCAATAGCTCATCTAATGGGTAAGTACCAGGAGGTGGTGGTGAGACTATGTAATATCAGACAGTATCATCCCACTGATGCCTTAACAACTAGCTATCCATGCTAATTTCAAAGAAAATAGCTATAATTAAACTTTTGCAAATTGTTGCTTGAAATTAACAAGAATAGCTGGCTGTTAGGGCAAACTGTTTGAGGAAGAGACTGAACATTTCTACCCAGCTTGTGTCCCACCACACACAACTATATTGTGACCTAACCAAGAGAAATCTGTACACTCTTTTTGCAGAACCAGGAGATATATTGAATTGCTGCCCCAGAATATCATACACAGTTGGTGGGTTGTGTGGAGTTCAATGGATCGCATGTTATACATGCCTAGTTTTGAGCCAAGTGTTTATTTACTTTTTTTTTTTCCAGGAAGGGAGATTTTGTAGGAACTGCAATGCTAAGAAACCTATGCTAGCATCCAGCAGTGGTTTGTAAAATGAATTTGACTGGCTTGGTGGCTAAACTGGAAATTCTGATCAGTTATTCTGCAGCCTCAGGACAATGGAAGCACCCATTGCTTGTGCTCCAAATCATCACTGGTGCCTTAGCCATAGAAAGCTCTCCTCATAGACACTCATTTAATATTCACATCTTTTTGGCTGCAGGTGAAGACTTTTTTTTTCCTCCTTGGGCTTTCAGTCAGAGCTTGGGAAACTAATTTATTGGTGTATAATTCCTAGAATCCCCCCAGCCAGAAAAGCTACTGAGATTCTGGGAAAGGTAGACCAATAAAGCAACTTTTACAAATTCTGCTTGTAGCACTTTTCCAAAATGTCTTTTCCCTATTGTTGCTTCCTGTGGGTTTTTTTTTTTTTTAACTTGAGCCATCCCACAAAACTATTTTCATGATGTTTGAAAGCAATATTTTGTGTGTTTTCATGTGTGTTCACTTGTTTAACTGTAAACTGCCCAGAGAACCTTGGTTATTGGGCAATTTATAAATAATCTATATACAAATCAATTAAAACATCTAAATGGAAGGATCAAGATTCAGCACAGCCATAAAGCACTGAAGTAGGCAGCATAGTGATTGCAGTGACCATCCTCTCTATTCTGCTCCAGCCAGGGAGCCGTAGAGAGCAATAAAACTTTAATGGCTCCCAGCGGGTCGATTGGGAAAGGATGAAGATGCTATAAATCCAGCACAGTGCTTATGCGGAGCTTAAAAACAAACTGTTCCAATCATAGTTAGCAAATCCATTGGGCCCTTTCACAAGACAGGGGTAGAAGGAGCATGTAAGAGTGGACAGAAAGAGACTTGAAAGGGAGGCTAAAGGGACATTTCAACCTCACATGATCCCTGAAGTAGGACGAGGCAGATAAGCAATTAGGTGTGTTGTGGGTTATTGGCAAAGCATCACCTTAGGACATCGTGCAAATGCACAATCAATAATAGCAACCATTAAAAAGAAGCAAGAAAGAAATACAATACAATAGTCCAGAACCAAGGAACAAAAGAAGGATGATGTTGAAAAGTTAAACCAGGTTTTCATAAAAGCTTCCACAGTCCATTGAACTTGGTTTAATGTTCTTCTTGCAGCCCAGTCTAAAGTGTGTTTAGGCAGAGATTCCACCCTCTGTCTCAATCTGTCTCTCTCATTCAAAGAAAGAGTGATGTTTAGGAGCTACATTAGCAATTTAGTGCCACCTCTACCAAAGTATGTGGACCAATGCAGAAGAATGAAAAACCGACTAAAAAACCACACTCTCATCTATAATCTTCTGTAATTTCTGTCCTGTAGGTGCATGGAAGTCTACGTTCAGCAAGCAAAAAAACAAAACAAAAAACAATATTCTGCATTTGCAACCATATTATGCAAACCAGAGAACAAACAAAACAAACCAGATAACAAACCAAAAAGTAAGAATATGATTTTGGTTAACGTACAACACGAGTGAGGATTGTCTGTCTCTCCAGATGCTTAGGTCTATTATTCCCATCAAGCACGTCCAGTATGACCAATGGCAAGGCTTATGGGAGACGTATTCCTAAGCATCAGCCCCAAGGTTTCCCACCCAGATTGACAAGATAATGGGGAGTGCAAAGTTGGAGCTTAACTCCCCAATGTTGGTATAAATCTGTATCTTGACATTGGGCATAAGAACAAAAAGGAGAATGGGAGAAGTCAAGATACCTAGAGATGATGCTAGCAAATGCAGATATAGATATTTAGGATGTGCTTCTTTGTTAAATATGTACTCTGAGTTTCCACCAAATACTGTTTACAGAATCACATTTACATGCTAGGAGAACGTGTGAACTCCATCTTCTTGCCAAACCAAGTCTCTGGCAAGAAATACCAATGAATATAATCCAATTTAAAGTTTCTTCCTGCACCAACTCATTGGTTATAGGATTGCTGCCATGGAGAGTAGAGTCACCATACCAAGCAGTTCCCAGGAGTCTTCAGCATTGCTAGATCTTTTAAATCAGCTTCAGCTCTAATATTTTACTCTGTGATCTTTGCTTTGAACTTCATTTGGAGTTGGTTTCAACGCTGCACCACATTTAATTGCATTGCTGCCTTTGTTCAGTCTTGTGTTTAACTGGTCTCTGTTCTCCAAGCCACCTTAGGAACTTTGCTCTGAGAACCTCTCAGTCTGATAATTTACAGGGAAGCTGAGATATGATGAAACGAAAGAAAAGAAATAAGAGGACAAGCTGAAGTCTTCTCTGAAATTCTGAGTTTGGCAAAGGGTCATAAAGAAAAAGAAGTGATAGCATATTAGTGTTGTGGGTGGAAAATACAGGGAGTAGCAATGGAAAACCACTGGTCCCTATTTTTTAAAAAAGTCATTTGCGATTTTATGCATAGAAAAGAAATTCCCCATGGGTGTAGTAGCGGGGGGGGGGCAGAATGAGGACACTGTCCTTCAATTAGAATTCTTTTTTAGAAAGATTTAATATTTATTCATTTTAGCAGGGGATAGCAAACAAACTAATCCACAACTACAGAAAAAAAGAACAGAGAAAAAAGAAGCCTATTATACATAAATAATGCTCATGTATACTTAGAACTAAAACTAAACTAAACTGAGTTGAACTAAACTGAGACTAGAACACAACCCATTACTAAATGACTAATTTATTACATTAAGCAGATTCTAGCTACACTATCATGCAAAAGAATGCTTAGCCCCCACCTACCAACTGTAATGAAAATGAAAATTGTATTAATATCCCCTGTCTTATTCTACCATTAAAGATAAACATTCAACTTACTAGCAATTACTAATAATCATAACCACAAATTATTACATGATTTGATCTCTTATTGCTCCAAAAAAATTCATAAATGGTTTCCAGTCTTTCAAAAAATCTTCAGTCTATTCTTTTAAAATCCACATCAGTTTTGCAGCTTGGTCAAGATCTGTGACTTTAACAACTCATTGGCCGGCCCCTCCCGAAACTGCAAACCCCAGGATTCCAGAGGATGTTGAAAGTGGAATGATCGTGCTATAACAGGATAGTGCGGAAATGGCCATTATTGGTACTTCTGTCCATTGCCCCCCTCAATTAGAATTCTGACTCCCATGAAATTATCCTTCAATCTCCACATTTCTAGCACTGCAGAGACAGAAACATTGAACATGGTTTACACCTAGAACTCTTATATTTGCTCTGCTCACATTCTCTTGGTCATTTTGCTTGCCACCGTTCTTTGGATGCCTGACTTATATTTCTAAATGCACAATCAATATTTTAAGTTACCAGAATGCTAGAAATTAGGAGACAGAAGGGGATGTTCATGGGTGGGGGCAGAATTCTTACAAGGACTGTGGTAATACTCTCTCAGCTACACACATACGGCCCACTCAGTTCAAGGTGCATCGTAGTCAAAGCCACAGTAAAGTATTTTAGCACTAGAGGTAGAATTTTTGCTACATAGCAATAAAAAAAAAGCATTTTTGCCATATGGCAGTATGTTTGCTACCTGGCAGTCAAAAAAAAAACTAGCAAAAATAAATCAAGCACACCTTTCTTCCCCCTGCCCATTCATGACATCAGCTAAGATGGGTGCCTTCCTAGAGTTGGTTCTAAGGAAAGTATTATGTCAATTTATCAAACTGAACACAGCCACTGATCTACAACAATGTCCCATCCTCTTCACTTTTCTGTCTCCACTCTTCCCACAACAGTTAACTTTCCATGCCTATTGAATATACTCAGTCCTCTTTGGATTTGTTTTGGAGGGGGGGATTTATATCCCACCCTGGGGTCCCCACCACCACCACCAAGATTTTATTTCCTTCCTTCTACAAGGCCTTTGGTTAGAGAAATAGAAACCAGCACCTGAATCCACATCCTGAGAGGTGTAATCTGATAAAACCACATCTCAGATTGATTCTTCAAGCCTGCCTTTGCTATTTTGATACTTATATAGCTATAGGATCCCATGGTGGTAACATCTGGCCTGGAGAATTTTTTTGCACTTTTTTGTCTTTACTCACTCCTGTCCCAAGTTTTGCAATGGACCAGTTTGTGAAAAGTTCTATTTAGCTCAAGCAAATCACCTTTTTAAAGGATATGCTTGTGTTCCCAATAAGAATATCACTAAACTTTGCTTTTCGATTCAAATCTTGATGTACCTTTTGGATACCTTGCTCTTGTGTACATGCTGTTCTGCGTTGGCTGCATAAGCAATGACTGTCAGATCATAGAGGCAGGCAGAATGATTTGTTCCACAAATGTGCTGAATAATCACGGGTGTTTTTTTTTTTTCCTGATGCATTCCATTGGTATTGATGGTCACATTTCACAAAGACGAATGTTTTGAGAAGCACACCCACAGAGTCTTAACAGCATTTTCCAAAGAGATCAGATAGCACAAAGGTGTCTCAATTCCAAGTTACACGGTCTTTTTTTTTTTTCCTGACATAAAGCTTCTCAGCCTCTCCTATCCACATATCCATGATGAAATTAAAGAAGATACAGAGCTGATAAAGAGCTATGGGAGTGTGGTATAGCGATTTGAGCATTGGACTACAGCCCTGGAGACCAGAGTTCTATTTGCCACTCATCCAGGGAAACCCACTGAGTGACCTTGGGCATGTCACACATACTCAGCCCTCAGAAAACCCCATAATAGGTTCACCTTAAGGTCACCATAAATCAGAAATGACTTGAAGGTACACAACAACATTAACAACAACAAAGCGTTATGCACTTTCAAGAGCAACAGCTCGGGAAGTTGGAAGACTTGGCTTTTATTCTGCTGGTCTCTCTCACCCATGAATCTTGTCCTTCATCACATCTTAGCACTTGCATGCTTAAATACAAAAAAAGAATATCCACCTGACATTCCATGATGATCATTCTGGCAACAGACTTAAGACATTTTAATTCACCAAGGCTTTTAATTGATTTGGTTCCACTGCATCATTGCTTCTACTAATTTTATTGACCGTTGCTTTGCCAATTTGTGCTGCTGCCTGTATCTATTTTGTGATCTTTTAAAAATAAGTTTTTAACAGTTTTAATTTGTATTGGTAAATAGTTTATTTTTACGACCATATGTTGGCTTCGAGACTCTTAGTGGGAAAGCAACTCATAAATATTTAATAAACACATAAATGACGAGGTGATAAGCATCCCATTTTCTGTACACACGCTGTGTGCCAGCAACCTTCTTCACAATGCTATTTCCATCATAACAGAAATGTCTGCTATCCTTTAGGGACTAGGGGAGGGAATTCTTATTGATTCAATCCAACATTCGATCATGAGGGAGCCAAATATATATAAATAAATATATATATATAAATATAAATATATATTGATGGGGGGGATATCTGAACTAGACTTGTGCAAGGGTTTCCCAATTCAGTTTAGTATCCAATTCCATTATTTGGATTGGGTCCTGACTCACTTTGGAATGATTTGCCGTCAGTCCATCTCATTTTAGAAAACTAAATCTTTGGGTTTCTAATTGACCTGCACTGGGAAAGAAAAAAAAAAAAACCCTATAAATGTTCAAGGAGGTTTCTTTTTAAATACAAGTCCATGAAAAATGGAGCTATGGTAGCTTCTTCTGAGCAATTAATCCTGACTAAACTGTGAACACGTGACTTCAGATATATCAGTACAAATATTGGTTTATTTGCACTGAAAAAGCATTTTCCTTGAAGTAAACAGCTTCTTCTCTGTATAAAATAATATTTCCATGTATCAATATTACTGTATTTCCAACACAGAAAAACTGTTTTCTGTGTTGAAAGGGTTGTTTCCTGTATAAAGTGACTATGTGGGAATTTTGCACAGAATTAAGTCCCAAACTGTGAATAGGTTTTGATAACTGCATGGTTTTTAAATTCTTTCTCACAGGAGGAAGAAAATTACTAAAATTACTTGTTCCATCCTTTGGGAAGAAAATTAGTGGCCAATTACATCCCAAAGTAAGAGACTAACTAAATATACATAACTGAGACATGCACAGAGTACAGATAAATGTAAGGAAGCAAAATGAAAGAAAACAAGATACTCCTTTCAGATGGACAGAGCTGCCCTGGTCTTGGAGGCACTGTTTCAGAACTTCTAAGGTACATCATTCAACATAAAGCTTCATGGAAGACTGCAACTAAAGAACTGAAGTAATAGGGAAAAGTATAGTGCCAAGAGGCAGCATTATGGGTGCTAGGTGGGCACACAGGCAGGCAGAGATCTGCTGGTAGGAGCTGATTCCAGGAAAAAAGCACTAATTTTTAGGACAAAACTGAATACATGTACTTTAAGGACCCCACACCATCTCTTTTTCCCACAGAGTATTGTGACTGGAGACATTCCTGAGACCCTTGTCCCTGTTTGGAATCTCGGACTGTCACTGTGCAAAGTCCACCTTCCCTCCTGCTACCCCATCGCAGCATTTCTCTTATCTGATGGAGATGGAGACAAAATGTCTGGCTTTCCACCCTGCGCGCCTTGGTCCGTATGTACCTGAATTGCATCAGACTTAGTTGATCTGTTCCAGATCTGAACTGGGCTGATTTAATATGTTTTGCCTCAGATCTGACATGGTCCCAATTGGTCCAATTTGCTTTGAAATCTGGGTCTTTTTCTGAAGCAGTTGTACTTCACCCACAGTAAGATGGTAGACAGTGCATCAGAACTACAAATGCAGAGGATTTTGAATGCTGGCCTTTAAAAAAAAAAAAAGTGGCTTCAGATCCTAGTTGTTGCTTGTTCTGTTCGGCTGAAATGTTCTGTTCTTCAGTGTTGTTTTGTTTTTTGTTTAAAAAACCATTAAAGAGGGGAGGGAGTAAGATGGCTGACACCTTTGAGACCCCAGCTGGGTAAGAAATATCATTCAAGGACAAATTTCTTATTCCATGCTACGCTGAAGGACCAAAGGGAATGTTACTTGCATTACTAGACTTCGGGGCAGCTGTGTATATTATTATTAAACCCTTCCAATATGGTTTTCACAGAGTGCATGAGAGAAAGAGTACATTCACACCAATATCCCAGCTGCGGTGCTGACATCTTGGCTGATGCTGGAACATTGCAATGCAAAATCACCTTCCCCACTAGAGAGTTTGAAAAGCAAAAGGGGGAAAAATCTGTGTGCCAGACATAGAACAGCCATCTATGTCTTTCTGTAGACTAATCATCTCTGAGACATCACTTGATGGCAGGGGAGAAAAAGCTGGGGTTTGTCAGTTGCTGACTCTGACGGCCCGTGTCCTGCTGCCCTACCAATGAGAATTAGCTTTGGAATTTTGTCCCTGCTCTGGTCCATTCCTGTCTTGTTGTGTTCACAGGCTGCATGCCTGGAACAAATTAAATGCCAACAAAACTGTCTTGCTCTCCCTTGGCATCCCATCAGTGAGTGAGACAAGCTCACTCCATCCTTCTCTCTCTCTCTCTCCATTGCCAGCTCTCATTTCCACTTTTTATTTCTCAGCTTCCTCAAATTCCTTCTTCTCATGCCTTCTCTGACCGAGACATCTCCCCCTCTGCAGGGATGTGTGAAACCCATTTCTTTATTTCAGTGTCTGTATTTGCATGGGTGTGTTTCTGTTTCTCTGTGTCTTAGTACTTGCATGTTTTGAACATTCATTTAAAAAAAAAAAGCACATATGCAATTTTTTGGAAAACTGATCCAAATAATTGTTGGGTATTATGACCTGCACATTATTGTCTGCAATTATGTATCATGTTCTCTACTCAGAAACCAAGAGAGAAGTACAAGTCTGAATCACTATTGCACATTGCAGTTGTCTTAATTATGCATCACAGTCTCCATTCAAAGACATAAATACCAGCAATAGCTGCACATCTCACGTGCAATTAAGCTATTACTTTGTTTTTCTTTACCTTTTTTTGCAGATCTAGCAATAAAATTATTGCTTTGGGAAGCTCATCCAGAACAATAAATTATCCCTTTTCACATTAAAAGCAGAAGACCTTTTTTAAAAATATTAATGAGGTCCTTATTTTTCTGTCCTTTTGGGGGGAGGGGGTCTTTTCTTCCCTTTTAACACTTCTGTTGCATTACCTCTCTCTCCCTTCAGTCCTGGCCCATTTAATCTAATTTCTTCCATCCTTTTTCAGCACCATCAGACATCATTCAGAGGGAGAAAATGCTCTTTGACCTATAATTCCCTCCTGTAAGCTCCACTCCACTGCGATCCTCTAAAGCACTAGACGTTCAACAGATCTTTGCAGATCTTTGTTTTGTGATTAACAGATCATTGCAGGTTTCTGTTAGAAGCAGCAGCAGCAACCACATGCTGCATAACAGTCAAGAACCAGTTGCTTTGGCTTGGAAAGCTAGGCAAGCAAGCTGAACTTAGACAGCTGGCCAATATTACTCAAGAGGGGAAGGAAGAATCAGTGGGGAAAGAAAGGTGATGTTAGAGCTTGAGAACAATGCATTTCATATTATTCACCACCAAGTCAACTTCGATGTATGGCAACCCTATGAATGGAGTCCCCGAAGACCCTCAGTCATCCACTGTCTGGCTCAAATTGTGTAAACTCAGGGCCATGGCTTCCTTAATTGAATCAATTCATCTGTAGTATGGTCTCCATCTTTTCCTATCTCTTTCCACTTCATTGAACATTATTGTCTTTTTCAAAGAGTCACTGGATTACCAGTAACAATGTTTTCTGTAACATGTTACTTTTCAGGGAAAGGAAGGACAACTTGATTTATTTATTGCTTTAACACGTATAACATTGATGCAAACATATTATTATTGGGATTGATGGGTACCACTTAATCATTATTCCCAAAATGTATTGAATGGGTTGATCTGAGGAAGTGGGTCACTTTTGCATGTTTCTCTATTTTGAAAATGGAAGGGTTGAAAAAGTTATAAATGTGACACATTAATAATGTATTCCTAACATATTTATTTTTTTTCAACCTCCTCTTAAAAAATAGCAAAATGGACAACATGTCATATTCAGTACTATCATTAAAGATGCTAGCATAGAAAAACCAATGCGTTATCCTTTCAGACAATGGTTAAAGCTCTTGGATCTGTTGTGGGCCTGCCAGTTGCCTGTATAGAACTGCAAGGACTCCAGGTTCATTCAGAAGACTTGATCATTTTTCAGAAATGGAGGAGTTGTGGTGGTGATGGTGGTGGTCCCTCTCTCCAACTTCATCCTATCAACAACTCTCTCAAGTAGGCCAGGTTGAGAAGAAGTGACTGGCCCAAGGTCACTCAGTAAGTCTCATAGTTCAGTAGAGACTAGAATGTAGATCTCCCAAGTCTCAGTCACACGGTCAAACCACTATACCACACAAGCTAATACTGAATGAGAACAAGTTCACAACAGATTACACAAGACACCACAGAACAGCTCCAACATGCAGTTTATAGAGACACACATACTATGGAAAGGAAGGAAGTCTTGGATGCCATTATGCATACCACAAGTTAGTCACAGACAAAGAAAAGAGGGCTATGCTTCTGCTGAGATGATTGGGATTTAAGACCATGGCACAGTGAGTCTCAGTCACTGAAATTAGATAAGAATTGTGGTTGGTACAAAAAGATGAGCAACAGAAACAGGAAGAAAAAGATGGGAGACAGCCTTTTAAAGTGAAATATAATTGCATGCTATCATTGTAGAGCTTCATGCAGAATAGCTCAGCACAGCAGGCAATCTCTGTGATGAAACACACTGGCCTAGGTTTTGCAAACCAGGCTGGAAAGTGTATTCTCCTCTCCTTTGACCTATTCCAGTCTACTATTTCTGTGCCAGCATTCCAGGCCAGCATCAGACTGCTGCCTTAGACAGCATGTGATGGGGGCAGCAGTGGTGTTCCCCATCTATTCACCCTGAGCCCCTGACAACTGCTTTCTCGTGGAAGATAAAGCCTCTCCTGCAGCCCATAAACTGGCCTACAGTCTTTGGATGTAATTCAGGAACCCATCCTTTTGCAGCCAGCCGCATTAGCTTTTAGATTGGGCCTGGAAGACGTTGTTTTCAAGCTGGTCAACTGCTTGAAACATCAAAATCATCCCATTCTGGAGAGCCAAATCAAATGCAAAGATGATAGAGATCCACTAATGAACAAAAGCTTTTGGTGGAAGTATGTAGTGAATGTTCATTCACTGTGCTCCACACCCCCAACAAATATCTACCATCCAACTTTATAAATCTCTTGGCCAACATGAACTTCTAGTTCAGTACACTATTTTCATCTGGAAATGGAGAAATGCAACTGAGTAGCAGAAGTTAGGAAGTGGCACTTGTATCTACATGTGATAACAACACATTGCCTTTTTTCAATTGTTATTCCATTCTAGGTGGATCAGAGGACTGCAGCACAAATTCTGGCTATGTTGAATAATCTCATACTGATTTTCTCCGACATGGTTCAAAAGCATTCTGGCAAATCTTTGCCTTACCACAAACACTAAATCTTTGCAATGATCAGCTTAAATGTGGAACAAACAAACAAAAGTTTTGCATATGTCTATAAGCCAAGAAATCAAGTAAACAGCCAAAGCTAGCACCAAAACCAAAAGCTAGCATCTATCAAAGAGCAAGAGCTAGCATCCTTGTTGTTTATGGTTGATATTACCACCTTGAGAGTTCTCAACAGGCTCAGCTTTATTCATCTTAATAAAGAGAGATATTTTTTAAAAAAATGGAAGTGAAGTCTAGAAAAAGGAGATATACCTGCTCAGATCAAACCCACAGAAGTCTAAGCACATTGAAAAGCCCTTGAATTGCACTGATACCTATGAAATTTTGTTATATTGGATTATCCATAGATTTTACTCTTATAAATGAAATTATAACCAATTACCAGAGGCACAAATATCTGTCACTGAATAATAAGTAATCCATCCATAAAAATTCGTTGGCCATAGATTTGGAATATTTTCTTAGCAGAGGAAGAAGAAAGAGATTGATATGCAGATACTACCTGCAAATAAATAAGGAAAAGATTGAGTTCTTCCCTCCTCTCGCTATTGTTGCAAAGAAGTAGAAAACAAGGATCTGAAAATTATTTCTCCTAGGACAGCAAAATGTTGCAAGGGAGGGAAGTTTACAGCATAGTCATACATTTAAAAAAAAACAACAGAGTTTGCTCAACAGCAACAAAGTCCACTCTCAAACTGACCCAGTGGCAATAGAGCTGCGTGAGTGATGATAAGAAATATAGTTAGAAAAATTTAGTTACATTGGATTATGGGAGACTGAATCTCCCCGGGTCTTCCCTTGAAGAAGTACAGTCTGGAACAGTGCTGCGAGCTGTTGCAATGAGAGGTAATAATTGAATTTGTTTTCATTTAATTTGGAGGGCCTTTAATTAAAAGCCAGGCCTGTGTGTGCAGAGAGATAAAGCTGAGCACACGAGACTGGGGGTAATTTGGGTGCCAAATGCAATAATTAATTTTAAATGTGGAGGTCAGAAGACAGGCTCTATCTCCATGCAATCAGCGTGTGGCACCGGCCATCCAAATGGAATGGGCTCATGAGCGGCGGAAATGCTTAAGTGATTTTTGAAGCCTTAATAGCAATTATACAGCAGTGTGGAGGTTAATTTGCAGAGTTCATTAATCAGGGAAATAAACACGTCAGTGATCGCCAAGTAAAAGGGGAGCCTGACAAACTGCGCAACTAGGTGGGCAAAGGAAGGAAAAAAGGAGAGGAGAAAGTCCCACAATAGTTCCTAAATGGAAGGAGAATGGATGGGATTGATTTGCATTACTCATGGCTGTGCTGCTGAGACTTGATTTCTGTTCACATTGCCCATGCCAGCTAATCTTTTATTTAGAGGCAAAGGAGTTTAAGTCTGCAGTCATATTGAGAGCCAGCGCTGTCACTAGGCAAAGTGAGATGGTAGCCTCAGGAAGCATATTTTGGCTCTTCTGAAAAGGCAGCAAATGGTTAGACTTTGATTTATTATTGTATGTTTGCTTTCCTGCAATGATTGGAAAGAAGTATGCCTGATATTTTCTGTCGTAGGTGCCAAAATAACCTGGCTGACCTAGGGTACTACCCAATTTGATTTTGGGAAGGGAGAGCATTTACTGTCTTGTATTTAGCAGCAAAATGGCTTTTATTGGCCTTTGTCCTGTCGTCCTAAGAACATACCCCTGGGGTGATATAATGAATCTGAAATACTATTTCAAGATCCCTGATCACATTTTGACCTTAGAAGGGGAAATCCAGTGAGAGATATCACCCCCATCAATGGCTGCCACAAACCATTTTCCACAACCATTTTCCTTCCAAGACTAGAACATCTGGCCTCGTAAAAGGTCAACAATGGGTTCTGTGGGACATAGAGATGTCCAGGTCACAGAGAAATGAGACACCAAGATTTCTTTCCCTCCTATTGTTGGAAAGCAAAGTGAGGCTATATAAAGAAAGGAAAAGAAGTAAGAAAGCAGCTGAAAATCTGGCTGTGCTGAAAAATCCATCTTGCCAGTTCAGCAGATCTTTAGATGGATAGATCAGGAGGGCTGCCAGATTGAAAACTAGAAAAGGCAACTTAATGGTTATATAGCACAGGATATTTCAGTAGTGCTGCTTGTTGTGCAACCCAGTAACAAGCAACAGCCGTGGAAATTCCCTCTTCTAAATAATGATATGGATACCCTCTCCAGTTTTCACACTGATAACCCTAAACTGTAGTCTCTTTGATCAGAGTGGTTGAGCCATTGGAATCTTCAGCCTTAAGATAATTCCATAGGAGTCTGAAGGGAAAAGAGGTTGATAGCATATGGTAAAAGCAGCACAGTGCATGCTGGTTAAAGTTGGTCTTAAGACCAGAGAGGCCTGGATTCAAACCCTTAACTTATATTATGGAAAACCAGAAGAGATGCTAGTTTTACATTTGGGCAAGAGAACTTCCCAATTTGCACAGCTTTTTCAAAGATGTTTTCCTTCTATTGTTCTTTCCAGACAGATTAGTCACTCTTCTCATTTAAGTGGGAAAATTGGGTGGGTAGGGAGAGGGGTTAAAACTCTCTCTGTGTGTGTGTGTGTATGTGTGCACTTTCAAGTTGCTTGTCTGCCACATTATGCTGAGATTAATTTCTTAGGGTTATAAAATGGAGTGTCAATTCCTTCCTCTGCAATATAGCCTACAGCACCTGGTATTTGTTGGCTGTATCCCATCCAAGTACTAATCAGGGCCAACCCTGCTTAGCTTCCAAGATCAGAAAGGATCTGGTGCCTTTAGGGTATTCAGCCACAATTAAAGCTGCCACCTGATTACAGAGATTTCTGTAAACTAAAAGCATTACTTTTAAAGTCTCAGATGCATAAGTGTATAATAAAACAATATAAAGGAAATGTTTTGTTTGCTGTCAGACTGTGCACATATACGGCAACACTCATGGTCCAGCAGGAGGAGTCCCCTTGTGTGCATTCTTCTCCCAAATGGAGGAAGGATGCCTGTCCAAAGAGTCCACGTGCCACCTGTATTTCTCCTCCTCCTCCAACTCCTCAAAAAAGGAAACAAGTCTGATTGATCAAAGGAGTCTTTTAAATGAAAGTGTTTTAACTAGTTACTTATCTTATCATTTTATCTCTGGGAAAAAAGGAAAAGAAAGAAACACAACATTTCTCTTTTGAAAGAGGTGGGGAAAGAAAAGACACTTAGGAATGACAAAGAGAGAGAGAGAGAAAGGTAAACCTTGAAATATACCAGGCCATTTTATAACAATAGAAGTAATTTGCTACATTACATTTGGATTGTTCCTCCCTCACCCCTTTGACAGTAGATATTTTCTCTCTTAGATTGCTTCCATTCCAACCTCTGTGCAGTCAAGAAGTTTCATGAGTAGCCCTATGCACTTGCTAGTTGTTCTCTATTGCTCCAGGTTCAGACTGTAAAGGGATTTGGACTAAACACTGAGAAAGAATTTCCTGACTGAATGAGCTGTTTAGCAATGGAACTCTCCAAGTGCTGAAAAGTGTTCTCCTATCAGAGATGTCATAGCTATAGACTCACTGAACTAATAAGGAGTTGGGCTACAGGGCACTGAAGGCAGCTTTGGAGTTTATGACCTCACAAGTTTATGTCAGAATGACAGGAAGGAATTGTATTTGAATTTCCATTCCATTTCATTCCCTTGGTCCTCCAGATGGCTGGGACTTTGACTCCCAGCATCCCTGACCACTGGCCAAGCTGCCTGGGACTTCTGGAAATTGGAGCCCAAAATGAGTGAAGGACCAAAGTCTGAGAACCACTGCCTTAGAGGAAGCAGGAAGGAAATATGTAACATATAAAATAAAGATAACTTTTCATAAAATAGTACATACTTCTTGCACCATTTTGGAGGACAGGATCTAAGAAGGTTTTTAATGTAAGGTATGGTGATGCCATTGGCTCAGGTAGGAAATTCAGGGGCGTATGGAGAAGTTTGCATTGTCCAAATTTTTTCCACCATTTACAGTGATCACCTACATGTGATCTGCCCTAGCCTGATTCATTGGGAGAGCAGAAACTGGAAAAACAATGTCATATATTCATGTCTATTTTATTTTTGTGTGCTGAAACAGCCCCCACGGCATCATCTCTTGAGTTACAGTAGTTTACATACAGATACTGAACGAGTCTCAAAGTCATATTTTGAGTGACCTTTGCAATTATGCCATTGTTCCGACACACACAGAGAGAGAAGCTGCTAACGGAACTGCATAGGCACATTCTGAGCATCAGAATTCCCACAGGCCACAAATCATAATCTGCCATGTTCTTATGTATGGTACACTCCTAAGTCAGTAGTCTAGTAGCTCTAGAGTTAGCATTTGAATTACTAGGGCAAGCTACAATGTAGACTTCTTTGAAATCCCAACTAATGTCCCTCCACATATGCATTAATCCAGAACCATAACTTCCTTTAAGATTTCTAATAGCAGAAGAATGGCTATCTATCCCTCATTAAAAAAGATCATCAAAGAGGGCAGACATTTTACACAAAAAATCATATAAGCGGTTTATAGGCACAGATTCACATTGAGAAAGCATGATCAGCATGTTGAGTAGTAGGAACATCCCATCAGAAATTCTTTGACAAAGTGACCTGAGCGTTTGTTTAATCCACGATCCAGATACTAAATGACAACAGACAACTTTGAGGCTTAGTTCTCTCTTCTTAGAATTCCTGAAATTTAAAGAGGCCTTGGACTGATTGCAACCCTTTGAATGAAAGACGGTCCTACGCAAAGTTGGACATGTAATCACACTAAAAAACAGTGGTTCAAGGAACCATCCCCAAAAGTAAGGGCAAAAGGCATTCACCTCAGCTGCAGTAATTTGAACATTGGTATCAAACAAACATGGCCAAAATGCATGTAGGAGTCGGTGTTCATCATTTATTTATTTCTGCAGGAGCTGAAGAAGGCACAGAGCCAATCCAGAAGATCTATTCCATTTAGACAAGAGCATGAAATATCTGTGAAGCAAGGTAAGTAAACTGCTGGTTAGGAGAAGAACTGTTTACCCTTGAAATAGTTTTAGAGCAGCAGCAGCCCAGCAGCTTTTCTTTGACTAATTGCTCCCTGGAGAAGGGACCCTGTTCCAAAAAGAACCCTACTCCTTTTACATCTATTTCAGGAACTATTTGAATTTTTTCCCCTTTTGTATAAAGCCATAGATGAATATCCTTGCAAAGGAGCTATGAGATTCCATAGTGTTTTGATGTTGCTGGGAAACAAAACAGAGGGCCAAACTAGCAGTGCTCCAAACAAGGGAGTGATATTGGGATGGTGGTAAATAAAAGGAAACAATAATGACAGTATGCTATACAATCAAGGCATCACTTTCACTCCTCCAGTTCCACTAGTGAGAGCAATTTAGTTGCAATTTGGTTGCAAAGCCAAGGTAATGTTGAGTGTCCCATTCTACAGAGGGTTGTGCAGTATACAAGACTGGGACTCAGAGCCTCCAGTATTGACTCAAGTATAAACCTCTTCCACAGCCTCTGCCACCAGGTCTTAAGATCTATCTCAAAGAATCAGCACTTCTTGCAGCTCCCCAAGACAGAAGTCTTGTGTCACAAGAGTGCTATAGCAGATGCTGTTGCATCACCTTGCAAATCTAAGTTCCCCAAAAGTTGCATGCAACCTGTCCAGAGGAAAGTGATCAAAATGGTGAAGGGTCTGGAAGCCATAACCTATGAGGAGCAGCTTAGAGAGCTGAGGATGTTTAGTCTGCAGAAGAGAAGGTTAAGAGGGGACATGATAGCCATGTTTAAATATTTGAAGGGATGTCATGTTGAGGAGGGAGTGGGCTTGTTTTCCACTGTTTCAGAGACTAGGACAAGAAGCAATGGATTCAAGCTGCAGGAAAGGAGATTCCACCTGAACCTCAGGAAGAATTTCCTGATGGTCAGAGCTGTCCATCAGTGGAATATGATGCCTCGGAGTGTGGTGGAATCTCCTTCTTCAGAGGTTTTTAAGCAGAGACTGGATGGTCAGCTGTTAAGAGTGCTTTGATGGGTGTTCCTGCACAGCAGAGGATTTGACTCAGTGGCCCCTTTGGTCTCTTCCAACTCTATGATTCTATGATTCTATGAACACATTTTGTGGTCTTAACACATTTTGCCAGCTCTGACAGATAAGGGATGTTCCAAGCCTCAGAACTTTATTTTGCTTTTCTTGTCTGTTATGCCATGCCTTAAAAATTCTGTATTAGGTGAAACACATTGCTTCAGGACTTCATGTAGGAAGGCAGCAGTGGCAGATACTTTCTTTACTATTGCTCATCACCCAACAATTTTATATGCATGCATGTGCAGCAGGCATCAATATTAGGTGAAACACTATCCATCTTCTTTTCAGGTGGACATATAACCATCTCCTGTCTTTTCCAGGCAGACACAACAGAGACTAGCCTAAACACCCTACTTCATTGTTCTCTCTCCCTTTCGAGCCATCTTCATTCCTTTTAAACCACCTTTCTTCTCTCCTTTCATGCACTGACAGGTGGGGATGAGCTGCACACACAACTTAAGAACTGTATTTTTTATTTTTTGGAAGTTTCCAACTTACAGCGTCAAAGTGTCAAGCCACTTTTCAGTTTAAATGAAAGCTCACCCCTCCTGCAACGAGTAATACATACACCATCACCACACTGTGCAAGCAATTCTAACACAATTTTGTCAAGTAAACCAGGATTATCATCCACGTATTGCAGATAGGGCACGGAGGTTGAGACAAAAATAGTGGCTTGCGCAAGGCCACCCATGCACTTAGAGCTAAAATACATTTTGAATGAGAGACTTTACCAGTCATTGTCAAGTATTACACCACATTATTCTTCCCTGCCTACTATTCAGCACTAGTTCAGACTGTCTTTCAAGACAGAGAAACAGCTTCTAACTCTTTATCTAGGGACTGATGGACCTTCAGTCTTAAACTTTTCTGCCTATTCAAACTGTGCTCAATTAAACATTGTAATTAAAGCTCACAAAAATGATTGCATCTGTCAGTTTGTAAAGGGAAAGGCTAATAGAAGTCCTGTTTCTCCAGCACAGTGAGAAATCCAAGGAGGTGTTGCTGGACAGGAACTCCTCTTGAGAAGAGAGAAAGATGAGGTTGGAAGCAGTAGATGGAAGAACTGGGGTCTTATCTTTATAGATGACTTCAGAGAGGTGTTTCTCTAAGCAACATTCTATAAAAAGGCATCAGAATTGGAAAGGGCTTGATTGGAATGCTGAGCTCACACCAATGAGTAGACAATGAAAGGGTATAAAAAATATATTACTGCATGTATTGGAAGGGAGGAGCATACTCAACAGTGCTTGATGCACAAAATGGGGAAATCAGCTGTCAATGGACAGTTTGGTCCAGCAGAGGTACCACACGGAGGCCTCCCTGGGCCCTCTTTTTCTTTTTCCAATATAGGCCTGACTCATCAAGAACAACCAAGTAACTGGGTCCACCTGCCATTTTGATTTCCCACAGTGCCCAGGACTGTTGCTACATTAGTTGTCCAAAATTAATACAGCAGCTGGGTTCACTGATGGAGGAGGGGTTCCATCAAAGGGAACATCACCTTGGGAGATTAGCTAATTACAACTAATGTGTCGCTTACAACTGATCCCTTTCGTAAAATAAAAATAGCAGAACTAAGTTAACACCTTCTTGTTGTTGTTCTTCTTCTTGCTGTTTGCTATCAGGATGATTTTGATTTATAGTAATGTTATGAATGAAAGGCCCCAAAGAGGAAGTTCACTCCACTAGCGCTGAGGCCAACTGCATAGTAAATGTAACTCTCCAAGCTGTCTGCCTAGAGCAGTCTTGGACTTATTGGAGGCATCCTTAACTGCCTGTTGTTGTTTTTGTTGTTGTGTGCCTTCAGGTCATTTCACTTATGGTGACTCTAAGGTGAACCTATCACAGAGTTTTCTGGGGGCTGAGAGTGTGGGATGCACTTAGGCTCATCCAGTCGGTTTCCATGGCAGAGCAGGAAATTGAGCCCTGGATTCCAGGGACATAATCCAATGCTCAAATCACTACATCATGCTGGCTCTCATTACCTGCTCTTATTTGATTTGCCCACGCACTTCATATGCGTTGAGGAATCTTCATTCCAACTCATGAGTTTCACATCATTTCATTTCTTTTGAGCATCACAGAAGTTTAGTGTTTTGCAACGGTACAAGGACTTTCCAGCATTTTCTCCAATTGCAGATGAAATCATACCAGACATTTTCTTGCCCTGAAGTCCATCAAGAACAAAGTATTTGCTTTTGATAGAGTAAAATATTTATCAAACACGTTTTTGAAAGAAATGTGTGCACACATCTGACTAAGCAGAGAGACATATAGATTTATTTATTTATTTGTTTGTTTGTTTGTTTGTTTGTTTGATCAGAGCCTTGGATCTAAAATCCTGACAGAGGCAAAAATGATCCATTATTTATTAAAATTAATTTATAATTTATTTTTTGAATTCACAAGATTTTGCTTTAAAAAAGTACTTTCAACAAAAACATTTTTAATACTTCAGAAGGAAGCAGTTGGCAGACCAATATGGATTTGGTTTCCATTAACAGAACCTTAAAATTTCATACATGGGGATAATATTTACCTGGGGATGGGAAGGAGGTGCATTTCTTCCATAAACGCTCCTATACACAAGAGCAAAACCAGAGCAGTCCCATGTGACGCATCAGTTACTGAGCTGGACAAACACATACATAAACCAACACATCAGCTTAGAAACTTCTCCTTGATATGCTAATATTGCATATATAAGGAATAACTTATATGGCAATGGGGAGAGATTCAAGCACTCAGGCTTCCATATACAATGAAGCAGTCAGGTGTGCTTGCACGCCACATAACTGACAATACCCACAGCCTCGGTTTATATAGTGCACGTCTCATAAGGCGGGGATGGGGGACTTAAGGTACTAGAGCTGAATCCACCTTATTTGGAGCCTTCTCAGACTATCAAATCCCCCTCCCACAATTTCATCATGTGGTTCCCAGATTTTCTATAGCTTCCTTTGCTGGAAAGTGTGTGCATGCAGCTGCTAACAATTCTGATTAATGAGTAAAGACACCAATGGCTAAAGAAGCAAACTGGGACTTTATTAAAAGAACTCTATTAAATATAGGCAAGGCCTCTCCAAGGCCATGCCCTCCAACTGTCCCAGTTTGGCAGGGACACTCCCAATTAATCCCCTGTCATTCCAATATTTCAGCTGCTATTAAAATGTTCCAGTGCCTCTCTCCTCCTCTCTCATTCTCCCTTTGTCCTCGGCTTACTTTAATTGATGTAAACTAAGTAGTTTGCACTCAACTCAGTGGAGAAGAGAGAAGAGGAGATGAGAGGGAGGGGCAGGATCTTGCCTGAGAATGACTTTACTTATTTATTGGGAAATATTTATATATGAGCTGTACCCAAAAATTCAAAAGTGATATATGTGGGGATAAGGAGTATACTTCAGAAACAGCTTCTGCAGAAAGTTTAGCAGAAATAATCTGCTTCAGTCTTCAGTACCTCCCTAGATGAGACTAATTGAAGGAGAAAAACTAGCAGGTAGCATCAAGTTACAAACTAAAGAACTTTTTGACTACACCTATACTTGAAGTACCTACCGTCTAATGAACTAACGAAAAGATTAGGCAAAAGGAAGAGCTCCAGTGAGCTTTGAACTCACCATGTTGTCCACTTAGGTCAAAGAAATGAAGGAAAGAGAGAAGAGGGGGGGGCTTGTTATATGACCACAGACCCTAGAAGTTTCTCAGGTCACTTGGTTTAGCTGCTTAGATACACAAAGTGTTTGTGGTCACACATTGCAATAGACAGGTAAGCAAACGGACAAACCACAGCTAAAGAACTCAGGCTGGGTATAGGCATGCCGGCGGTCCTATGCCATCTGAAGTCCCCAATTGTTCTACCAGCCATGAAAGGCGGATGAGAAAGCATGCTTGATTCTCCAATATATATATCAATAAAATACAAAAAGTACATAATATCTGAATACATAAAAATTAGCATACATTCTTCAGAAGGTCCATGAAACAGAAGGAAGGAGGAGGCAGGGCTTGCTAAAATAAGTATGGTTTTAACATCCACTGACAAGTGAAAGAAAAACACCAACTAAGAAGCACTTCCAAGAATAAGAAACCTGGTTCCTTTAGCAGAACAATCACACTGATAGAAACTATGCTTGAAACGCCCATGAAACAAAGAACATACAAAGGCTATCCTTTCTTGTATACTGAAGATTGCAGCCATCTCTCTTGCACGACAAAAGGTCAGTTGCAAAACTAGATGCACTGCTGGAGCCCTTCTGTGTGAGATTGCAAGGTTTACTTCTCCATTATCCTAAATAGAGGAGCCTTTTGAAATGGCTTGAGACCTATTAGATCACAGTTTTATATTCTTCACAACACAGATGCACACACTTTCCAAAACTGTGGTTATATTATATTTCTAACAACACCAAGCAGAATCTATTTTCTTCCACGGACCTGGGGAAAAAATGTTTTCTCAAAGGACGTGGAGGGAGGAATAAGCTATTGATTTTGTTTAGGGTCAGAATAAAATATCATTGGAGTGGGTCTTGAAATCCCCAGCCACAGATTATTTCTCGAGCGACAGGTTTAGGTTAAGGAAGCCGCATTTTTGCCCCTAGTGATATAAAACAAAACGAATGCAATATGGTGGTTCATTTTTGATCTCTCCCTCTTTCTTTTTCATGCTCCATCATTACACTGGCTCTACCCAGATTTTAACAGAAATTCCTCCATCTCCCTCCCATTGCCTTTTTCAATGTCATCCGAGGGCCAAACTTCTCTAATGTTCACACCACTATTTTTAGAGCTGTAGGCAAGCCTTACTAAGGAAAGTAATGTGTTTTCCTAAGGAACATTTAATGACAAGGATCTGTGATCTGTTCTGAGTCCAAATAAATGCACTTTTCCAAGGCAGTTTTCCCAGAGTGCTTTAACTTTCAAGGACCCACTCTGAAGCCATGAGGTGCGAAAGTAGGCTGCTCTTCCACTGCCACTGTACGTTGCCTCCAATGCCACCTGAAGGGTTTCAAGCTCTCAGGACCTGGGGCTGAGTCTCCAGTTTCCATGCATCATCTCCAGGACAAGGAGCAATGGATTCAAACTACAGGAAAGAAGATTCCACCTGAACCTCAGGAAGAACTTCCTGACAGTCAGGGCTGTCCAGCAGTGGAAGATGCTGCCTCGGAGTGTAGTGGAGTCTCCTTCTTTGGAGGTTTTTAAGCAGAGGCTGGATGGCCATCTGTCGGGAGTGCTTTGGGGGTGTTCCTGCATGGCAGGGGGTTGGATTGGATGGCCCATGTGGTCTCTTCCAACCCTACATTTCTATGATTCTATTATTCTATCTCCAGATTGGAGATGCAGGCACAGATTCTCCAGTTTTGGTGGACCAGGGAAGAAGAAAAAGCTATGTGGAAATCTTCAACTCAGCTGTTAAAGCAACAGTTTACTACAGTTTGCAAAGCTTATTTGATCTGCTACTGCAGCTTGTAAAGAGTCTTGGGTGTTGTCTCTGTATTTACTTTGTTAGCTTCATCTTTCCTTCTCGGTTGTTGTGGTGCCAGGGCTCACCCTCCACTTTTCTCTGCATCTACCTTCTGGCTAGAAGCAAGTGTCTGTATGTGTCTGTCAAGTTACAGCAGTCCCATGTAATTCATAGGGTTTTCTTAGGCGAAGAATACTCAGAGGTGGTTTGGCCAGTCTCTTCCTCTGAAATATAGCCTATGGCACCTAGTAATGTTGGTGATCTCTCATCCAAATGGTAACCAGGGCTGACCATGCTTAGTTCCCAAGATTAGACAAGATCTGAAGCCTTTAGGGTAGTTACACTAGTTTAAACACTATTTACCCCATCTCTCTATGTAAGTGAGAAGGAATAACCCCTCGTTTCACCTTGATCTGGGAACAGCCCCTTTAACTAAGATTTGCATCTTTAATTTCCAAACAGAAACATATATTCTCTCTGTGTGTATGAATGAAATGTTGTGAACAACTGGGGTTGGTACTTAATGTCTGACACTTAAATACAAGAGTCTTTTGCTTGATCATAGTTATTGGCCCTAAAACCTCAGGACCTTCAATGGTCCTGAACTGGCAACACTAGCCACACATTATGGGGAAATTATACCAGCCATCAGCATCTCAACCAGTGTGCATGTGTGTGCATGCACACATGTGTGCATCCATGCATATCTGCATGCTTCAACTAAAAACATTTCATATGACTTTAGTGGTGCATGTGCAGTGGGATCCACTTCCACTTGATAGTCCAGGGCCTGTCCCAGCCTGGATCTGGGAGTATGCACGAAGGCATATACCTGTCTAGGCAGAACAAGATAGCTATCAGTTTGCTAGGATCAGTGAGAGATCCTTAAGATGTTCATCAGTCCCTTTTTCTGGGAATTAGGGTGGTGTTGAAGCACTGAAACCTGCTGAGATGTGAAAAGTTTCAGGATTCTTATCTCAGCAGTGTGTGAAGGGCAAAATAGGAGGGGGGAATGAAGAAGAACTTTTCAGGTTTGACAGTACACTGTACTACTTCTGGTTGCTTGGTAAATCACTACACAAACAAATGTATAGCAAAGGCAGAGAGACTCAGATATTTGATCTGATCTTTTACTGCTTTCCTGCTGTTTTGGTGGGAGACCCTCTGCTTGATAAAGAAGGTTGCCTAGACAAAGGAAGGAGTTTGCTTTAGGACTCTGACAACACATATAAACAGACTCCTTGAGGGATGTGAAAACTGGCTTGGTTCTTCTCTCAAGACTGTGCTTTGATTGCAGTAGTTTGGAGGCACCCCAGCAGTGTTTGGTTTTAGCAGAATGGTATCTTTTTACAAATGAACAAAAGAGGCAGAAGCCAAGTGCACATATATCTATATCTCTAAAGAGCATAAAGGAGAAGTTCCATCACTCTTTTCCTAACATGGCAGGGTGCCATCACAAGTTTGATCCTTTTCGTATAATGGAGACTGTGGCTGGAACACGAAAATATGATTAGGTATAGGTTCCATGTTATGTTGACTGATATGGAATGAGATCTTAGCTCTGCCACTTAAACTGACTTTATTCTCCACCCCACCAGTCCCAGTAAACACCAACTACCACTGCCATATTGTACTTGGGACTTCAGGAAGTTAGCCTCACTAGCTAACTTTCTGGGAAACTGATGTTTTTAACTGACCATAAACAGCAAGTTGGCCAAAACAGCTAATGAAATTCTAGACTGCATCAATAGAATTGGAGTGTCCAAATCTATTCAGATTTAGTCAGGCCTCACCTGCAATACCAAGTCCAGTTCTGGGCATCACAGTTCAAGAAGGATATTTACAAGCTGGAGTGTGTCTAGAGAAGGGTTGCCAAGATGATCAAAGATCTGGAAACCAAACTCTGCGAGGAACACTATGGGGGGGGTGCATATGTCTACCTTGGAGAAGAGAAGACTAAGAAGTGACAAATTTAAATATCTGAAGGAGCATCATGTTGAAGATGGTATGAGCTTGTTTTTGTTTTTGTTTTTTCTGTTCCAGAGACTAGAATGAAAACCAATGGATTCAAATTACAAGAAAAGAGATTCTATCTACACATTAGGAAGAACTGTTCAACCATGGAATAGACTGCCTTAAAGGATGGTAGTCTCCTTTGGAAATCTTTAAACAGAGGTAAGATGGCATTTTTCAGGAGAACTTTAGTTGTGTGTTCCTGCAGGGTGAGGATTCAGACTAGGTGGCCCTTGCAACCCCTACCAGTTAGAAGATTGTTTGATTCTATTTTTCTAATTTATCCTCATGATGGCTAATACTTTGTTAGAGTGCCTACAACACTTGGGAAAGCAAATATGCTCCCTTAGTTTACCATGTTTCCTGAAGGCTAGACAACATTTGGTCCTCCAAATGTTTTGGACTTCAGCTCCTGGAATCCATGACTATTGGTCTAGCTGGCTGGGTCTTTTGGGAGATGAAGTCTCAAAACGACTCAAGGACCATAGTTTGGGAACCACTGATCCAGAGTAATCCAAAGAACCATTTTAGACATGCTGAAGGGCACTGCAATCGCTTTCTCCCTGAAGCAGCACTCAGCCTATTTCTACCTCACCTGTTTGACCTAACGCAAACAGCTATCTAAACTCCCTCTAGGTTTTAAACTGTTTGCTCTGTAGTGTAATGAGTCTGAGGTTCAAGAAACACTAATGTTGTGAACTAGCTGTGTGGAACTTAGCTATTATATGGAAAGAGAGAAGATGTTATGCAAAGCCATGCAACTTCAAGTAAAACTTTGCTGCACTTGACTCCAGTGCTCCTAGCCATGTTTCCACTTGGCATCACTGGACTATGTGTAAACCAAGCATCAGCAATTTTGCAACTATGTACTCTATCTCCAGAACTTTTCAGTCTTCAATTACCTTTCCAAGGAGTTAGAACATTAATTGCCATTTAAATGCATAAGCAGTTTTGTTCCAACTGCTTCTCTCTCTTCTCTCTCTCTCTCCGACTGTGCCCAGGCTGGTGAGCAAGAATAATATTTGCTTTAAACACAAATCATCTCTTTATAAATACAGAACAGGCAAGACTTTTTCTCCCTTTCTAAATGGGAAGCCAGATGGCTCTTCTACCCCTGAAGGGGTTTCACTCCATAGCGTCATGTTTTGCGAGTGATACAAGAGTGAAACATTTGGACTCCAGCCATTCTAGGTGCACGTCTTTCCTTTTTTTAATTTCCATCGACTTAGCTTTATGGCTATATTGGCACAACAGCAGTCCAAAAATGTCTACGAATCACTTGTCCCATTTAAATATAGAATAACATATATCACACCAATCCAACTGATGAGCCAGTTTCATCCAGACCATTTCTGAAGAGAATAAGTGGTTTCTTCTGTCACAAATCTTGTAACTCCCCACACACACATTATTAAGAAGGCAAAGAGTAGTGCAGAAATAGGTCTCCAGCACAGCCACTAAGGTAAAAAAACTGATGAGCAATCAAAACTGTATTAGGCATAAAACATGTTTAATTTTTAGTCCATGCCAAGGCTAAGTGTCTCCAATGCTTAGAAGCCTCCTTACAGTTCACCAAATAAACAATAAAACAGTTGACATTAAAGTCTAGATCCTAAGAAAAACTATGGTCAAATTATCCATGACTTTAAATTGGTCTGCACTGGAGCCACAATATACTTTTTTCATACATCACCAGTTTTTTTTAAAAAAATTCTGCTTAGCAATAATGCCTTGATAAGTTTTTTTTCCCTTAAAAACCCTAACAAACGCATAAAATTACCATTTTCTGCATTGTGAGCATTTGAATTTGCCTTATACAAAACCATGCAATTGTCTATGTGTTACTCTGACTGATTTTTTGCTCTTTGGGTCTTCCTAGCTTTGAGATTCAAGACCTCTAGTGGAATACACCATTACAAAGACTGACCTAGGGACCTCCTCCATGTGTTTTACCACAGACTAATGTTCCACTCCACCTCATTTCGCCTGACTTTTCAAATGAAACATTATGAAAAATAGAGATTAGAAAAGTAGGCTGAGCAGTTACACTGGGATAATGTAGAATTACACACTCATAACTGTTTCATGGTTCATGAAGTGTATAAGGACGATGAAAGCTCCTTGGAGAACCAGTGTGGCATAGTTGATTGAGTGTTGGACTATGACCCTGGAAATTAGGGTTCAATTCCCCTCTTGGCCATGGAAACCCACTGGCTGACCCTGGGTGTGTCACATACTCTCCTCCTCAGGAAACCCCATGAGAGGTTCAAGTCAGAAATGACTTGAAGGCATACAACAATAACTACAATGAAAGTCCCCCAATCCTCACTTACTTGGCAGCAGTCACTGCAGTTGTCAGAATTCTCTTCCCTTGTTGTTTAGGAAGCAGTTGTCTAATGTTCCCACCATCCCTCTTGTGCAAATAATCTCTTGCACAAGTGAGAATTGTGACAGGGGTCCTGCTTCTGGCTGTTGCACTGGAGATTGTTCACAGGAGGGAGTGGAAATGTTAGTTGGATGCTTCCTGATCAGAAGGGAAAAAGATCCTCATTGTTTGCAGTGGTTGCAGACTGGGACGTGATTTAATGCATAGCACTGTAACTACACATTTGTACCTCCCCATCAGGATTTTGGTCATTACTTTTTCTTTTTTCTTTTTTTGTACTAGAGGTCCCAGCATCACGTAGCCTGTGTGACAGCAGCTGAAAGATACATTTTTGAATGGTAGTAAGACTGCAAATCTTTTGTTTTTTTAAAAAAAATCTGGAATCAATAATGTTAGGGTTAGTTCCATCCCACAACTGTCACTGCTCCTGCTAGTATTGAAAGAATCAGTCTCTCTCTTGTCCAGATCAATTTCACGTACATGCTGTCATAGGTCCATTCTATTCAATTTCTAGATCAATCTGCAATTTAAATGCACACAAACTTACATTTCTTTCAGTATGTAATTGTCCCTATGTCATTTCTGCATGTGTTTCCCTAATGGACATATTCCCTGCATGCAAACTTCCCTAGTACGTTCATTTTTTTTTCCAGACAGTTTTGAGCTGATAACTGCACTGAAAAATTCATAGACCCAAATTTAGACCAAATGCTAAAAAAATTATCCTATCTGATAACTCTCTGCTCTGCAAATATTGATCACAAGAAAATGAAAACTGGGGTGTATTCTCTTTGGGCAGCTAGTTGAAAATTAGTAGAGAAGGGTATCCCTTTTGGTCATATATGCAAATAATGTACACAGAACAAGGATCTGCAAAGCAATGGATATGGAGACATCTTCACCTTTTTCCTTTCTAGCTGATTTCCATATTTTGTTCTCTCTTTCTACATTAAAGAGAAAGCTCAGTGCTTGCTTTGAATTCTTAATGTGACTGAATCCTTCTTGCTACTTACTTTGTTTTGCTATGCAGTACATACAATTACACATCTCTAATCCCCAAATCCTCCCCTGACACCACAGCACGTGCCAAACCAGAGCTGTCAGCTGCTGTTGTATTAGTAGTCTTCAGGGAGTAACATACTTCATGCAACATCTCACCTGCTTGCTATACTTTTTGTAAATGTAAGGAAGCTGCTTTATAGCAGGATCAGACCACTGGGCCATCCAGTTTCAGTACTGGCTGCACTGGCTGGCTGTGACACTCCAACCTTCCTGGCAAGTGTATTTCCTTATCCTATCTGGATGTACTATGGACTGAACCTACGAGCTTTTCAAAGCAAAGCATATGTTCTACCATTTCTTATCTCCCAGTACTCGGATGGGGGGATTTTGCCCTTCCCTCTCCATCTGAGAGGTAGGCACTGGTTTTTTGTGTTTCTGTTGGTTGCACTGGCCTATTTAAATTGGCACGGCCCTCTCATCATATTCTTTTGATGTGAGCTGCCCCATATGCACTCTTCTTTTGGTGTAGGATGGGATCTTCTGGTTGTTTTTTAAGGGGTTTTGTAAAATTGTTTGTTGTTGCTGCTGTTGTGACCTAGTTGGCTATGGACACATTTTCTTTGCCTATTCTTTTCTATAACTGTTGTTGGGGGTTATGTTGCATTATTGTCACTTCTGGTGTGCTGTGGGCATTCAAGTTAATGGTATGCTGCCCTGGTGAGATTCCTGAATCACTATCTGTTAAAGAGATCTTATTCATGTGCCTCTCATTGCCTCCCAGGCTTGAAGAGGGGAGATACCTTGTCTCAACCAAGAGGACAGAGACACCTGAGACCATCTGCTCCCATTCATGAGGAACTGGAGTTGACTAACCAAGCAGCTTCATCTTGCTTGGTTCTTAGTTGGAAGGAACTCTGGTTTGACCAGGCCCCTGTCTTTAGAGTGTCCGCATCTCCAATTTGACTACCTATTGTAGATTTTGCATTTAGTAAAGCTGTGGTGTTGTTTGTACCCCTATAGTTGCCCAGTATCCTTAATCCAGTGGGGCAGCAAGTTATTAGATCCTTCCTCTTTAAACTACCCATTAATATTTCCACAAATTTCAGAGGAAGCAATGTGTCAGAGCCTGAAACAAAGAAGGTTGCCACCATGGAGCAGCTTCATGGAATGACCATTTCCAAAGCTAAACAGTAATGATGGGAAGGAAACACACTTGCTGGCCTTTGCAAAGGTAACCATACTACCCTGAACATATCTGATCTCATCTGATTTTGGAAGGTGTTCAAGCTTTGAACTCATTCGTACTTGGATGGAAGGACAGCAGTGAATAACAAGGATCTCTAGGTACAGCTAGGAAAGAATCCTACCTGAAACCCTGGAGAACCACTCCTAAGCAATGTAAACAGTTCTGAGCTGGATGGACCAGTGGTCAGTGTCCGGCAAGATCCTCAGTTCCCATAAGCCCATCAAAACAATCCAATATTTCAAAGGAAAAATAGGTTTGTACAATACAAAGGCAACAGCAGAGATAACAGTCCTTTGAAGGCCAAGACTTTAAACAAAGCCATGTGCATGAATCCCAGTTTTTCCCAAATAGACAGAAACATCTCCTTAAGCTATTCAGAGTTGAAGGACAGACTTGAAATTTCAGCTGAAATGAACAGGCACTTTAAAGAACTGGGATGGTATGGAATAAAGTTCCCTAACGGAGGCTCACAAGGATCTTTTCCTTTCTTTTAAAGCTATAAGCCTGGATTCAGATAAAGCTTGTTGAAATTTTCATTCTGACCGAAAGCAGTCTCAGTCACGATGATTAACTCCTCCCATCAGCTTTAGGGGGATATAAATTCCACTAACTTAGACCAATCCTGTACCAGATTTCCTGGAGGTGAGAAGCCTTGAAGTCAAAGAAACTTGCATCTCAGTAGATGTGCATAAAGCTGCATTATTAGTGTCTATCAGCCCAAAAACAACAACAAATACCTGTTAGATACCCAAAGTTTGGGTAAACACATATATCCAATGTGATATATGTCATCCTATGGCAACAATGCCTTTCTACATTTTACATTGGACAAACAGGACAGTCTGTACATAAGAGGATTAATGGACATAAATCTGGCGTTAGAAATGGCAGTACCCAAAAACCAGCTGCAGGACCTTTCAACCTTCCTGGACATACAGTAAGGGATTTACAGGTCATGGTTCTTGCACAAGGAAATTACAAAGGGAGAGTAGAAAGAGTCTTGTTTTCCTCTGAGAAAGCATCATTTGCACAAATTTATCCACTGGGTTTCCATGGATGAGCAGGGAGTCAGCCCCTGATCTCCCAGACTCCTAGTGTAACATTCAAACCATAAGACCATGCTGGATCTGTGAAAACAATTGGCAGACAGTCACCAAGAGAGCTATAGGGATAACACTGTATGGGGGGGGGTCTTGAAAGCTTGCAGAGTTATATTTTGGGCATTCCTCTAAGCTTGTTTGTTGTTCTTAAAACAGATCAATAAGATGAAGAAAATGGAGAACACTAGACTAGACGGCCCCTTGTGTGTTACAGCAATCCAGTTCTTCTGCTGGTACTGCATATGGTAAAGACATTACTTATGGTAATGTCTGCTGGCAGGAACCAGCAATGTCAATAGCTCTACCACTTGTACTGTACCAACCAATATAGGGCAAAGCTTTAAAAGCTTTAGCTCAGACTGGATTTTCCTTCTGGCTAGTCAAGCTTAAAAACATTGCATATTCATTCTCAATGTTCTGAACATCCACTATAAACACTGAATGCAATACACGGCAGAGGGCCTGGGGGACAAGACAGTGCACAAATTGCTGCTTGATGCATTGAGTCATCTCTCTCTGCATGTAGTGGCCAAGAGAGAGCCCTGTGGAATGTTTTGAAAGATTCTCAGAACCCATCCGTACGATGACTCATCAAGGTCAAAATGGAAAGCAACAGTTGATGGGTTGGTTTTGCACTCTAGAAATAATTTGTTCTCTCCACAGATGAGCTCATCATCAGAACACAGAAAAATCCAAGTTAATGTCACTTGCCTTGCGTCATCTATACTAGAAACAGTAGGCTGCTGTTAAGCTCAAGGTGGCAGCTTTGTTTGTATTGGCAATGCTGGTAAAAGCAGAGCTGTATTAACAAGAGTGCTTTTGCGCAGTTAAAGCTAGTGCACCAACTGTACCTATGCCTGATAAGCCAGATATAACCATGGTGATACATGCCTTGGTTGCATCCTATTTAGATTACTGTAATATACTCAGAAATTATAGTCAGTCCAAAGAGCTGCAGCCAGGTCAGTCCAAAGAGCTGCAGCCAACCGGGGCTGCCTACGGTGAGTGCACATCTCCATTGTTGCCATAGCTCCAGTGGTTGCTGACCCATTACTGGGCACAATTCAAAGTACTGGTTTTGACCAATTAAGCGCTATATGGGCCATTTCAGCACTAGCGCTATGATTCCACTTGCAACATCCTATGGAATCCTGGGGTTTGCAGTTTTGGGAGGGGCCAGCCGGTTGGTACTGTTTTTAATGTATTTTAATATATTTAACATTTTTAATGTTTAATATTTTTTACTTCATACATTGTTTAATTCTTCTTTTAAATTTTAACATTTATACTTTTATGCGTTAACTTGTACTCTTTTAATGTCAGCTGCCTTGAGTCTCATTGTTGGGGGAAAGGCAGGATACAAATTTCTCCCACTGGGGGAGAAAACAAATATTCCTTCTGCAGTATTCTTCCTGTATTTGAATGTCTTACATTGTCATGGAGGAATTATTCAGAAAAGAAAAACACATGCTTTTTGTACAAAATTTAAAACTTTTCTGTGCAGAGAAAAGAGTTCCTGTGTAGGAAACAGCATTTTGTTTGTTTCAGTCAGGAAACCTCTTTTCCATTCAATAAATAAGCTTTCTGTATAACAAACAATTTCTGCACAAGAACTCGATTTTTATGCACATAAAATGGGGTGGGAGGAAAGGTTACATAAAAAGGCAATGTGTCATTCTCCACAGAATCTTTTTTTTTTTTTACAGAACTTCGGGCTGTTCAAATACCAGGAAAAAATACGTACAACATTCTTATTATTCTTCCCCAGGGGGTTGCCCAACTGTGGAGAAATCTGTTTTTTGACTTAGAATGAATTTTTATGAATATTCTTTCCATCCCTATCTGGATTTTTCCCCCAATTTTTATGTAGCTTTGCTGCAATTAACATACATAAAAGTTGTTACATCAGTAAAGTATCTGACTAACAACAAGAAAAGAAACAAGCTAAATGGAGAAAACTGGTAACTAAAATAGATCAAAGAACACAAAGCCAAAATATCTGGAACACGAGTTTTAGCTACATTGAAATATTTCGAACTGATTGCACAAACAATTGTCCAGAGTCAGAAGAAACTACTGCGATACTTCTATACCAAACATCAACACATCGTATTTTTCTAATGCTAGTTTAACATTGTGAGGATTTTAATTACTCTATCTAGAAGCAGGTTACATTACCTAATGGGGAAAAAAACCAGAATATTTCTGCACTTAGAAAGTATTCATGCACACTGCGTGTGTTCTTGGCTTTATATAGAAATAAACACACACTCACACATGCTTTCCCTTCCTAGGGCTGTGCATTGCTTTGCTTTGTACAGTCCACCCTCTGAACAAAGCTGACACGGGCGTCTTATGAATTTCTATAATGCTGTAAGACAGGGAGCAGCCCTCTCCAGAAGACATAGCAAAGATATAAACAGATAATCAAGAGCAAATAAAAGGCAGAAGAACCAAGCAAGAGGAGTGGAGGCCAAATGATGGATAGAATTCACCAGCAGACTCATTCAGCATCCTTGGTTTTGCATGTTGTGCCCGTAGGAGAAACATTATTTTATCTCCCTCTCCGCTGTTCCTTCTCTCCTGCAGACGTCCCTCGCTCATTCTTTCCTCCAGTATCAAAGAGTGTGCAAATCCTCGTCTACAGCAGCTCCAACTGTCAGAGGGGCTGCTAATGTCACTAATCACCAGTGGGAGACTGAGCTATCTTCACCACACAGCAGGGGATGGGAAGAGATAGGCGCAGGGGCATTTCACCAGGGCCAGATCTCCCCTCTGGGGCTGGCCGGCCCCACCTCCTAGGTGAACGGCAATGCTGATACTGTGCCAGACCTCTTTCTCACTCCCCCTCCCTCTGGTTAAGAAAATAAAAGAGACATCAATTTCCAGAGCTCAGTGTGAAAATCTGACCTTAACCTTTGAAAATATAATTTATTCAAGGCTTTCTATTATTGCAGAGTCTGTGCAGGTATGGGAGGGGGGTAGGATTATGAAGAGGTCACAGCTTGAACAATAACAACAAGAATAATCATAAATAGGAAGGGCAGAGCAGCATCTCAAAGAAGTTTCATTCGCTAGGATGGATTCTCTCTAACCAAGGTGTGCGGAAGGAAAAGAGAAGGTGGGAGGGAAAGATAAGTGAAAGGAAGCCGGGTAGGGAACGCTCGCTAACACAATGGTAGGCTGGAAGGCATTTTCTGAGGTTTCAATTTTGCAAAGCAGGGAAAAGGCACGTTATCAAAACTGTCAGGGCGCAAGCGAGCTCTTAATTGCTAGCGCTAGTTTGGTGAGGCCATCTTGCGCACCGTTTACACAATCAGTCATTCAGACAACTGTCAATTTTTATTTATTTATTTATTTATTTTCTGGAAAGGGAGGCTTTTAATCTTAGATGTTTCTTGATTTTTTTTTAAAAAAACTAATCAAAACAATCAAAAGAAGAAGAAGAGACATGAACAATTCCAAGAAAGTTGGGGCAGAGGGGCAGAAGGAGAAAGACCATGAAATATGTCAGGTAACTGATTCCTATAACTTGACCAGAAGTTCCAAAATTAATGTTTTGCTGATGCATAGAATAAGAGTTGAAAGGGGTCTCGTGGGCCATCAGGTCCAATCCACTGCTCAATGCAGGATCTCCAGCTAAAGCATTTCCACCATGTAGCTGTTCTGCCCCTTTCTAAAGACATCTAGAAAAGGAGACCCAACCCTAGGCAGCTGGTTTCATTGCCAAAACAATATTACTGTCAAGACATTCTTTTTAATGTCTAATCAAGATCTACCCTCTTGTAACTTCAAACCCTTAGACCTAGTTCTACCCTCTGAGGCAGCAGAGAACAAGCCTGCACCCTCCTCTTTGTAGCAGCCCTTGAGGTATTTAAAAAGTGTGGTCATGTCTCCACTCAGTCTCCTCTTCACCAAGCAGAACATGCCCAGCTCCTTCAACCTCTCCTCTTTTGTTTTGTTCTCCATACCTCTTATCAGTCCTCATGGCCCTTCTCTCAACCTGCTCCAACTTGTCTATATCCTTCTTAAAATGAAACTATATATTGGTACAAAAAACTGTTTTGAATTGGAAAGCATGAATAAAATGGAGGAAGAAGGAGAGGGTGAGGAATTGTTGATATTGTTGAAGAAGAGATTGTGTCTATCTTTTGAATGTTAATATCTTGCTCTTGTTTCACTAGACTAGTGCTCCACCGTCTCCAACCAACTGTCCTCTTGTTTGTAATAGTTAATGTGTTTTAGAGGTTTTTAGATGGGTTGGTGGGTGGGGAGGATGGGTTATGTTTTAATTGCTTTAATTGTATTTGATGTAGTGTTGTAGTACCGCCTCGATCCGTCGGGAGAGGCGGGATATTATTATTATTATTATTATTATTATTATTATTATTATTATTATTATTATTCCTGGTTTGTTTGTTTGTTTGGTTGGTTGGTTGGTTTCGTTTTTCCCCCTTTCTTTTATAACTGGTCTGCGGCTGTAATATAACATATTGAGTAACATAATGGACCTTACCTATTGAATCCATAGAATTTGCTTGTGTGTTTTCTCACCATGCACCAATTGATTCTGTGGGGATACTCTATTTGTGACTACTAATAACATCCCAGCCATAGCGATTATTTGCCATGTAGGGAGGGCCTTTCAGCCAGAGTATTCCAATAACTCATTAGGCCACAAACCCCAGAGTTCCATAGGGTGGATCCCCGACAGTTCAAGTGGAATAATAGTGCTATATCTGTGTAGTCTGAATGGGCCCTGGGATACCACAGAATTCACAGTCATCCTAAGAATTTAGTGGGACCAATCTACTAACCAGATGCATTCTTTGACGCTCTAGCAAGTGGGGCTTGACACCTGCACAGTCGCAGTTTAAACAGATGCTAACAACCCACTCTCTCATTCCTCACAACACAGCAAACTGAAAAGCGAGTGGGGGGGGAAGAATTTAAAGAACTTCACAAGAGGTGATGGAAGAGAGGGGCTTTTTCAGCTGCTGGTGTTGTGAACCCAATTAAGTATATTTTGAGGAAAGGGGTGTGTGTATATTAGGTCTTAATTAAGTAGTGTTAATTATAATCTATGTGATGTGCTTACTGCTTATCTGATAATTATGAGAAAGCCAATTTGGCTGGTGGCTTGTGACTAATTAAGTGGAATTAGTAATGATAATTATAGATTTAATTTCTGTTTGCCTTTATTAGTGAAAAGGGTAAACTTAACTTACTTAAGTGGGTGGGTTGAGGCTGAACTGGGGCAAAAAAGGAAGAGAGGAGAGCTCAGGTCAAGGAAATTACCATCTTTAGAGAGGTTAGAAGACTGCCAGTTAAAATTAAGAGAATGGGTACGTGTCTGTGTATGTAGCCATAATGTTGATGAATATGGTCTTAAAGATTTTCAGTAGCTATAGAAGTAAAAGTAAGATTGGACCACATACTACTAGATTTGAATATGAAGATTTTCCAACTTTGTCATCACAGAGATGTGTGTCATACCTAGATTGTACACTTTGGGTTTTTCATGAATTTAATGAGAGTTTTGGCAGGAGGATTTGAAAAATAACTGTACCAAAGAGCAAGGAGAAGAATGCTGGAGACCCGTTTCAGGTTATGATAGCCATAAGGAAATTAAGAAGATCTTATGAAAAATACAGGGGTCCATTTTTTAATACTGCAGATATTCATGCATTTAATAGCAAATACATTGAAGGGGAACCCTAACATGGGTTTGCATATGATAACCAAAAAATGGTTGCATCTCTGTTTCGTATTTATTCTTGTGCGAGGAAAATTCCTCCAAAGGAACACATTGACACTGTGAAGGTTACATAGATCCTTATCACACTACACTGTTATAGCTCTGTGTTCTACTTTAACTGCCATGATAACATCCTGTGGAATTCTGGGATTTGTCAACTTACGGCGATCCTAAGGCAAGACTATTGTGGGGTTTTCTGGGACTGGGAATGTATGATGTACCCAAGGTCAGCCAGTGGTTTCCAGTGGCTGAGCAGGGAACTGAACCCTGGTCTTTGGGGTCATACTCAAACCATTGCACCACACAGCTTTAAAACTATCACATTTATTATGATATAAATGTTCAAGATTTGCTGTTGCTGTGTACCTTCCAAGTTATTTCCAATTTATAGTGACCCTAAGGCAAACGTATCAGAGGGTTTTCTTGGCAAGATGTTTTTCAGAGGGGGGTTAAAACAGGGATGGGAATCATGTGTCTTCTAGATCTTGTTAGACTGTAATTGCAACATCCCTCACCGCTGGCTGTGGAAGCTGTGTTCGTGGCTCAGATGCAGGTTATTTGAGGGATCATACGCTTTCAGAAGAACCTGCCTGTCTTTTGAGAACTTCTAAGGAGGTCCTTTTTGCTGTCCCATCACCCTCACAGGGACACTTGGTAGGAGAATGGGAGAGGGCCTTCTCAATGGCTGCTCCCAAGCTCTGGAACTCCCTGCCCAGAGAGGCTAGACTGGCACCCTCCATGCTATCTTTCCAAACCCAAGTGAAGATCATTTCATTCTAGCAGGCCTTTGAGAACTGATAATTTATAGGGCATCAGCTGTGTATAGCGTGATCAATTTTTATTTGATGTTTTTAATTGCCAGAGTTTTAACTTTTTAATTGTTTTTAATAGTTTCACTGCTTATTCACTTGTGTATGCTAGGAATTTTTAAGTATGTTTATTTGAAGCAGCCTTGAGTCCTCAGCTGTGAAAAAATCAAGATACGAATATATGTAACAAGAATATTTGCAGCACCACATGATTCTTATCCCTAATTTCTATAGACTCACTGCAATAAATCTGCAAAACATTTCCTCTCCTGGTCTCAGGTCTTTCATGTTTTCAGCTACCTGTCCTGTTTAACTAGATATGCTATAGATTGGACCCCAAACATTCTGCATATAGAAACATATGCTCTAGTTCAATAGTATTCAGGCTTTCATTGTCTGGATATTTTGGACATCACCTGTCAGAACTTCTTACCCTTGGCAATGCTGGCTGGTGCATCCAGGTGCTGGATGTCTGAAACATCTGGGCTGCCCAGGGCTGAGAGCCATGCTCTAGTTTCTGTCCCTCTATGGCAGTGCAATGTTCAAATCTTCTTCCTCAGTGCTACTTATTTGAGGGGGAAGAAAATGCACCACAGGCAATAAATGACACAGCATCCTCCTGTTTCTATATTACACTGCACTTTCCACACATAATCAAACCAGAATCCTAAACGCTTTTAGAGTTAAATAATACATGGCCCTATATGGTCTAAATTACAAAGAACACTGCAGGATAGAGAAGGCATACAGGGAGCACATTAAACCCACCAGCTAGACATTTCCCTTTACGGCACAACAACATTTCCACAATCTAACCATAAAAGGACGAAGCAACCAAGGGTACCGTTCATCAGCAATAACAAGAGCAATGCAAGGGTTGTGTTCAGAAAGATGTGGACCACATTTGAAACTGGACAACCTTTGTAATGAATGCCTATGCATGATTATAGATTTCCACCAAAAAGAGATTTTGCTAAGATCAGAAGAGAGTGCAACTGTCCCACTTCACCTTCATCTTGTTACTGGAATTTCCCTTAAATATATTAATTGCAAGCTCCTCTCCATCCAGGTATCACAACAGCACTGATAAGTTATGAACCATAACATTTCAGGAGAGAGGGACATATCTAGCTGCCAAACTCAAATTGCTGGTATTCTCCAAGCTCCATCACAAAGTTTATTTCTGCAGTCAGTCCTCCACATTGCAGGTTTCACTCTTCGCAGATTTCATTATTCATGGATTATTTGCTACTGCCTCTGCTGCTGCCCTATACCAATTTTAATAGTGACTGCAAACCTTGTGAGACTGCAAGCAAGGCCTATGAGTCCCTATCAAGAATAGCATAGGGCAGCAAACCCACCAGCAACCTATGTCTGCCTGACAAAGGAACCTTGCTGCCTCAGAGGTGTCCACAGTAGGTTGAATATGCAGACCATACCTTTTTTCTGTGTTAAATATGGCGGCCTAGAGTTATTTGTGATTTTTCTACTTTTGGGAGGGCCCTGTGCCCTGACCCCAGTGAGTGTGGAGGGATGATTGTACTTTGGTCTGGGTGAGATCAAGATGCTTCTCCCACCTCACTTGTCCATTCTCTTACTGAATAAGGAATTTCTGTGGACATTTTCTAAATGTAGAGATTTTCCCAATATTTTTGAAAGATACTTATTTTTTAATGGTCCCCACTCCACTTTTTCCAGGAATTGCTTCATAAGTTTAGGAATGTACAGATTTTCCATTCACAAATCACATTCAGGCCACAATTTCTAGAAAGTCAGTATGTCTAAATATCCTAAAGGTTCCCATCTCATCTTGGAAGCTAAACAGAGTCAGCCTTGGTTAGTATTTGGATAGGAGACCACCAACAAATATTAGGGACTGTAGGATATATTTCAAGGAGAGGAACTGGCAAGTCATTTCTCAGTATTCTTTGCTTAAGAAAACCCTATGAAATTCAAGGGGGTCACCATAAGTGGACGGGTGACTTGAAGTCACAGACACGCACATGCTTACTTGCAAAATGTGAATCCAACTCATTTCTCACCCATCTATATATTTCCGTTCTGCTTAAGGCAACATACCTTCCAAATGTCCCAATTCAGCAGTGACAGTCCTGATTAATCCCCTGTCATCCCACTGCTTTTAAAATGTCCCAGTTTCTCTCTCTTCCTCCCACCTTCCCTCTTTTGTCCTCAGCTTACTTCAGGCACTGCAAATTGAGTTCAAAGTGCAAAAGGATTTTGCCCTCTGTTAGTACAGCAAAGAGAGAGGAGGAAAGGGCACATTCTTGCCCTTCCCTGCAGACTCAGGCAAACACAAACTTCTGCAACTTCTCCTAACTTGTGTGTTCTTCCTCGTTAATACCTTCTGCCATCTTGTCCACATTCTGATATTGCTTGGCCACATGCATCCTAGTTTTCATCCATGGGATGCTGGAAGGCGTGAGACTGAGATTAACATACAGTTCCCATCAAGCTCCTACTCCACTTATTTACATCAATAGCAAGGTTAGCAACTGCTCTAAAAAATGTGGTTTACATTCCTTCCAGGCTGCTTACAATCTCCTCCCCTCCTTGGTGCACTTCCACGCAAACAGCTCAAAAGTATGGGAAGGGACAGAACAAAACATGACTGCAAGACAGTGGAGGGAGGGGGAGAGAGAAGAGAGAAAGTACACTTGCATACAGGAGATAGATCAGGTGGAAATTTCGGGTCCTGGCCTTGACATCTTGGCAGATGTCATGTTAAGCTGTTTCTTTAGGTGCACCAAGATGCTGCCTTTTACAGGATGCATGTCACATTTTGTCCTGAAACCACAAGAAAACATTCTCTTTTCAATTTCAGGCAGGAGTGGGGAACCCTTGTGGGTCTCCAGAGGCAACTGCCCTAACAGCTTGTTGATGCAGCTAATGGTGAGGAATGATAGGAGCTGCAGTCTCACAGTATCTGGAGGTCCGTGCCATGCTTTGCTTTTCCTTTTTCTTCAGAAGAGAATGTTTCCAATTTCCAAGCCACTGTGTAACAAAGATGCATACAAAAGAGGACACAGGGGGTTGAAATATTTGAAGGAATTTCTTTAGAAATTCAATGTGCATTCAAATTATAGCTACAGTGGCTCTGCTTTTCTCTCTCCAAAGACACCCTGCTGCTGATGCCATTTCAACTTGTATTCTAAAAGCACATTTGGTTGCATTATTTAGGAGTGCAGATGAGCAGGATTGAGCACATTTGCTGAATCGTACATTTGTGATACTGAATTTATTTCCCCCCTGCCCCCACTCCCCAGACCACATTTAATTGATTCACTTCCTCTCCCCATAACACTTTGGGGATGAAAGGCACACACAGGTCATCTGATTCTGAAGAGATGTCAGCTTTATGTGCATAAACTGTTCCCTTCTTGCTACTTGAGGGGAAAAAGGTTTTTCAGTTTTGCCCTTCCTCGTGAACATCTGGTCAGCCTTTTGAAGCAGGGTTTCCAAAATTGTATCAGAGATGTACTTGGTTCATGCAGGCTTTCTGGACTGGTGGCTTGCCCATAAAATCATTCGCTTTGGACAAGACGGCCCTACCCACAAACAACTCCTTTAAGAAACCTATATTAAAGATGGGAACATAGAACCATAGAATTTTAGAAGTGGAAAGTGCCACAAGAGCCATCTAGTCTAAATCTTCTCCATGCAGGTATACATCATTCTAGCGCCCCTGAAAGATGCCCCTCCAACTTTTGTTTAAAAACCTCCAAAGATGGAGAGACCACCACCCTCTGTGGCAGCCTGTTCTACTGCTGAATAGTTCTTAATAGTAAATAAAATCTTCCTAATATTAAGGTGTGATCTATTTTCTTAGAATTTGAATCCAGCTCATTGGTCAGATCCAATCCATAGAGTTCCTCATCCAGTCCCTCCCAAGCCCCCACCCTCTTCCAGCACTTGCACTCAGAGAATAAATCCCTTCTTACTTCCAGATCATTGTGGGAGATTCCGTACGCTAGAGAAAGACAGGCTGTCTGTAGCACTGAGAGGGGAATCCTCACAGTTATCCCCAATGGCAGTGACAAGAGGTAACAGTGAGATTCGCAGTCACACAATTCAGCCAATACTTACAGAAGTTGTTTATCCAACCACTGGCTGAGCCCTGCTATGCACCATTTGACTTCCCAGGTGATGTGGAAAGCAGCCACTAAGCATCTCTGTCAGATTTTAGAAGAATAGTTCCTCCAAGTACCGGTCAAGTTCCCCCACCATTTCTTTTAAATGTAGAGAGACACATGGAGTTCTCTCTGTCTTTCAGCATGGAGAGAAAGGCAAAATGGGAGTTGGGACAGGAGCTTTGGGAGGGAGGGCTCCATCCACTCCCCATATCATCCCACCTGCCAGAGCATTCTTACAGGTACTTTGGCTTCCAGAACCAATCCAGTTCCCCACTCCTAACATATAGAATTCATATGTTTAATATAATAGGCACAATGGCTACTGTGTAATAAAACCATAGTCTTATCTTTGTAAGCTGTCCAGGACAAGATTCACACAAAACTGTAGACATTCCATTCCATTAGCTGGAACCGCATAAGCAGAAAATATGCCATAATTTATCAATTCTCCCTCATGTCCCCGTTTCTCTCTCCACCTTTCTCTTTCCCCTTCATCCATAGCTTACTTCAATTGCTGCAAACTGAGTTCAAACTGCAACAGTAGCTTGCATTCCGTAAAATGCAGAAAAGGGGGAGAGGAGAGGGGAAGTGAGAATCTTGCCCTTCCTAGTATGCTCAGGCAAAAGCAAACTGTTGCAGCTTCTCTTCACTTGCCTGCTCCTCTTTGTTAATACATTTTCCCATCTTAACCATATAGAATCATAGAATCATAGAAATGTAGAGTTGGAAGAGACCACACAGGCCACCCAGTCCAACCCCCTGCCATGCAGGAACACCCTCAAATCAATCCCGACAGATGGCCATCAAGCCTCTGCTTAAAAACCTCCAAGGAAGGAGACTCTACTACACTCTGAGGCAGCACATTCCACTGCCGGACAGCCCTGACTGTCTGGAAGTTCTTCCTGAGGTTCAGGTGGAATCTCCTTTCCTGCAGCTTGAATCCATTGCTCCTTGTCCTGGTCTCTGGAGCAGCAGAAAACAAGCCCCCTCCTTCCTCTACGTGGCATCCCTTCAAATATTTAAACATGGCTATCATGTCCCCTCTTAACCTCCTCTTCTGCAGACTAAACATACCCAGCTCTCTAAGTCTATCCTCATAGGGCATGTCTTCCAGGCCTCTCACCATATGTAACAGCACACAAGCACCTGAACCCAGGGTTTACTTAGCAGTGATCACAGCATCTTGTGCCAATCAAAGTCTGTCAATCAGATCTCTGCAAAAACAAATGCGCAGAGTTGTCAAAAAAATGTAACCAAAGGCAGAATCAGAAATGAGTCTGGTTATGCATTTATGGAGGTATGCCTTTTACTTAAATAAAACAATAAATGCATCCTTAGAATAGCCAACAGCTTTGATAAGAGTAGCAAATTTCCTCAAGAAAAGCTGCATACCATCACATACATACATACACACACACACACACACATATATATGATTACACTGTGCACAGAAGGACAATGCCAAAAATAACCCACAGTGTATTCCTTCTATGTGTTCAGTGGTTGGAATATTGTGTACTGACATTGCCTGTAGAACCAGGGCCTGGGGGAAAAGAAGCCACCATCTGGGGAGAAAGGCACAGTCTATAATTAATTCCTTTACTCAATAAAGAAAGAGCTTGAGTCAGAGAATTTATTCCACCGAGCCAAAAAAGAGGACCCCTGAAGACAGCTATGCTGATTGCCTGCAACATATTTTTTCCCCTTAACAGAAAACTGACGCTTCCCATTTGTGCTCTCATGCTACATACTCCAGTCACTTATTAATGGAACATCTCCAGAGACTGCAGGGTCATCGGTGTGAGGAAGCAGGGGAGTGGGAGAGCCTACAAGAAAGTCAGGGCTCACTAAGTGTTAAAGATAGGAAGAGCACGCAAGGGAAGGAACAGCAAAGGCTGCAATTGTATATTTCCTCCTACACCTCTTTTACAAATTTCGACAGTCTTGTCAGGACAACACTGTTTGGATGTCATTCAACTGCAGAATACATATGTGCTCAGCTTGGTAACACACCTAGATCAGTTGGAGCACGCACACCCAACACAGCATCTCCTACTCATGTGCTGAAATGTTACAGTTCTTACGCATTTAAAGGCTGCACATTGTTTCCCAAGAATGTGGAGCACCATAGGAATTCACTGGTTTCAGTCCATATACTGAAATATGCATACACACCATATATTGCACACACACACACACACACATACACAAAATAAAAAATCCAGCATTTAATTGTAGGAAAATGAAATGGCCCAATTTGGTTGCATATTGAATGACGTCTGTCATGCACAAGCTCAGCACAATTTGAAGTAAACTTGACCAAAAAATACAAGAACAATACCTAAATATAATTGTAGTCACATGACATATGCATGGCCTTTGGTAAGCTAATTTACTTAGAATTCATGTATTGTTCTATAACTTCTGTTGAGCTTTGTTGCTGTCATGTTCCTTCAAGTCATTTCCCACTTATGGTAATCCTAAGGAGAACCTTAGGCATCTCCATGGCAATATTTGTCTTTGCAATCTTTTGAGGCTGAGAGAATGTGACTTACCCAAGGTGTGCAAACCAGTAGGTTTCCATGACTGAACAGGGATTCAAACCTGCTGGCTCCTGCATATTGCAGCTATGTTATTTAAAAGTGCAAGAACCAACACTTTCTACAAGATGGTTCAGATTGCCTAAAGGCATAAACAATGGATTGGCTATAGGGCCTCCAAGGAGACTTCTACAAAGAGAACAGGAGCGTTGTCTCTCTAAAAAATGGTGTTCCTACCTTATTTTAATTCACTACTTTAATAACAGACTGGAAATGGCCTTCTGGTAACTTCCATTTTGCCTGAAGGAGGTGGTACAATCCAGGTCCGGGGCACTGGTGGTAATAAATAGCCCCAGGTCTTCTGAAACTACCCACTACAACACTAAATGAAGCTTGAAATCTTACTCTCATTAACATGTATAAAGCTTTGTTGCTGTTAACTGCTGTCACATTGACTTCAACCTATGACTCAGAGATCTCCAAGTCGCCCTATCCTCAACCACCCTGCTCAGATGTTTCAGATTTGGAGGCAGGTCTTCCTTGATTGAGTCTATCCATCTGCAATGTGGTCTTTCTCTCTTTCTACTGCATTCTACCTTCTCAGAACTCTTCTATTCTCCAGCACCACATTTCAAAGCTACACGAGCAGAAATCCTGCTTTGCAGAATAGTATAAAACCAAATGACCAAATAAAAAAGAAAAGCCCTCTTCTTCAGGTTCTTTCATGGGAGAGAAAGGAGAAGGAAGGATAAGAAAGGGTGACATGCACATAACAACATTTGGCATGTTTGCTTAATTACCAAATTCAGTGGCTATTTAGAGCAGCTCTAGGCTGACTAAATGTTACTCAGCATCAGAAAGCCACTGAAGTGCCATCTGTTTCACACTGATTTAATAGGTCTTGGGATCTTGCTGTTGTATATGAATTAACCAAGCCATTTTTGGAGGCAGGGGTTGGCAGGGCTAGAACTAGAGACCTTCGGTTTTGGGTGCAGCAGCCCCATGCAGAAGCTATCCAAACTTCAGCTTAGAGCATCTTTGTGGGACTGAAGCAATATTACCATCCAATAAAGATGGGGAAATCTGTCAGTTGATCATTTTTCCACAACTGAATTTTTATAACCTCTGGGTTTCCCCCCTCCCCTCACATGCTGAATATATAAAAAAAACTTGCTAAATTCTTCATAAATGAATTGAAATGAAACCTTCCCCTACTGGTTCTGGCCAGAATCAATACTTTGAACTTATCTCATCATGGAAGGGATCATGTTGTTCTTGATTGCCATTTTGATGTTAAAGATGAAGAATCCATCAGAAAGAAAAAGGTTTAACCCTAATTCAACAGTAACATGGCTGAATACAAAGTGACACAAATGTAGACTTAAGAATTAAAGTTTAAACTCTGGCTCTGAGCCAGACAACTCATGGTACAGTACTTTGAACATAGGCCATCAGTCTGCTACTCTGATTCCCATTCTTGTACTTCCCTTGGACTCCTAGGCTGGGCCACATCGCTTTGTCTCCTGTCTCCAGGTAGATAAATTATCACTCAATTTGCCCTAATTTCTTGCTATCCCATTTTCCCTCCCTTTCTTTCAGTTAGCCTTGTGTGATTGTGAGACTGCTTGGATCTTGTATGTGTGTGTGTGTGTGATTGATTCCCTCCAATAAAACAAATATTATTTGAATCTTCAGTTGGTTTTTCCCTGCATTAGTACCGGTATACACGTGTGTAAAAGATCCTGCTACGTTATTCCCCTCTCACAGGCCTCCCCTTTGAGCTAATATTCCCCAGTTTCATGGAGCTACTGGCATCCTGGGTGGACTTTAGAGTCACCCACTTTCTGGGGTAACAAAACCGCAAAACAAATACAGACATATCCAACAAGATCATTCATAAAAGTTACCTGTTTTCTACCACTAGAGACCTGTTTAATATGGGACCAAGATGCTAACAAGGACTCTACAACCTATCTGCCTGGGTGCAGAGGCCCAGCTCACTACTGTTGCTCAGGTAACACACCGTTTAACCAAGAAGCACACATAAGAAAGCCAAGTTTAAAGCAAGCTAGAAATTTAGAGGGTGAGTTATAGAGTGTGTACGTGCGTGTGTGTACACATGCATGCAGCCGTGATATTTATGCAAATCATATCTATTAGCATCACTTAGTTAAGCAAGCTACTAGAAATTATTCCAGGGGATGGGGAAGGAGCATGCATCTTTAAGAGAACAGTCTCAGCTTTTAAATGGGCTGCATAGATGTCTGCCTTACTGTCTTGGAAGGAGAAGGCTATCAGCTCAAAACAGCTGAGACCTTTAGCTCAAATCCATTAATCCTCTTTATTAAACCCGGGTCACCTCTGAGTCCTGGCAAATTAACCAGCATCTCCCCACTGCAAGTACATCAAGAAGAAACACCCTGTACAGTGCCTGTAATTTTCATGGACCAGGGCTTTGAGGTCAGAGGGCTTCCTCAACTCTATTCTCTGCCTTTGTCAATTTAAAAGAGAACATCAGCTTCTACTTGTATAAATTACGAGAGAGGCTGTGCAGGGACCTGGGGCTGTTGCAGCCTCTCCGAATTGCACAGGAGGCCACAGCACTTGGCAAGCTGTGGCCACTCATTAAAAGATTTGGCAGATGCCAGAGCACAGGGCCAAAGGTCAGAAAGGCAAGAGGTCAGGGAATGAGGGATGGGGTCAGTCTGGGTAACCCATTTATCCCTCTGTCCCTTGCAGAGATTCAGAAAAAAACGAGCAGGATGTATATGAGTCTATATATGCACATCTCCAATTCTTTTTTTTTGCCCCTTCCCCTACGCCTGCCAGCTGTTCAGTTCTTCGACAACAGCATTTAAGTCACACTATTAAGGGCTCCTTGCCAGGAGCATCACAGGTGTTACTAATGAGTTGCAAATACATTGCCGCATTCCCTGATTGAGAGAGAGAGAAAGAGGCTTATTGGCTGGAGCTCCTTGCTAGCTATCAGCAGCTACATTTTATCAGCTTGACTCAACCTTCTGTCATAACACAGGTTGATTAGGAGGAAGAAGGAGGAAGGGAGGGAGCACATATCAAACATGAGCAACAGTTGGTCGGCCTCCAGCCTCCAGGGGAGTTTGCTGAGGTCCCATTCACAGAACACTCCAGTGGCACTGGAGCTGCTCTCTGGGGTCCCACTCTAAGCTCCTGGAATACACGAGTCCATTTGGCTATTCCCCACCTGAACATATCACTTTTTATCTGCTGTTCTACCTGATGGCAGCAAAGACAGTTGGGAAGCAGTAATTGTATGACCTGTTCTTCTAAAATAGTGCTGGAGACCAGGGTTTGAATCCCAGTTCAGCCATGCAAACCCATTGGGTGCCCTTGGACATGCCACACTCCCTTAGCCTTAGATGAAGGCAATGCCAAAACCCCTTCTGAACAAATCTTGCCAAGAAAATCCCATGACAGGGTCACCTTATGGTCACCATAAGTTGGAAACGACCTGAAGGCAGACAAGAACACAACAAATACTACGCATTCCAAGTGCGTTCTTTCCATCCCTCCTCTCATGTAAGTGTCAAAAGCAACAGAATACAAATATTCACCTTAGGCACAGCTATTTACATGCGAGATGGACTGGCTTGCATGTTCATCTTATGCAGCACTATTCACATATCAGATCAGAAGGGTCCAAAGTGCACCCCAGTAGCTCTGCCTTTTCTCCAGTGTGAGAAACAGGAATTGTAAACTTTAAAAAAAAAAATCCAGATTCTATTAGTTCACAAAATAGTGAGGAAAGGAGAAAAGGAGACAGGCAGGCTGCCAGGCAGATGGCTGGCTGCAGGCTGGCCCTTCAGCCCACCGTGACTGGAACCATTTTGCTGAGTTCTGGGAATACAGGGAAACAAAATGCAATCAAGCCAAGCTGGAAAGGAGAATGGTTTGACTATCTCTAGCATTGTTTTTTCTTGCTTTCCATTCATGAATCATTTATGAATCATTACAGAACAGAAGTAGGAATCCTGCAGGCTTCCAGATGTTTTGGAATGCAAGTCCCCTCAGCCCTAGCAGGCACTATCTGCAGTTGCAGTCTAAGAACATCTGGAAGGATGCAAGACTCACCCCTGCCTCAAATGAATTGTGTGGAAACCAGCAACCACCACCAAATGGAATTGAGTGCATTCTTCATCAAAGCCATCTCACTGATCTTTTCTGTTTCTTGCTTGTGGTTCACCTGAATTTTATTTGGCTGTATGATGCATCTTGAAACATAGGAGTATTCAGGTCTGTCATCATTAGTGCAAAATGTTGGGATAGAAAATTAAGAATCTGAGGCTTTGCCTCCTCCAGTACAAAACCTTCCCAGACTATCATGTGGAACAGGACTTAGTTTATTCACCAGATTTCATACTTCCCAAATGTCCTGACCTAGTTCTCAGCTCAGAAAAAAGCATATCAAAAATGCATTTAAACATTCGTATTTTTAGACAAATACATTTGGAAATATGTAATTTGATTTAAAAAAAAAATTGTAATATCTGCTTAAATCTTGGAGGTCTTGCTGATCACATTCATTCATACACACATGTATACACATACACCACAGCTTAATGTCAGATGAAATGGGGTGGACCTAAAAGCATGCACTAACCACATGGATTAGAAATAGACTGATTTGGTCATCCAGCAGAAGGCCTTAAAGCTTCTTTTTCACTCCTACAATACGTAATAAGAAATTCTCTGGTCGATGGTATTTGCTTAAGTGCTGAAAAGTGATCCTGGTCCTGGTCTGACTTATGCCAAGATAAATCAGGAGTCAATTTGACTGCAGTCTGCATAGTTATCCCAGAGGGGAAAAAAACCAAAGTGGATAAGACAGTGTAAGCCCCATCCTCTCACTGTCTGCAAAATTTGACATAAGCCTAACTCAGAAGTATTTGAATTGAGAAGTTTATAAATCCATATACCAACACACTGGAGTATTAAAAAGTGTCCAAGAAGACATCTGGAGGTTTGAATCAAGGGAGATGATTATTAAGGAAGCCAGAGATCATAACTGGTCTGTTTAAATACAACTTTAGGAAAAAATTACTCAAAATCAGAGAAATGAAGCCAAAGAGGTTAGAGAAAATGAGTTTTATTTGTATAAAAATGATGTCCGCATAATTTTAAAAATGTATAAATGGCTCTTGAAACTAGATATAGAAAATAAGCCTATGAAAGAGTATATGATAAGATGGGCCCAAAATTTGAGGCATAATATCCATATGGATACATGAGGAAAAATGTGACCCAAGGATATAAAATTTACTTTGTGTAGTAATTTAAAAGAAAATCTGTATAAGGTAATGTGCAGATGATATCTAACCCCAAATAAGCTGTCAAAAATGTTGCAGAATGTTTTAAACCAATGATGGGAATGTTAAGGAGGCTCCTTTTTTTCATATGTGGTATACTTTGTAAGAAAGCAAAAAGTCACTGGTCTAAGATTTATATGTTAACTCGAACATTTTTAAAGGTAGATTTTACAATGTTACCAGAAATGTTTTTGTTGGGCATCACAGATACAGAAATGGAGAGTAAATATGGATTACTTCTTTGATATTGGACAATAGCAGCAAGAAATACTGTTTGCTCAAACTTGGAAATGGGCTGAAGCATTGATGATGGAAGAGTGGGTCATTAAGGTTGCTCACTTGGCCCAATTCGTCCCACGCTGCCTAGCTTGCTATGGAGGGGGGGCGGCCTTTGCTGCCCCCCCACACCACGAGATCACGCTGCATTGGCCGACGGGAGGAGGAGGGGCGGGGCTCAGTATTTGAGCCCGCCCCTCCTCCCCGTCGGCCATTCTCGTCGATCCAGGCGACCCACCCTCCCCCCCGATGGTTTCAGTGTAAGATAGCTGGTCGCTTCGGGGCCAGGTAGGAATTTTTCCCTCTCTATACGGCGGGTTTTTCGCCTACCCTACAGTGCGCCTAGGGCGGGGTAATTGGCTTTTCAGGGTGGTGTCTTAATTTAGTATTAATTAGGTTGTCACTGTTTACACATAATTATGCTGGCCGGCAGGGGGGGCTTTAGGTTCGGTGTGTACCTATGGCACCCCCCCTTGTGGGGTGTAGGATAAATCCTATCCTTGGGGAGGGCCCTGGGATCACCCCACTTGCTGCGCAGCGGGGGGTGGGCCTTGGAGCTCTCCTTCCAGACAAGGGCTGGCCAAAAGTCTTCATGCAACTTTAGTGGTTGGCTTTGGGGCCCGGTATTTTGCCCAACGGCTAGGGGAGATGGTCGGGAGCTGCCTCTTGACCCTAGTCCGTGGATGCTGTATACCCCCCCCCGTTTTTCTCCTCAGATCATAAAACACAAGTTCATGTTCAAGTTGAAGTTCAAGTTTAAGTTCACCCCTTGTTAAATAGGCATATTAATAAATTGTCCTAGTTCAACCCAAGCTCTGTCTGTGGTCTCGTTATTTCGTGGGTTGGGCGGCAAATGGCCAATGTGGGTTCTAAAAGATCATCCAACTGAAATTTTTTAGAAAGAATAGAAACCATTTTTGGGTTGTTGTTTTTAGAGCAGTAAGAAACCTAATGATGTAATAATCTGTGTTTATGGCTATTAGAAATTTTAGTAAGATTAAGATTATTTTGTTGGATCTGTAATGGTAGAACCATATTTTTTATTTTGTTTTCATCACATTCAGGATTTGGGAGGGGGGCGGAAATCAGTGCACTACTGTGTATTAATTATGTCTTTGTTTTCTAATTCTTTTTTCTCCTCTTCTTTTTTTCCTTCTCTCTTTTTTCCTCTTCTTGTTTCTTTATTTTAAGAGCATATATTACAGTGATTGTTGATCAGATGGTTGGCATTAAAAAGTAATATGAGCATAATAGTTTTTTTTAAAGCAGACATGAAGATTTTGTTTCATCATATCGACTATGGCCCATATGGTCTCATAAGACCACTTGTTAAACCTCATCCCTCCCCATTTGTGTCAGCTTCTCTCACAACTTCATTCTTATTAAAAGCATCATTTCCTCATGCAGTTTGAACACCACAAGGTCACTCTGGTGTCAGCTGCTTGAGGCCCAGCTGAGACTCCATGGTCTCCAACTCCCACTATGCTGACCAGATAAAAGGACGAGCCATTGTGCTTTGCATTTTCATTTCCAACTAAAAACGTGTCTTGTCCTTCTTGGGAAAATTGAAAGGGTGGGACTGAGCCAATGGCAGGGCATGACGAGTGGATATTTGGAAGCCACTGTGATCTCTGCTCCTCGGGACCCCAAGGGGAAAAGAATGAGGTAGCTGCCTGCCTGGCCTTCTGTCTGCTGCCATCCAATTTCAGCTCCTTCTTAATTCAATTCAGCTCTACTTGACCCCAGCAGGCAGGAGTTGCAGAGTTTCTCGGAACAGATCACACCAATTATAGAGGTGTGAAAATGGAAGACTTCGAATTCAGAGAGCATGTCCAGAAACAGGGACTTTATTGTACTCCCTTTCAAAGAGAACTTCCTTTCCTTTCAAAGGGGGGATACTAGATTTCACCACATAAGGCAAGAGATTAGCTTCTGGGATTCACTGCCACAGAGTATCATGATCACTTTAGCCAAAGACATCTAACAAATCCATGATGGCAGCAACATATACAGAAAGAGTATAACTCTCTAGTGGCAACGGAGGGCAAATGGTTTGAGAGTCATGGGATGGGAACAGGACGTAAGACTACACAAACTTTGGCGAGGTCTACCAAGCAGGGCTACCAAAGTGAAAACTGGAGAGAGATCTTGTACTTTTACCGGTTGTGTAAAAGAGGGAATTTCAGCAAGGTGCTATTTGCCAAACAACCAGATAGGAAGCAACACCTAATGAACAAGCAACATCTAATCTTCTACACAACCATTAAAAGTACAGAATCTCTCTACAGTCTTCACTCTGGCAACTCTATCTGGCGGGGTTGTAAACTAGGGAAAAATAGGCAGGGACGCAGGTACAGTGGGAGGTAAGATGGGACACTGTCCCCAAATAAGATTTCTGCATCCTCCAATGAAAAATTCCTTCAAAGTTTTAGCATTTTGGAGAGTGACACATAGAAAATCACTCTCACACAGCACTTTTGTGTTTGTCGTGTTTGTATTTGTTTGGTAACTATGCCTGTGTCTTCCCTTTGGAAGCCTAAACACTATTTCTAAATGTTCAACTGAAGTTTTAAGTTACTGCAATGCAAGAAATTTGGAGACCAAAGCAAATTTTAATTGGGGAACAGAATTCTTAATTGCTGGGCATGTCTTCATTTTGCCCCACCATAGCTACACCCCTGAAGATAAATCCCCCAGAAATACATCAAGTTTCCCCCTCCCCAACATGAAAGAAAAGATGTGCATTTGCATGAATATGCATCTGTTAATTAGCAGGCATAGGTGCAAATTTAGAAATCATTACTAATATGCTAAGAGGATATGCAATAAATCTGGCTATGGCAGGGAATGACAACCATCAGATGAACTGTGTGCCTGTTTTGTTGGCTGACCAGGTACTACCTGTTAATTGAGCACTGGAAACCCACCTACTTTTTCTTTCTTATGGTCCTTAATCTTTAAGCTGGACTTGAGCTGGAGAGCCCTTAAAATAAAAGAGGATGCCATCAAGAGAGGACTGTCCTTTGAAAGCCCTTCAGACAGACTTTGGGCTTATCCAGGAGAGAAAAAAGTATCTGAAAGTGTCAAGAGTTACCAGTTCTTTTCGTTTTGATTTTACCTGCATATTCTCAGGTCTACATCCAAATCCTTCTTCAAAATATTACCCCCTCCCTCCACCACTTGTGTTTTTCCTCCTCCCCTTCCCAGCGATTACCTGCCACATCTAGATCTGTGAAACATTTCAGAAATTTATTTTTACCAACTTCCACTGAGCCTTTTTTGTTTCAAAACAGGAGTTACAGTCAAAGTGCTAAAGAGCTTTAGCAATACTAGACTAGTTAAACATTAGGATCCTTTTCGTTTTGGTGAAAACAGTCCTCTCTCACTCGCTTCATCTCTGTTGAATCTGGAAGCAATAGCTGTGTTTATGAGGCAGCCATCTTAGTTAGTTCTGGGATAACACAAGCAGACATCTAAGGAGAAATACATTTCATTTCAGAAAATACTGCATTAACTTAAACTGTTCAAAGAAGCAGGAATTACAACTCCTTGGTAACGCTGGGAGCTCCCAGGAATTACTTTGAGATAAAGAAAATGGCATGTGGATCTCCAAAATAAAACTGCTTTGCACAGGAACAAAACCTTGAACTTTCAGAGATTTTTTTAATTTCCTAGGGGGCTTCCTATTTACAGATAGTTTGGGATTTTTTTGGGGGGCAGGTTTATTTATGAGGGGGGGAGCAGATTTTTTAAAAGATATCTCTATCTGTCAATCATATGTATGATGAAACTTTGACATGCTCTCCAGGTCATTTTAGATCCAGGAGAAGCTTCCCCGTCCCCCAACAGGAAGCAAGCCAGAATTTTCAAAAATATCTAATTTGAGTGTGTCAGGTGTGTGGCTCTCCAAGTTCCTTGGGGGACCAGTGGGGGTGTCTATCCCCCAACAGTTACCCACTCTGCATTAACCATTAGGGAGATACGGATTTCTTGTGTGTGCATTAAGGAGAAGACCACTCATAATCAGCAGCATGGCCTTAATCTTTTTACAAAATAATTTTCTCTGTTTTTGAAGGACAAGTCACTACACATCAGTTGCCCAGATTCCTTTGCTTCTGTACTTTCCCTTTGCCTATTTCTTGCACCCTGCTTCAGAGCTTTCCAAACGGTGTGTCACGACACATTAGTGTGTTGGTTGCAGTGTGTAGGTGTGTTGTGCAAACATAACGGGTGGAGGGGCTACCTCTTCCACCACCAAGGGAGGCCCCAGTGAGGGCAGCAGCAGGTCTCTACTTACCGAATTGCTTACTGAATTACCATGTCATGAAATGATGCTTGTCTAAAAAGTGTGTCACCAACATGAAAAGTTTGGAAAGCTATGCCCTACTTCGTCCTTTCTTCAATATCCAGGCTGCAAAAATCCTAGATACACTTCCTCAAAGTTAAGTCATATAAAACTCTGTGGAAATAACTTTTCAAGTAATATGCACAAGATTGCAGTGTGAGTCTTTTATCTTTCTTATCTCTTACTAGACCATATTACTTATTTTAGTAGTTCTAGTGACTTCCTCTCTTTGCTTTCACTCCTGGATAAGCTAGGACAGAGAAGGAAAACTAGTGGGTTATTAGCTTATAAAGAAATTTACAGGCATCCCCACTTATTTGATGGGTTAGGGAGTAGAGCACTGTCAAAAAGTGGAAATTATTGAAAAGCAGTACTGAATGTAGTTTGTTTGTTTTTTTGGCTTGCATATTATTTTTTGCTGCTGCTGCTATTGTTGCTGTTCTGTGCCTTCAAGTCATTTCTGACTTGTGACAACCCTAACTTGAACCTATCAGAGGGTTTTCTGGGGCTGAGACAGTATGACGTGCCCAAGGTCACTCAGTGGATTTCCATGGCCAATTGAACCCCGGTTTCCAGGGTTGTAGTCCAATGTTCAAACTACTACACTATGCTGGCTTTCATATTATTATTGTATATATATTATATAAGCACAAATGTAGGTATCATAAGCATGAATACCATATAAGACAAGAGACACATCACAAATGACTTCTATAGCATACAGTACTGTCCACAAGATGGCACCAGGTTGATTGAGAGAAAAAAGCAGCATGTGGTTGCAAAAGCATTGTGCAAACATGACAAAAGGGCAGACTATGTATCAAAAATATGGGTTCAAGGTATAACTCAAAATGGTTGAAAAAGTGGGTCTTCAAAAAGCAGGTTGTAAAAAAGTAGGGGGATGCCTATAATCTGAACAAGGTTGGAGAGCTTCCTTATTGGGCTAGCATTGTATCACAGCAAAACCTTCCAATGAAAACTGAGTGGTTATACAGGGTTACTAGACTGAAAACTGAAGACAGCTCTTTTACTTTTAATGGCTGTATAGAAGAGGAAATTTCAGGAGGTGTTGCTTGCTGCAAACCACCAGGTAGCAAGTAATACCTGCTGAAATGTTCTCCTCTACACAGTCATTAAAGGTAGAGGATATTTCTTCAGTTTTCACTCTGGCTATCATGTCCTACCTGGAGGTGGCCTCCTGAGATGAAAAAGGGAAGGAGAAGAGGCAGGATGACAGACCCCAGTTGAAGCCAAAGGTCATCCTGTTATGGCACTGACATAACAACAGCTGCAAATCAGGAGACAATAGAGACCTGTATCCATCTGGAGCAATGTAAATTAAAGTGCCAGTGGCAAAAGGTCAGGCAACAGCCTGCTTCACTTTAAATATAGGACACTGAACTATCGATCCCACCTGTTCTGATTAAATGTTTGCTATAAATTAGCTCAGCCCAGCACCATTCTGTTGTTGTAGAACAGCATGGCAGGGGGTTGGACTGGATGGCCTCTGTGGTCTCTTCCAACTCTGTGATTCTATGACTCTATAACAACAGCTCCCAAGCTTCCATGCAAACTTGTCTGACATATCTGATTTCCTGACTTTCCCCTACCAGTCTCTGTGGACTAGAGGTGTGCTCACCTGGGCAGTTGCTGGATTTAAACAGGACACTGGTAACCCTTGTGGACTTTCTTAGGGCAGTGGATCCCAAAGTCTGATTTTCCAGGTGTTTTGGAAACCCAAGACAGCTTGGTCAACAATCAGGAATTTTGGGAGCTGAAGTTTAAACCTCTGGGGGGTGAAATTTTGGGAACCACTGGTTTGAGGCAAACCATTCAGATCGTCTTGATTATCACAGATGAACTTGGATCTAAACTGGGCAACACAACAATACACCTGCCTTCACATGAGAACACTCACTGAAATCAACGGTACCAACCAAGTCACCTTGTTTACTCCCCAAGCCTTCTGTGGAAAGCTGCCTTCTTTCCTAAGACAACTTAAGGCACGCTGTGCTCCAGACACCGATCGGAGCACCTCCAGCCAAGTCGCAGCCACAGCTCCTTCTGCCCATAAATCTTCTAACTCAGTAAACAGTCAAATTATGGCTCCTCTCCATTGCTTAGAGGCCTTTGACATTAATTGCTCTGTGGAGTGTGTGCGCGACTGGCAACACCTTATTAAAAGTGAAATATATTATACCGTCCACTTTATCTTATAAAGATCAAGTATCCCAGCTAGAGAGAAAAGCTGGCAAAGGAACTGAGCAGTGAGCCTCCCAGCAGTCAGTGGACACTGGAGCTCACAAGGAGGGACATAGCAGGTATTAGGAGGACAAAAGAGCTCTCTTCATTAGATTGGATTGGAAGGCACATTTCCTCATAAGCCTGGGAGCTGAATTACCACAATGCTTTAAGGATGACTTTTTCATACAGTACTCCTCATTTGTAACTAAGAAAAGATCAGCTGCAGATCTTTGGAAATTACGAGTCAGACCACAGCAATAAAAAGGGTCCAAGTCTTTGTAAATAGTCCAGAGCCCCTAAACTATGTTTCCTCTGGCTGTGTTGGGCTTAGGGTTGCCAGATCTCAGGACCTTGCCCTGAGTCTTCAGTTTTAATGGGTCATTTCCAGGAAGGAGATGAGTGGGGAAAATCCTCCAGTTTGGGTGGGCACAGTTGTAGGCAAAAGGAAAGGGCTATGTGCATATCTCCAGCTCAGCTAGGAGAGCAGCAGTTTGCTACCAGTTGTAAGGATTAATTCATTTGTTGCTGCAACCTGCAAAGACTCTCCAGAAAGATCTATGTATTTACTTAGCTACCTTCTTTCTTCTTAATTGTTCTGGTGCCAGGGTCACCCTCTGCTCTGCTCTGCATCCACTTACTGCCCAAAAGCAAGTAGCCTAGGTTACTTTGTTCTTACCTCTCTCTAAGTAAGCAGAAGGGAATAATCCCTTCATTTCACTTTGCTTTTGGAACAGCCCCTTGATTTCTGTTTTGATTTCCAGACATGAAAACATCTTCTATATTTGTGTGTATGTCTGCATATCTGTCTGTGTGTGAATGACAAGCGTGAGCACCTGTAGTTGATACCTAATACATAATATTTAATGGACTTACTGAAGGCATCTCTGCGTCTCTGGATTTTTGCCTAGAAACCTCAGGGCCTGGGACAGTCCTGAACTGGCAACCTTAGTTGGACTACCTCTCATAAACTGTCATCTAAATACATTTCAAGTCAGCTTGAATCAAGGCCTGAACCTACAGCTACTGCTGGAGCATTTCATCTTGGTACTGATGACTGGAACTTACCCAGGGAAATTATGCTGTTCTCAGCAAAATTCTTAAAACTTGTCTGATGTGTTTCCCAAGCAGGTATCTCCAAATGTATATTTAAATTTTCATTTTAGGTGAAATGTAGTAGCAACTCTAGTTGATACAGCCTATTAACTTTTTGTTAAAAACAGCATCAATTGCTGATCTGGATTCTAAATAATACAGATTCAGACATCTGCACTTTAAAATGACTTTGGTCTTTCTCTAGGTGGAACTCCAAACTTTTCTAGCTGGCTTTCTGTCCAGCTTCAGGAAATAACTGGGTGTAAACTGCAATGGATGTTGGTCCAACACCATGTTTCCTGTTTGATATCTCCTTTCTGCAACAGCAAAAAGAAAATCCTGATAGAATTGTGGCTAAATATAGGATGCAGAAAGTAAAGTAGGTGGATGAGCAAAAAAAGAGACAGAGAAATGCCATGAGGAGGAGAATGACCCATCTGACAGCTTTTCCTGCTCATCAAAGCTTCCCTTGCTCCAAGGTTCTGACATCTGATTAATTATTTCAAGCTCGCTCATTCAAAAGGTTCTGTCCCTGACAGCCCTCGCCTTTTATCCTCGTAATGTTTTCCTAGCGAGCTAATTCCCTGAAGGAGGGAGGGGCACAGATTGCCAAACCCCCATCACCTGGCCTTGTGAGCCACAAGATAACAAGGGAACTGGAGTGACAGCCATAGAAACTTATTGTCTCGGATGCCTTTTGCGGTTTGGCAGTACTAGATTGCTGGGTCCTGTTGACATTTTCATGACCAAACTAAAATGTGCCACTGTGGAAGTAAAATGTCATTAGCCTCAGTAGAATCCATCGCTTTTAAGAAAACCTGAGGGGGGGGAAAACAAGCAGATATTAGAAAACACTTTTTTTAAAAAAAAAGGCATAGAGGAAAAAACCCAACAGCTTGAATTGACTATTCATGGGTTATTTGCACCCTGCACCCTTGAGAGTTCTTTGTCAAAATGAACAGATGAGAGAAATGGCGATTTCAGTATAAAGAATGTACAACTCCCCAGTAAGACTCATTCAGATGGTTAGAATGCAATGCATAAATTCACTCTTCTTGCTGATCACAGTTTAAGGCAATTCTGTCAAATCCCTCTCCTTGATCTCGTTTTCGCATTTCAAGATTTAATTAAGGTTGTACATTAATGAAGGAGAGCCAGTGTCATGCAGTGGTTCAAGCACTGGACTATGACCTTCAAGGCCAGAGTTCAACTTCTCAGCCATGGAAGCCTACTGGGTGACCTGGGGCTTGTCATACACTCTTGGCTCCAGAAAACCCCATGATGAATTTCCCTTAGGGTCACCAAAAGCCAGAAATGACTTGAAGGCACACAACAACAACACATTAACAAAGAACCCTAAGAAATCCAGTTTTTGCACTTCAAGCTATAACTAATATCCCAGCTTCTCCATCCTTCTTTTCAAATTCTTTGAATGCACCATCAGGAACCACTCAATTCAGCCCGATAACGTAGGTCAATATTATCACCCTCATGTTTTAGAGACAAGACTAAGCTACCTAACAATGTCTTAAAAGAGGAAAGATTTGTACCAGGAAATATCTGGCGCATAGCTTAGTCTAGCCTTCCACACTATGACACTTCTCCAGATATTTAACATCTCTCGCAAGCTCCAACCAGCATAATCAGTGCTCAGAGACAATGAAAAACGTAGTACAAAACAATCTGTAATGTATACTGGGGAAGGCTGTCTTAGTCTCTCAACTGCTAGACTTTCAGAAAAATGATGCTTATGCCACTATGATAGAGAACAAGCTGAATGAGCCACTTGTACTTGTTTGAAGAGTCTTCAGAATCATTGCATAACTAATATTTCTATTCATTGGTGATGGGCTGAGACAAGGAAATTGTGACTTGTTGACAGGCATGGATGCACGTAACCAGATTGGCCTTTGAGTCTGAACCCCGAACAATGAACTTGAAATTCTGAAGTTCAGCCTAAAAAAAATCCTGCAGTAGCTTCTATTTTATTTTTCAAGACTGCAAATCATCTTCTTAGGTGCTGAGCTGGAGAAAAGAGATTGGTCCTGAGGATAAGCATACTTTGTTCCTTTCAGCAGAAGACCAAAACAAACCCAAAGAAAGGGAAGTATGAAATGGGCCCTGCTTTCTTTGCCACACTGTATGACATGTAGCTTCAGGTTGCCAACTGATCAACAAATGTTGCCTACTTTGCCAAGTATAATGGTTTATTAACCAGACTCACATTCTTATTGCCAAATCTAACAATTTGGAAACACGCCTTGAATCATTCTCCAAGTTAGGGTTGCCATATTCCACCTGCCCAGGTTCAGGTAGCCTGATTTGTATATTATGGAAATGTACATATTATAAACATTGCACAAATATTGATATTGTGTAACTCAAGCAGATTAATTGTTTCATTTTGACAACTTTTATTCAATAGTGGCACCATTTATATGTTAAACATTAATCTGAGAAAGCCATTATAATCTAAGATAATGCTAGAGCTGAAATAAGAAAATCCAAAATTCAGGTCCCTGTTTGGTCACAAAGTCGATAGGACTTCACCCAGCCATTAGTTGTCAGTCAGGTCTAATTTATAGCATTTCTTTAGGAAGAAGGTAACCATGTAAAGTAGCCATGTGCATTGCTGGTGCAGCAGAGATTATTATTATTATTATTTGCTAATAATAACAGCAGCAGTAATAGTAATCATACCTTGCCAAGCATGGGAACTCCCAGTGATACCCTTTAACACTTTTGGGGAAAAATTATTGAGTAAAGGAAGTTCAAACAGCAGGAAATGCATAAAAATAAACAAGGTATGATTTCATTCAGACATAGGTTACATTTTTTATTTGTAACTAAGAAATTGTCTGCTTTAGCTTTCTTTGGCCTATTTGATTTTTCATTACGATGCATGTGTTGATCAGCTCACTTACACAAGGATACCTATGCTACCACTCAAGTACTGTTTGTTATTGACCACTGTTAAGGGAATGATCAACATTTTTCCCTTTTGCTTTTCACTTCCCTAACACCACACTATTTCCACTCTCCTACCAAAGCAGCTATATAATAATCCGCCAAATCAGGCAACACCCCATGCTTGAAAAGGGGTTGCATTCCACAAACTGTAGTTCACAAACAAAGCTAGTCATATCATAACTGCCTCAGGCAGAAGAATACCAGAACTGGTGAACTGTGCTGTTCCTTGTTGGTGGATCACCTCCTTCTCAGCCATTGCCACCTCACCTCACCTCACCCCTCCATCTACTGATCCTCTGTCTCCTACACTCATGTGATGCTACTGCTGTTTCTCCTTCTTGTTGCCTCATCACTTCTGGCCCACCAACTTTCCTTTCCACTTTCCTCCACCCATCAACTCATGTGCTGCTCAGCTCAGCAACTCAGCCATTCCTACACCTTGTTGCTTATTGGCTCCATCCATTTCCTTCATTTTCGTGCAACAGTGGCAATGGAAGCTGTCCATCCTTGCTGATAAACCAGATGTTAGGCTTCTGGACCAGACTAACAAACTTGCTTCTGGAACAAACAAACTCCAATCCAACCATCTTGGTGGCCTTTGCTCCTCCTCTTTGCCTGCACAAGACTGGGAAGACCAGGAAAGCACTAAGAACAGGAAAGTGGCAGGCAGGTGGCTCCAAGACTGGGGAGGGGAGAGAGTAATTTTCCCTCTTTAGGCAATAGCAGAACATAGGATGCTCCTACCCCAAAAAACTTTGCACCAAACAAAACTTGTCAGTTCTTAAAGTTCCACAAGAATCTTTGGCCATTTTCACCCTACGCTGTTACAGTGCTATTATTCCACTTTAAAGATCCTGTGGAATTCTGGGGTTTGTAGTTTACTGAGGCCAAAGAGCTCTCTGGCTGAAAAGTCTACATGCCCCTCTCTGAACTACAAACTCCAGGATTCCATAGGATGTTGGAAGTGGAATAATAGCACTGTAACATTGTAGGACAGAAACGGCCTTTGTTGCTTACACTGCAAAAGACTAACATGACTACAGCTCTGAAAAGTTTGAAAGGTATCCCTTCATGTAAGTAATTTTTTTTTCATATAAAGTAACAAAATATGTATCTAATATGTATCTAATGTTAATCTGATATAGAAGATCTGCTTCCTCCCCACCCCTCTATCCTCCTATATTTTACCTTTACTTCTCCTCTATGTAAATCCTTTCTAGGCTTCCCCTACCATCACCATAAGTCACTGTTTTGTTTCCTTAGTATGGATTATACTGCACTAGAGAACAGTAAGAACACTTAATTAATACAAATTAATAAACTTTCTGTGCATCTTTACTTAAGAGTAATGCACATTTAATTTAGCATGCACCTTAGCAAATTACTCAAACAACTATACCATATATCCAAGTCAGATAAGTATGGAGTTCATCTTTCAAAGTAGCCTTTGCAATTTTTATTTATTTATTTGTATCCCGCCTCTCCACATGGATCAAGGCAGCGAACAACTTACAAATAGCATGTATTTCGAAACATTTCTATACATGCCCCCAACAAGCTGGGTACTCATTTTACCGACCTGCGAAAGGATGGAAGGCTGAGTCAGCCTTGGAGCCAGGCCGGATCGAACTCACAACCTTGTGGCTTGCAGTACTGGCATTTAACCACTGCACCACCACGGCAATGTCTTTGTTATTTAAAACCCAGTCGTGTAGGGGCAGGGGGGCAGTTCACCCGGGGCAGTTCACCCTGGGCAGGAAGGTTTCTGGGGAGTCCCCACCCACAGCCACTCCCCTGTTTGCCCTGGCCAGGCCCCCATGCACAGTGGCCACGACCCTCGTGCTGTAGCCCTGCCCTCCTCCACATACTCCAAGCTCCGCCACTGTTAAAACCACTTTCCAGAAATCTAAGATCCACAACAGCAAGCATCCGTTTACATCAATAAGCTTGCTTGCTTGCTTCTTCCTTGTAGTGATTTTAAAATGAAAGCTTGAAACCAGTCCAGTCAAAAAGTCCAAAAAAGCATGGAGGAGCGTATGTAGAAAGTGGATAAAAAGCTGCCAACTGAATGAAAACATGGTGACTGTATCCCCTCATCCTAGATAGAACATGCTAGTGTTTTGATACCGTGGCATCCAAACATCCTAAAAAGGTATTCAGCTTCGACCTATTAGGATAATAACTACAATACAAATTTGAGCCCAGGTGAAATCTGATGTCCAGTTTCCAGCTCCCATCACTACTCAAAAGGACAGTGAGGTGATGTGTTTCTCTAATGGTTTTTTTAATTTATTTTATTTTAATCATTTAATCATTTTAATCTGTGGTAAGCCACCTTGAATCCTGCTCAAGAGGGAAAGGCAGGAAAATAATTAATCATTAATCCAAATAAATACTCCAAAGGCACTTGTGTCCCTTCATAGGACCACAGTGCCAAAGGAATCCCAAGGCAGGGAACCATGAAAGTTTAACACATGCCTCTTTGACACTTCTTTGAAACGTGTTAAGTGCAGAGATGCCCAAAGCAGAAAACAGGGCAACATTTACTTGTGCGTTTCCAACAGCACCCGTTCTGTGTGAAATGAGGCCGATCATTTTAGTTCACTTGCCTGACATAATATGCAAAAGGACCCAGAAGATGATGTAATAGCAATGCCACAAACCTAATGCCCAGCCATTTTAGAAGAACACCATTTTAGTTTATTGCTTGGGCACCATTTGCATAGAGGAATGAAGCCATCTATTGGAGGCCTTTACAAGATCTTACTTATGACAAAGCAGATCTGAAAGCGTGAAACGTTTTCTCCCCTCCTTTCCCTCCTGTCAAATATTATACTCATCATCTTCCAGCCTGCTGAACAATCAAAGCCTGGCCTATATTCGCTGGCGCTCCTTCCATACGCTACATGCATAGCAACAAGTAAGGGAAACAAAAGGAAGAAGTAAATGGCCAAGAAAGAAGACATTAAAGGCTGGCAGATGGACAGAAGAGGAATGGTTTTGGAAAGTTGGGGATGGAGAGATAGTAGCATCCCCCCTCCTCCTTCCCCCACTAACCCCATTTCTACCCAGGTCTCATTCTCAAATGCCCAGTGCAAAAAGCTCCTTTTATTTCATTTGGCAAAACACACACCAACGCCTGAACACATCGAGAGAAGAGATGTGCTACAGCAATTTTCCTAGTAGAAATGTCAATGGTTCTCTCTCTGTCTGTTTTCTGTTGTCAGTGAGTCCACAAATAAAGCCAGCCCTGGCTTTCTTGCTAGATAAGAATGTTTTCCTCCCTCTGCTAAGATAATTTGCTTCCAACAAACCATCTGGGCTTCCTTCCATTATGGTTTCCTGTGGTTTATTTGGGTCTGCAATTTGCAACAGCTACAGGGCATTGCAAATAGAACACATGATAGGGGGAAAATGGTTTGCCCTCTCACTTGCAGTCCAAAAAACTTTGGAAAGTTTTTGGCGAACTTGAGTACCATGACTTTGAATGGGACTTTTGTCAGAATGAAGTTGCTCCTTTGGTTTCAATGGAATCCAATCACAGCAATTTTATCTGGAATGGAGCCTCTAATTGAATAAGCAAAAGTGTGAAACAGGTAAGTAGGGATATAAAGAACATTCACCAGTATTCTTTTCTTCAATGAGAAAGGTTGTCTCAACATGTTAAGGCATCCTGCTGAATAAATTGACACCGACCACCAGATTTTTAATTCTTCAATGAGAGGTTAAAGACCAGCACCTCTTCACCTCCTTTTTTTTTTTTGGGTGGGGGAGGGAGTTAAATAATGAGTTTTGCCACCCAAATCAATGTTTGCCAGGAAAAAAGTATAAAGCCTGAAGCCACTTTTTAGCATAAAATATTTTTTTTCCAAAATATAAAATAAAAAATACAATAAAAATCAGCCAACACAATGAACACTTTCGAATTGTTTTTGTTCTTCCTAGTCAGAAAGAAATAAGTAAAAATTTATATTCATAGAGGCAGCAAGGTAGACAGAGAGTATATTGGTTTCTGCAACCAAATCCCCATCCCCTCCCCTGCAATGGGCTTATCTACTATCAACAAAGTTTGGAATGTTAGTTTTAACAAAATTAATTACTTACACTTACATACCTAAATACAATTGCAAGTCTCAGCTAGAGTAGATCCACCAAACCAATGGAATTTTCATAAGCACTAATTCACCAAAGTTCCATTGATCCAACTGGTCTATGCTAGTTGGGACTAGCAAACTGGATCTTGGCCAGAATTCTAAGGGACCTATTTCTACTTTTGTAGGTTTTTTTTTTAAAGTAATGCTTCATTTTACTTTCTTCCAAAAGTAACTAACCCAATTAATTTTAGTAACTTTTTTAAAAAGCTACTGACTGGTTGTACAAAGTATGAGTATAAAATACTTTAGAATAACAGCTTAAGTATCTTGTAGAACATATTCAGATTGAACTTGACATATACCATGTGCATGAAATGCTTATTAAAAATTAGTCACTTAAATATTCCAAATAATTGTAGTGTTTCATAGGTATGCTTTTTTTCCATAGCTCCAAAGTTTATAAAAATTTCAAAAATCAGATCAATGCTTACATAAGATAGTTATGGATCAATCCATCATTTTAATGGTTCACCTCTAGCTTACCACAGTCCAACATTTCTTTGCTTGGGAATCTTATCTTTCATTTGGATTCTCTCCTGCCAGGTTCTCAAATGAAATCTGGCTCCATAAGGAATAAATAGAAGCCTACTTAAATGCATTCAAAAGATTTGTTAGCAGAACTAGTAGTGGTTCCACAATAAATTCTGCACTCTATAGTCACAAAAGATCCTAAGGTAGGTTATATCAACCGATCAATTCATTCAGTGTGATCTAGAGGGTTTTTTTGTTTTTTTGTTTTTTGTTATTTGAATAGAAATAATTTTTCCTATTTCACTCTGGCATGTGAGAATCAAACATTTCCTAAGTCTTCCCCCACAACTTCTGAAGATATGAGAGTTTTTTGTACATTTTGCAATGATATTTAGCATTTGAAGTTTTTTTTTTATTTGCAAAAATTAAACAAAGCTTTCTTTAGCACAAAAAAAAAAATACTTGTGAAAAAAACATGTTCCCTCCTACCAAAAATAAGCCAACAAAAAGGAGGAGACGATGCAATAAATCCTAGTCTCTTTTGTCTTTCTGCAGAAATGAAAAATATCAAGGTGATTGGCATTTCTTCTTTCTTTTCTTTTTTTTTCTTTGAAGAGTTGTTGTGGAAGTTGAGAAAACTTCATACATTCTTTGAATTCCTAATGCATTGAATCAAGGTCTATATACTATCAAAGCTATCATGAGTACAAAGATGATTTTGCTGGAAAAAAGCAGCTGCTTAAGAAGGAAAGGATTGAAGGGTCCTCCCTCCCCAAAATAGAGATTTCGTGGGCATACTTAGAGATCATTCAAGTAGTCATGTTTTGCAAGCATCACAGATTTCAAAATGGCTACTGGGGGAAAGAAAAGTAATGTTGATGTTATCACATATAAAACTACATTAAGGCCATTTCCACACGGGGGTAAAACTCCGCCTCCAGACGATGGGAGAGGGAAGTCGTTCACACCACAGGGCGATCTAGTGCGGTTGGAAAAGGTGAGGCTCCACACCTCCAACCACTCTAGTGCTGCTCGAGTGCCGCCGCAAGGGTGGCGCTGCGAGTTTTAAAAACCACCTTCCCAGGTGGTTTTTATGAAACTCGCCCACACTAATCCGCAGCTGCTCCTGGTGTGAATCTGCAGAGACACATTAGTGCATCTCTGCAGATCTGCCCGGGGGCGGGCTTCCGGCTGGCGCGCTGCCCTGAGTGGCGGAGCACCGCCGGAAGCCGCCAGCCGCCATTTTGGGCGCCGCCACAGGGACGGAGCAGGGGCAGAGAAAACCACACGCAGGTAATCTCCGCCCCTGTGTGTGCCGCCCCGTTTTGGCTCCCCGAGTGTGTAAAGGGCCTAAGATTTTTTTTTCTACTTTTTTTTTTGGCTGTTCCCAAACATCTCTGCACATTAGCGGTGTGGGTGTGTCTGTGTGAGAATGAAGAGGAAATGATGTAAAGGAACTGAAAGCTGTTACAAACCATTCTAATTCTGCAATTCACTTCAATTCACTTCTCCCAGTTAATGCAGAAGGAATAACACACAGGAGTGAAGAACAACAAATCAACAGAAATGTTGGGAGTGGGAGCAGGACCTTTATCCTTAGAATTCAACTGAATGAACTGTAAAAATGAGCAACAGATGCATTTCCTTCTTCTTATTGGTGAACCCATCACCAACAGATCGAAGACACAAGATATATAAATATATATGGATTTAATTAAGGTCCTGGGATACCTTTATTGAAACTTAGAAGGATCTGTAATGAGTGAATCTCTCCAAAATGTAATGAACTCTGGTGCAATCTTTTTGTTTGTCTTTTATTATTTTAAATTGATTTTGTTATATTCTCCACATTGCCTAGAGAATGTCAGATTGGGTGTCTGCTAAGTATAGTGCAATAAACAAATACATAGATAAAAACAGTGCAGACTTTCTGGTACTTACTGTGAGAACTAGGAGAGCTCTCTCTCAAGGTTTACCATCAAACTCCAAACCCCAGATCAGTCTGATAACTCCCCAGGTGCCTTTCTTTGTCTGCCCACCAGAAGATGGGCTGAAGCAGCAGCAGACAGCTGGACAACTTTAGAAAGAATGACACCAAGCATCAGGGTACCATGCTCTTCCTGCCAGGCAGCTCTTAAGTGACCCTTCCCAAATAAATAACTTGCCAGGTTTTGTAAATGCATGTTCAGCGTGGCCAAGTCGGCCATGCAGCAAAATACACTCCATGTTGATACCTCTATTAGGCCAACCAAAAGGCACACAATACATTACGGTAGCTTTCAGTGGCTTCTTAATCAGGGAAAGATGTTAAATATCACGCAGGAGAAGTAACAGTCTGTGGAGGGATTAAATATACAGGGACTTATTCTCTGAGAATTTTACCACCAACAAAGGTAAACCAAGCTGCATTTGGCTATTGTTGGCCAGTTTTATCTATTACAAGACTGAAACTTATCTCCAGATACGACAGCTCAGAGGTTTCATGAGAGACTCATTGTAGCCTACCTACAGAGTGACTTGCAACCTTGCACAGGATAGAGATGGCCTAGATTTCAGCAGAAGTTACTTCACTGCTGACAATGGAGAGAGAAATTTTATTGCCTTGCTTCTACTGTCATCCCCTCATGGCCAAGAAGGAGTGTGGCTGACATCTGTATTAATCTTTCCTTATCACCACCTTAAACACCAACTGGAGGAAACAGCACAAACAAGATGCAGGCTTAGAACTCCAACAGTGTCACTTTTCTTCTTTTGTATGATTTTTTAAACATCTTTTCTTCATGAAGAAGTCAGTGAGCTTCCATAACTGCTGGAGAGAGGATTGAAAGTCACTGTTTTTCCTATATCATTTTTAAAAATATTTATTTCTCTTTTTTTAGCTCTCTTTCTTTTCTGTTTTTCTTTCATTCTGTGTTTGCTGTTTTAATTTTTTATTGTATATGAAAAAAATATTAATAAAAATTATAAAACAAAAAGGAAAGGAACATTTCTGGCAGTGCCATCAACAAAGATTGTCAAGGGCCAGTATTTGCCAAAGTTCACACATTTGCCAAAGCTTACACACTCGCCAAGAGTTCCCAGTTTCACACCACTGTAGACATGTGTATTTGCAGTCAAGTCTTCCACATTCACTAGGGCTAGGGGCAGAGGACCCCTGCAAAAGTAGAAAATCACAAATAGCAAAATGTATGTGTGTGTGTCTGTGGAAAAGGGACCAAGGCAAGGTGGAAAGAGCAGGCATCCAGGATCTAAACCATGTCAGGGAAAGGGGGAAGGTTCCCCTGGAAAAGAAGTGCCTAAGGTGGGGAGGGAGCAGAGGTAGAGAAACTTGCAAATAATCAAATCCATGAAAGTCAAACCTGCACATGTGAAGGGCCGACTGTATTAGCTCGGTTGCCCTTTGCCTCTGGCCCAGAGGCTGTGAGTGACTGTGACAAGGAAGAACAGAAGAGAAAGAGAACCTGTCTCCTTCTCATTTGCCTACTTGCTTTCCCCCGGCAAGGAAATAACAGAGGAGGAAGAGGAGGAGAACAGCTGTTAACAATGGCAGCAAGGTGAAGGTGTCCCCACTTTGAAAGAGGGGACCCATTAAGAGTGTCTCACTGAAGGGCCCTCCAAGACATGGAAACTGCTGATGCAATCTCTTTCAAGGAAATTTTCTATTACTGTTTTGTTGTTTTGAGTGGCCCTGCCAAGCTCATGTAAGGTTGGAGAAAATACACTTCACCTTTGCAAGCCATGGCTCATGGAATAGCTTTGCAGGCATCTACATAGCTTTTTGTATAGCTAGTAAGAAACACTTCTAAGTTACCAGCCAGCAAGGGAAGTTTTACAAACACATGAAGAGGGGGTCAAGATATGGGTGCCTGACAATGGCCCATCATGGGGCATCAAATATTTTTGGACTACAGCTTCTATAAGTCCTCACAGTTAGCTGTGCTGGCTAAACCTGGCAAAAGTGGTTGGCCAAAAACACTTGGGAAGCCACTGTTGCCCTCTCCTGCTTCATGCCACTGGCATACTACATATGGAGACCCAGCATGCCATAATAGCTTGAGCATTGGCTATGTCCCTGGAGATCCGGGTTCAATTCCTCACTCAGCCATGGAAACCCGCTGGGTGACCTTGGGCACATCACATGCTCTCAGCCCCAGAAAACCCCATGATAGGTTCACCTTATGGTCATCCTAAGCTGAAAACAGCTTGAAGGCATACAACAACAACATACAACATATGACGGCTCATAATTCATATTTTGTTGGTCACTAATTTCTATAGCTGCATTTGTAAGAGTACAGAATATCAGATGTTTTTCTCAAGACCAGGAGTTTCCTAGGAACGTTCACTTTGCAGCCTATGACAGATGGAGGATTGATGCCTACTGTATCTGATCCACTGCTTTCCCCAGACTTTTAAGAGAGCATAGAAAATCCCTTTAAGTCCTTCTCACTCATCCTGAAATCACACTAAAGTGGAACAAATGTGCTCCTTGTACTTATTTATGGGCTTGCACTTCATCAGCAACAACTTCCTGTCACTCTAGTGACCAACAACAGATAAGAGGTGAAAGCTCTGAGTCCTGTGGACTGGGATTAATATAATTCAGTCATATTAATTGACTATCAAGGATGGCGTAACTGAAAAGGCTCAACACAGCCCAGAAGCTATGGCGTTTCAGCATAGAGAGCCCAAATGATTTAGTAACACTAGCTGTAACCTAAGAGAGCTTGGCCAAATATTCTTCCCCCTCAAGAAACAAACTTTTTCAGTTAATAGCACATTGCTCTCAAACCCAGAATGAAGACACAAGGCACCATTATGGGCTGAACCAGAAGCACAACATTATCAGATACAAAGGCTGTTCTGTCACTTACTTAGCTATTTAACTGTCAGCTTCCCATACAAACCCCAGTGGAAATAACCTGTTTGCTAGGATGGGAGCTAGCTTTCACTTTAGGTTCTGAATTGGATCTCAGCAAAAAGGATTAGGTGGCAAGTGATGGGAAAGATCCTGTTTCTGGGACCTTAGGAGACCACTTCCAGTAACAAATCAAGAGTAAAAACCAACCTAAACAGAAGAATACTCTGAAAAATACAATTGCCTGTTATACAGCAATTTTCTGTACTTTTTTTAAATCAGAGTATGAAAGCAGGTAATTACAATTAACATGTCAGTGATTAATTTTTGATAGCAAAAATAAGTTGGCATATACAATGGCCCCTTACTGTGATCTCCGCAATCACAAAAGTGAGGTTGTGTGAAGTGTCACATCCTGTTATAGTCAATGGACACAGCAAATGTGTGTCCGTGCTGACGCAGGCATATGCATATCACGTCCGTTGACTATAATGGGAGGCAACTCTTACTTTTTTTATTTTACAAGGGGGTTCTTGGAATAGAACTGCTGCATATATGGAGAGCACACTGTAATTGTAACACCATGAGGATCTTTCAATTACTTATGTAGTTTTAACTGTTTTAGAGTGCATCTAGACTTATAAAGGGCACATCCAGATTGATTAAAACCAAAAGACTAGAAAGTCCCAGATTTTGCTCCCATTCTTTCCAAATTTATTTTGGTGATCCATGCATATTTTCCTTGTCCAAAATATTTTCTGTCGCCTATTGGTACAATCAGAGACCTTTTTATACCAGAAGCTCAGCATGGGCGGTCTGAGCACTGGACTATGACTCTGGAGACCAGGTTCAAAATTCCCACTCAGCTGTGGGAACCTTCTGAGTGACCTTGGTCAAGTCCGTCTCTCTCAGCTTCAGAGGAAGGCAAAGGCAACCCTCCTCTGAACAATTTTTTGCCAGGGAAACCCCATGATAGGGGTCACCATAAGTCACTAATGGCATGAAGGTGCACAATACCAGTATCCCCAGATTGGTTTATTTTAACCCAATATACAATGGGAAAAAATAGAAACAAAGTCTGAGACTTTTCAGTCAGTCTAGATGCCCTCTAAAAAGTCCCCAGTTTTGTTCCTGCTCTTTCAAATCTTATTTTGGAGATCCATACATGTTTTGTTTATCCTAGAATATTTTCTCTTGGTTCCTGATACCATCAGAGACTTTGTATATCAGCTCCCTGGGTTGGTTTATTTTAATCCAGTATAAAACCAGAAAGAACAGGCATGAACTCAGGGACTTTTCTATCAGTCTCTGCATTCTTAACTACTTTACATTATATCTATAACTGCACAGCCCTGTATCTTGTAGCATTGCTAATAGTTTAAAAATAGCCAAAATGACATTTGTGTCATCTGTGAAAAACAAGAAAGCAAAGAGTTAACTAAATATATAAATATAATGGCAACTATCTATTGGGGGAGAGCAGTTTATAACTGTTGCTAATTAAAAAGTAATGTTCCAGACTTTGGCTTCTATATTCCAAGCATATGAGGGGAGAGGGGGAAGAGAGGGAAAGAGATTTTGAATGAATGGATAAGGGGTCATAGATAAATTGCTGTTGGCAGGATATCATCCCAATGTCAGGTCAAATTTTTTTGCAAAAGAGAATCCACCTGTTAGACAGTCTGAGAATCAACATTCATCCAGTGATAGCTCAAGTGCTGTATATGCATCCGTCAAATCAAGTGACTTTATCAAATGGACTGCAAATTAGCAATGAGCCCTCTCAATGCTGGACAGCAAGGGACAGACAGGGAAATCTGTGTCCCCTCCTTACTGTGCTTGTGAATGTTGGCAGATGAGAAAGAGCAACACACATCTAGGTCATTACACGGAGACTTTATGTCCTTTCCTCTGCCCCAGCCATTGGGGAATTGCCAACCTTCCAGCCCAACCTGGCTGACCTTCACAACCCCACTGAAAGCAAGGTGGAAGAGAACAAAGTGTCCACAAGGAACTGACTTTTGATCTCAAATCTCAGTGCATAGGATTCTCGTCTGTGAACACAGATCAAAGTGGTCTGCTGTGAGTCAGTCTGCCCAGGGCTCTAACTGGTGTCATGGTGAATGACCCTGATTAGGCTACGAACACAGCTGGGGGAGCCAAAGCCAAGGCAAACTTGCATAATCTCCATGTGCCAGCTTCTGCAAGCTGAAAGGCACAGAGTGTCGCTATGGAGCGCTGACATCTGCAGTTGGCAACAAACTCGGAGTTGGCAGGAACAGGACACCCAGTCCTACAATGGAACTTGCTCCGGTTGCTTGTGGTTACTTTGCCCTAAAAAATGCCCCCACCCAAGAGCAGCTGCAAGGAGCTGGCAGGCTTGCTGCAGTCACAAAGGAAGTGTACACTTGGATGCACTTCCTCAAAGGGCAAAGAGAAAACAAATGAGGTGCATGTTGCCTATCAGCAAATCTGCATAAACATGTGCTTGAAGATATCTAGGGGTGGGGAAGAAGCCAGGAGACAAGGAAGTGATGACAAGCAAAGAACCCAGGGGATCTGCCCTACACAGAAGAATGATACTATTAAAAAAAATAATCAGGAGACAGAAATCAAAATTGAAGATTAGCCTCAACACTTTGCATCTTCAAAGGATTGCACAAACAACTAATTAATCCCGGAGAGGCAGGTGAGCATTGTAGCAAATTCATGGGCTATGGTTGTCACCGCACCAACCACAAATGCCAGCACAGTGACAGCTGGGAGCATTCCCTTCTCCTCTTCTTTAGAGCTCACAGGACCCAAGACAGATGAGATGAAGCAGAAATCCTCTTGAAAGACAAAGGATGAATTCTCATAGGATCTGAATCTGGGTTTGACTTACAAAGCACTAAACCACTGGAGTCCCCTTCCTGTGTCCTCTTCTTCTTACAAGTTCTACCCATAGCCTTTGAATCACCTAAAGAACAGTTTTATTCAGTCAATAGGACCTTTCCCTCTGTGGCATCACTTCAGGTTTCAAAGTGGAGAAGATGCACATTAGCACAATCACATACAAAATGTAGAAAACACCATAAATCAGATGAGAGTAACGAAGAGTAGGAAGAAAAGCTTTTCCAGGATGGAAGAGCATTCCCAAAGGCTGTTTGGGAATACAGCTGCTGCCCATATTATAAAGATTCAATACAAAAAGCAGAATTTAAAATTCAAACCCCGCCACAAACCCAGATGCCAACTCTGCCCGCACATCTACTTTGGAAATGTCATTGCAGGACCTAATCATATCATCCACAATATTAGAGATACCTTCAATTTCTCATACTTTAATATGATATGTTCCATCCTCTGTCAACAACGCCTTTCAGCACTCTACATTGGTTAAACAAGCCAGTCTCTGCATCAGAGGATAAACGGACAAAACCTGAACATTACGAATTTGACTACTCAAAAACCAGTTGCAGAACACTTCAGTCTCCTGGGCATTTCATCTTGGATTTCAGAATGGCAGTTCTTGCACAAAAAAAGTACAAAGGAAGATTGGAAAGAGAAACAGCAGAACTAGAATGCCATCAGCCCTCCACATTCACTAGGGTTAGGGGTACAGGATCCCCACAAAAGCAAAACATTGCAAATATCAAAATGTGTGTCTGTCTGTCTGTCTGCCTGTGGGAAGGGGGCCAAGGCATGGTGGGGAGAGCAGGCACCCAGGTTCCAAACCAAGTCAGGGAAAGAAAAGGAAAAGTCGGAAACAGCATGTGGCCCTATCGTTCCTCTCTCTTACCCATCTCCTTCCTTGGGTGTGGAATGACATTGGAAGAGGGTTTGAGATGCTGAGAAATTGGTCTGTAAGCCATCCTTTGCTGATCAGACAGTTGCTGGTAGAGGACGAAGAGGACCAGAGGCAAGTTTTTAAAGGGCTGTGTGGCTTGATTGGAGCCACCAAAAGGGAAGGTTCTGCAGAAAAAGAAGTGCTTGTGGTGGAGGGGCAGGGGTTGGAGAAATTCACAAATAATCACATCTGTGAAAGTGAAACTTGCAAATGTGGAGGGCCAACTGTATATCTACAAACCTTAGGCCATCAACAGTAGGTTGAGCAGAGACAATGGTCTCCTGGCATTCTGCACACGTTCTAACACTAGTTAACACTCCAGACTCATGAGGGCTCTGTTGGAGAGTTTATCACGTCTCCTTTCTGGTTCCCAGCCAGCCACTACATCCCAATAATTCCTGCCATGATTCATATGGTTATCTACTCACTTTGACTTCAGGCAACATCTTTCCTTCTGCCTGTGTTATCCAATGACCATTGTTAACACTGAACTTGTCAACTCATCACAGAACCCTAAGTTTTGCATTTCTATTGCTGTTCACACATACCCACCTGCTCATTCATAGCTATAAAGGTCTGTTCCTAGGCACTTCATTCCATGCACTGGATGAAGTAGACTTAAGCATATGAAAACTTATGCTACCAATTCTTTCTCTCAATAAGTCTCAAAGTTGCTACAAGATCTCTGTGCAGTAGAATTTAAAGTAACCCATTTGAAGAAAACTACTACATACCTACTCCTAATTGCAAACCTCTTGGTTATCACTACCAATCAAGTATTATTTATGCATGATTTTAGTAATACTGTGGTGATATCGTGCCCGCTTATATCCACATGGCTTCCCTCCACAGACCATGACAGCCTCCCTGAGCAGCTTTTGGGAAAGACCCTTTTGCTCCCTTTTATTTCATCCTCTCTCTGCATCACCCTTTTTTTTGACTTCAGGAAATTGTGGCCCATTTAATTCCAACAACTGGCATCTTTTCTCCCTCCCCTTCTCATCTGTACAGGGGAATAGACAGAATGACTTTTCCATCCATCCTGCTCGGAGCATGCTATTTTTCATATGAGCAATGTTTTCTCTCTGTGCATACACACATACGCACAGAAGAATCTAAGCTCAACTATTCCCCTACAGTCTGAAGTCCAGTAAAAGTTCTGGTACTTGATTCTCTTAGACATTTAAAATGTCAATGGAGAGTACATTCCTGATGATACTATACAAAATCTGTACCAGGATTTGCCATTTTGGGATTGAGCAGAGTTTGCAAAAGTTACTGTTTAGAACTGCAATTGTTAGGTGATAGATATTGTAGTCCAAAAAAGTGTATTTTCCAAGATTTGGGTTATTTTGAACAGACAAATGGCATTGATAGGAAAAAGGAACATACATGGAAGTGGGCAACAATCATACAAAGGAGATGGACCAGGACGAAAGACTGATGAAATCTTGGAGGACCAGGAGAGAGGTGATTGCTAAGAATACTTAAAATTCTGCTCAAGTTCCCCAAAAAGGAGCTAGTTTAAAACCTGGAGCTATGATGCCATCTTAAAGAAGGCAGCAGCATATGCACAGAAATGCAGACCTGTTTCAGATGTCATTGCCTGCCAACAGATGTAATCAATACAGACCTTTTCCTTTGCCGCCCAACCCACGAACAGAAGAGATCTCACACAGGACTTGGGTTGACTAGGGCAATTTATTAATATGCCTAATTAACATCAAGGGAAAATGAACTTGAACTTGCTTGAGCTTGAACTTGAACTTGAACTTCTGAACTTCTGACCTGAGGAAGAAGGGGGGGTCAACTGCATTTACGGACTAGGGCAAGGGTCACATCCCGACCATCTTCCCTAGCCCGGGGCGAGATACCGGGCTCCAAAGCCAACCGCTGACGGTGGATTAAGACTTTGGCCGGCCCTTTTCTGTGAGGTGAGCCCCGAATGCCCATCCCCCCGGCACAGGACAAGTAGGGTGAGCCCAGGTCCCCCCTCAAGGATAGGCTTATCCTACACCGAAGGGTGCCATAGGTACTCGCCGACCCCTTAGACCCCCCCCATACCGGGCCTGACAACTGATAATTTATCTGTGATTACCCTATTTAATACCAAATTAAGACACCACCCTAGAGCCAATTACCCAACCCCTGGCGCAGTGTAGGGTAGGCGAAAAACCCCCCCAAAAATGGGGGGGGAATTCCTACCCGGCCCTGAAGCGACCAGCTATCTTACACTGAAACCATAGGGAGGGAGGGTGGGTCGCAGCGATCGAAAAGAGGCCGAGGGAGGGGTGAGGTGGCCATAAATAGCCCCCTCCAGCCCCGCCTCCCCCCGAGACCACTCTCCTCTCACGGGAGGGCGGCAAAGAAACATCCCCCCGCCACCCGTGGTCACGTGGGGGCGGTGGGGGACGAATTCTTGGAATATAAACTCCAAAATTGCAGTCCTGCAAATTGGCCATTGTAACTGCTATGAGTACTGTTTTGGTCCAATGGGTGAGGAAGCCCTAAAGAAGGGACCACACCTGCTGTTGAGTGCAGAAGAAGGAGGAGACTTGGAGACCTGTGGTTGCCAGGACTAAAGGGTAGGCCCCTTTTCACTTTGAATAAGATAGTAGTATTTTCAGTGGGATATTTAGGAGGGAATAGAAGGATCACCTCTCTGTAGTGCAATCTCTATACTACATTTGCTATTGCTTGGTGACTTTTTATTTAAGGTTTTATAGTTGCACCTAAATGTTGCAGTAATACTGAAAAACACAGGCAGGAGAGTCCTGTAGTAGTACCTCATTGGATGCTTGGAACTTTGGGGGCAGCACCTATGCATTAAATTTAATACAGAATTTGTTGACTTCTGAAAAAAAAACTATATTCGAATTTAAATTGTATTTGCAATATTTAATTAACATTGGCCCCACAATGATACCATCTTCACACTTTCATGGTCTTTATAGTAATTTCTGACCTTTATTTCTGCAAGACAAAGCTTAAGTTCAAGTCTCTAAGCCAGCTTTCCCCAACCCAGTGTCTTGTAAGTGCAAGACAGCTTCCATTTTTCCAGAAAGCATGATTTCCAGTGTGATGTAGGGAGCCAGCATGGATAGTGGTTTGAGCAATGGGCTACAATCCTGGAGAACAGGGTTCAATTGCACGCTCAGTCATGGAAAACAACTGGGTGACCTTGCGGCATCACAAACTCTCAGCCCCAGAAAATCTTGTGATAGATTTCAGAGTCACCATAAGTCAGAACCAACTTGAAGGCTCACACCCTCACCATCAGCAGCACAACAACAACAGTTTCTAGTTTAGATAGATGGGAAATGTACTGCAGCACACTTGCAGGGCACCAGGCTGGGGAAGACAACTCTAACTTCTCCAGAAATCAGGTCCCACTTATCTAGATCTTCTTCCCTGTAACTTTAGGAGAGTGAGGAGGATGAGCAGGAGACAAAGAATAAAGGGTAAAAGATGCAGGCTCCAAGGGGGGAAAGATAGTTCAGGTTGCTCTGCAAGAACTGGTGGGTGGATGATGAACTTTACTAGTATGCATCCATTACTTGATACCTCTTTCTTCCCATTTCCTTTCAATCAACATTCATATTTCAATCTGCTTAAAGCAGGTCCCCGACTTCCTTTTAGACTGATGAGGTTACTTTGTACATTGCTATGTACATCAATGGGATGCTAACAGCAACAACATGCTATTATTATACAACTTTAGGGAGAAAGCAGGTACACTGCAGATAGGTGGTTATGCAACAAACAGCTCCAGATGACTCATGAAGTGAACCAAACCAGAGACAGCAAAGGGAGGCAATAAGAATGATATGGATTACTAACCAGTCTGGGTTAAGGAAAATTCTAACACAAACTAAGAAATATCAGAAGTTAAGCAAACAGCATTTGCCTTTGGGACAAGTTGTAGCAAAGCATGACTCAGTCCTGAGATGAAGCAGCCCTACCCTTTCACCCCCCTGTACTTAAATGGCAAATGAAAGGGGGACATTTCCCTTGTTTTGGTGGTAAGAAAATGTTTGGTCATGTGGGAAATATTTGGTTTGGGCTGTTAGTGTTGTTGGCTAGTGAGTAAGTTCAGTTGACTTGCTAGGACCAAGGATGACCATCGACCTGGCAAACCACTGAGAAGACTCTCCTCCATTTCAAAAGGTGTCCTGCGGTTTGCCTAGAGTGTTGCTCATCTAGTCCTAATGACACTGAGAGACATGTATCTGTGTCTATGCAAATGCCTTTTTACAAGTTTCTCTTCTTTTTGTCAGCTCTCCAGATTTCACACCAGTACAAGCATCCCAACCTCCTGCTCCATCCTCCTGTGTTGACAGAAGTAGTGTTATGTTGTTGTTTTTTCACAAGCTTCCCTTCCTGAATCTTTTCTCCCTTCTCTGATCTTCCTCCAGCACAATCACCTGCCTCCTCTCTTTTCCCATCTCAAGCCAAGCCCAAGATGGTTGGAGATGCCTATCAATAAGATATGATACTTATTGTACTGCTGAATTAGAAGCGTGCCTAACATTCTGACAAGGCAAGAAATCTGTCATTTTGGGAACGGCCCCAGGGAAAGGCCAGCTTGCGCGTACCCATTTATGAAATTTGTTGCATTGATTAGGTCCACAGACAATGGAATATCCATTCTGTAGACACAGAACATTTCAGTGCTGGAGCACTGAGAAGTGAAATCCTTGGGCGTGCCTTGTCTCAAGTTTTAACATCTTTGTTAATTTCCTTAAGGCAACTGCATGATTTCAACTGAATTTGAAGCTTGCATTTCTGCTGAAAGCCACAAGGGTAGAGATGCCGTCATCTCACAGAACTGTTTCCTGTTACTCCAGTTGGAATTCTTGAGTAACAAAGTAACCTACATCAACAGCATTTGGCCAGGTTATGTATAGCATTAAAAGTCCCCCATGACTGCTCCCTGGCTTCCAGATGGCTGAAAGGATGGACAGTCAAGCCTACAGAATTGACTTCAGCCCTCTCACAGGTTCATAAGAATAAATGCAAGCTCATATTTGCCCATTTCTTTTATAGTGCTTGGCATTCATTAATGCTCTGAAGAAATTGTTTCAACATGCCAGGCATGGGGTTTTCTGACTGCAAGGAATCTTTTTTTAAAAAATTCAAAACAGCACAATCAAGGCACTAGAAAACAAATAACAACACACTCTTTTTTTTGTGTGCCAACATACAGATGTTCTTGTTTTATGTCATTGGATGACTGACAACTTGAGTGAGATTTTTTTGCATGAATAATCCTACATAGATCACATACCATATATTAAACTTTCAACACAATGCATTTAAATGAAGTATAGCTAGATCTTTATGTTTATCACCTAATGGTAAGGCAACCTGTGTTGCACTGCTGCAAGTCCCCACCTTTTGACATCTCTAGCTGGAAGAATCTCTGAGAGCAGGACTAGCAAATACCCAGATTTATAACCTGGAAGAACTTCTACCAGTCAGAAAGTGAGATGCTTGGCTTGGCAGACCAACAGTCTGCCTAACATATAGCAAATTCATAATTTCACCAAAGAATTACAACCATGTGTAAATGGGCCCCAAGTCTTGAACCTCTCTATTCCTGACCAATCAAACATTCCAGAGATACACACCTCCAAAGTTTTTATATACCAAAAAAAAAAAAATCTGATTCTGAGAGGCATTTCTTTGTACAACTACCTTCCTTTCCATGCACCCTATAGCTGCGGCAGAAAGTAAAACAGAGAAAGCTGTGAATGATAAAGAACTGACACCATATCTCACTCCTCCTGCCCCTGTTATGCTGTGCTTAGTGGAAGCACCAGAGATTTCACCCAAATGGATGATGCAGCTTCCCCTTTTAACATCACAAAGTAATAGTGTTGGCTGCTTTCTGAGTGAACACAGCAAAGTGCATAAACAGGCTGTAGAATGCCAATCGTAAAGCTTTCGCACTCTTCCCAAAGTGACAGTTTATGTTTATTTCCAACAAGAAAATAAGAAGCTTCTTTAAAACATACTGGACTGCCATCTCTCCCATGCTGCAGATACAAACACCAGCCTTTTGATTGGGCCAGGAAACTCCTATGCAGTTATGAATTTCACTCCCACTCACCAGCACTACCAGGTAATTTCTGGGTTTGGGTGCTCATGTGTATGGGGGTGAGGGGGGAGAGATAATGAGAGACAGAACCAGAAAGAGGAGAGCCCTTTTATTTTAAAATACAATATTAACACTTACTAGAATTTTCAGTAGAACAGTTCATAGATGTCTTGCATCATTACTGGCCACATGGGAAGGGAATGACAAGAGCTATCTTGCACAGGTTGAGGAAGTTAGATTTTGGAAGCCTGACTTAAAGGAAGATACATCATCTTTGTGTGCCTTCAAGTCATTTCTGACTTACGGCTATCCTAAGGTGAACCTATTACAAGATTTTCTGGGGCTGAGAGCGTGTGACATGTCCAAAGTTACCCAGTGGGTTTCCATGGCTAGACAGGGAACTGAGCCCTGGTCTGCAGGGTCCTAGCCCAATATTCAAATTGCTACACAATGCTAGTTCTGTAAAGGAATATACATTCATGGTGCAGTTTGGCTGTTTGGTATCTAAACTTGGTTGTTATCACTTCAGGGATCGATGTGGAGTACCTAGAGAGATCTATCTGGCTGCTGCAATGGAAACAAAATCCTAGTTTAGGCCAGCATTTGGTCTAAACCAGCAAGGTCATTATTACACTATAATTTCAATAAGCATAGTAGATGAAGTAAAAACAAAGGTTGTGTGTCTATGAAGTGTCTTATATTGAGTCAGGATGCCAGTCCATTTACTTCAGCACGTCCTGCTCGGACTGGCAGGAGCTCTCCATTATCTCATAGGAAGGTCTCTTGAAGGCCCTAGACATGCGGTCCTGTAGCTGGAGTTTACAGCAGCTGAACCTGGGACATTATGGATAACAGTATATATCGCCGGAGATATTCTGCCTCAAAATCCATTGGCTTCAGGCAAGTCATCTTCTCTTCCAAAATGAAGAGAATGAGCCTCAACAGTTTTCCATGATGGAAACCTCTCCTCACAAAGCTGCAGAGAGTCAGATGCTTCCGGTGTGGCTAGGCAGTTTAGGGTTTCATTATTACATTAACCTTTCAGGTCTTCAGCCTCTGTGGAAGTAAATTGGCAGGGAGGAAAATACAAGTCCCTGTTGGGAAAAGGGGAACTAAAAGCGCCATCCAAACAGAAAAAGGAAGATAATTATTAACCGAGGAATGAGGGGGAGGGACCACAAGGAAGCCATTAAAACTAATAATAACCTTGCGATGGTATTTTCTATATGAGCCACCCAGCTTCCTTTCATTCTTCTCACACCTCTTAAAAGCCCATTTCCTTCACACTTCATTTGCCTAAAACAAAATTCCAGGTATGACTAAAAAGAGGGGAGGAGAAGAAGCCAGCTTCTGGAAAGATGGGCCCTGTGAGAATTCAGGAGCAATTCCACATACAATGGGAGTTAGAGTAGCTTATTCCTCCCAGGAATGTGTTGAGCTACAGCTTCCATCATCCCCAGCAAGTGAGATCTTTATGGGAGGCATCGCTCAACCCACCTAGAATCCTCCTGACTGGGAAAGAGTGGAAATGGAGGACAAACTCCCCAAATAATCAACACCCAATTCCTAGAACTATTTAAAGTATGATATACTTATGAAAGCCAGTGTACTGTAGTGATTTGAACATTGGACTATGAACATGGGGACTAGGGTTCAATTTCCCACTTGGCCATGAGAAGCCACTGGGTCACCTTGAGTGTCACACACTCACAGACCCCAGAAAATCCTCTCATACGTTGTCCTTAGGGTCTTCGTAAGTCAGAAAATATTTGAAAGCATACAACAACAGTACTTATGAGCCTAAGGACAATAAGCTTGAGATTCTAAGGTTCCATTCTTCTTCTGAAAAAAGAGCCAAACAGCTATATCCAGATTCAAAACACAGCCATCCCTCCACATTTGCTAAGTTAGGGGCACAGGATCCCTGTGAAAGTGGAAAAAAATGTGAATAACTTTTGGCCCTCCCAAACCATATTTAACACACTAAAAAGTATGATCACCATATTCAACCCACCATGGATTCCTCTGAGGCATCAGGGTTCCTTCACAAGGCAGAAGTGGGGGCTGGTGGGGCTTACGGCCACCTCCACTCCTGCCCCACACCATTTTGAATAAGGACTTACGAGCCTTGTTCACAGTTTCTCAGTCTCACGTTGCTTACTGTCCCTATTAAAAATAGCATAGCAGAGGTGACAGCAAACAATCTGTGAATAATCAAATCCACAAAAGTGAAACCCACAAATGTGGAGAGCTGACTGTATTACATTTACCAGCTAAAAGCACAACATAGAATATTATTTTATAAACACTCTATTATCTTTTCATAGCTATCAATGCAGTAATTCCTGTGAACCTATCAAGTGTTACCAGCTGTATCCTGCATCACAACTCACTTGCCTAAGGCCAACTAGTAAACTTCCAGCTTGTGGCTCATACACTCAGCATTCAATTCTAGATAGAAGATGTTTTGTTGTGCACAGAAGGAGAGGGGAAAAGCTATCTAGGATGCCACTCTTTTAGTTTCCCACTTCTCAGAACTTGGAGACCAAGAGACTTATATTTTGTATTCAGAGTAAAAGAAGATTTGTTCACCACACTATTCCCTAATCTCATCCCGGGAAGTAAAATGATTTAAAAAAAGCAAAGCGTTTGAATTGTCCTTAAATGGCAATTCTCAAAAGACTGGTGCACCCACACAAAATTTTGCTAAACAGCCTTCATATTCTGACATTTTTCTAGAGGTGGTGTCTTCAGTGTGACTTTGGAAAAAAACACTACTACCTTGACTTAGGAGGAATTCCATTATCAAGATGTCAGGAAAAAATGTTGTTTATTAGAAAATTGCGACCAATTCTCCAAAATGGCTCCTGGTCTCTTAATGCATTATGCACAGAAGATGGAATGCAAGAACTTTGTTTTATAGATGGTAAGTAGGAGAAAAAATGTGTGGGGGCTTTAATGTGGCATAAGACCTCTATTCCTTCACTCTCCCTGCCCATGGCCACTGTAAATTAAGCACCAATCAACATCTCCCAGACTACTAACATAATGGTGTATCACACTGAATACAACCTACATGTCTGGGATCTTTCTCTACACCCTTGTTTGTTTACTCACATAGGAATTAAAGAGAAGGTAAACCAAGCATAGGTTTAATTGGGACCATTTTATTAAAGTATTTACACTGAGGGGCCCTTTCACACTATACAATTATAGCACTATGATTCCACTTTAATTGTCGTGGTTGTATACTATGAAATCCTGGAGTCTGAAGTTTCATGAGACACTGAAGTGATCTCGCTGAGAATTATAGATGCCCCTCCCTTAACTGCCAATTACAGGATTCCATAGGACAGGATCATGGCAGCTCCAATAGAATGATAGTGCTATAATGGTGTAAAGAGAATGGGTCCAAAATCTATAGGGGGAACCATCATGATACAAGCTTCCACTAAGGCAGAAGGTCATTTTCACTCTCATCTTATCCCATCATTGATGAGGCACCCAGCCATTCAGTACTAAGAGAGGCCTTCTCAAAGGACCTCTCCCTTAAATTCCCATGACTCAAGGGGTAGGCAGGGATGTAATGTGACCAAGACTGGTCCCAAAGATAGTTCTCTTCCCCACCCCTCTGTCTCACAAAGTGAAGAATAAGTCTGGAGACCTTTTAGCTAGCCACAAGATCTAACTTGTTTTCCTCTTGTACTGCCTGCCACCTATTTACTATCCCACATCGAAGCCCATCCTTCCCATAATGCCTATCAGCCTCAGTGCAGGGTAGGTGAAAAAGAATCCCTTTCCTATAAGTTTGGGAGTGGAAAAAGGACTAAGATTCCTGCCTAGCTCCAAATAGCAACCAGCTACAGCCTGCACTTGACCTAGAGGGTTGGTGGGATGGGTAGATGCCTAAAGAAGAGGTCAGATCTTAGTAGACTGCAAATTAAATGTGAGTCAACAGTATGATACAGTAGTAAAAAAAGAAATGCAATTCTGGGTTGCATCAACAAGAGTATAGTGTCCCAATCAAGGGAAGTATTAGTGCCACTTTATTCTTCTTTGGTGTCTAGTTCTGGGCATCATAGTTCAAAAAGGATATTGAAAAGGTGGAATGTGTCAAGAAAAGGGCAACCAAGATTATCACAGATCTGGAAACCAAGCATTATGGGAAATAAGTTTGAGATCTGGATATGTTTAGCTTAGAGAAGAGAAGACTGAGAGGTGGCATGAGGGCTAGCTTTAAATATCCGCAGGAGTGTCATGGCGAAGAGGGACCCAGTTTGTTTTCTGTTGCTCTAGAGACTAGAACACTAACCAATGGATTCAAATTACAAGGAAAGAGATTCCACTTAAACATTAGGAAGAACTGTTTTTACTGTAAGAATGGTGAAACAGTGGAACAGATTGCCTTGGAAGTTGGCAGACTTTATGTCTTTGGAGATCTTGAAACAGAGTTTGGATGGGCATCTTTTCATGTCTTATTTAGCTTTGTATTCCTGCATGACAGAGGGTTGGTCTAGATAGCTCTTGTAGTCCCTTCCAGCTCTAAGATCTATGACTCTAGGAGGGCAGGATATAGATGACATTGGGCCACAATGGTCTTATATTTATTGCCACTGGGCCATGATGGCCTTACATCCAGCATTTAGGTCCCATTGGACCATGATGCTAAGTCTGTCATTCACCCAGTTCCTGCTAGGAGACTGGTACATGAGATGATGCTAGAAGAGGGGAGGGGGTGGATTTCAGCACTTGTTGTATCTATGTAATAAGAGACACACACACCCCCAATACACCCAATGGGTCAGTCATCTCACCCTTCCAACCTCTGATGAAAGCTATATTGAACACAAGTAATAAATTCACACATACACTTAGCTGGTCTCACATCTACCCTCCTCCAGCACAGTGAAAACTGTTTCAGGCTTGCTCTGAAAAGTCTATATGACTGATGGACATATTTGATAGAGAGATAGGATATCATGCATGTTTATGAGTGCATTGATTCCAGAATGCCAAACACAATATTATATTTCACTCTCCACCCCCAAAAAAATCAGAATAAAAGGCTATTGAAGCCAGTTGCTTGGGCACTGCAAGATTAGGACTCTCAGCCAGGTCTCTAGGAGCAATGCAAAGAAAGCCTCAACTCCTTTCCCCCACCAGATCCTTATGGCCCCAATCGTTCCTCCCTCCCCCACACACCCTTTCCATTTTATATTGGGACAGATGTTCAGTTATGCATTCAGCTATCCACAGTGAGTGCCTGTCTGTAGAGCTCAGAGCCAGTTAGAACCGAGCTACAATAAACCTTTTCAGACTGGGGTTGCAGTAAGAGACACTAACTGATCCTAAAGTCCCCAACAAATGCTGCGATATCAGCCAACTACGATGCCTTATGGGTAAAAGAAAACTCAAGTACACCTGGTCTTGGTTTCTGACCATGCAGCATCTTTAATTGATGCCCAAACAGGTAGCAGTTGCAGCTGATTTATTTATTTATTATTCCACCAGATTTTTTTTTGTGGAGAGATAGGTGGGAATGAAGATGACTATCACTCTGGTTACCATCACTATGTAAAAGCCCCTTGCCTTGCCAGTACAGAATAAGAGAAGGAAAACTGTTTCCTGTAGTGTTGTGAAATAAGAGCAGGAAAAAGACCCAGGTGCTGAACTTGGGTAGCAAGGCACCCCCCACACTCCCATTTTTCCAGGATGGAGAGCTGTCAAAAGAAAATGAAGGAGCAAAGAAATGTGGAGAGTGAAAGATTCTCAAAAACCTCCCTTTGCAAGCACACACACAGATATGCACACACACACTCAAATGTGCATTGCGAATAGAGACCCTAATGAAAGTATTGTCTCCTCCCTGTTCAGTGTGAGAGCAGCTACTGTCCGAAGCCGGCACACGTTCCCTCTGGGAGAAAGCAGAGGCACCTCTGCAGGAAGAGCTGCCTGCTCTGATGCCCACGTATCCCCCACTCCTCAAATACGACAGATCGATCCTTCAACCCAAACTAGCTGCAATTAAAATAATAGTAATAATCCACACATCTGGGCAAAAGCATCAGCTCTGCATTCATGGCATGCACAGTGTTTTCCCTCCTCTTCCCTTCCCCACCTCACTTCCAATCTTCTCCCCTCTGGTACATCTTTCTCATCCCCCAGAGAGATACGTGGGGAGCGGGATATGCTGCTATCCTCTTCGTGTGACATACCTGGGATGAAGAACAGGGCAGTTGTGGCTGTGAAGACGATCCAGCAAGCAGGATGATACATCTTGGGGAGCTGCAGTAGTCTGAAGCTGTTCAGCTTGCCGCTTGCCTTCCGTGCTGAATTCTGAGTAGGTTTAAATCCAGTGTTTGCAGAGGGAGGGAGAGTGAGTTAGTGAGCTACAGAAAGAGAGAGAGAGAGATGGGGACAGGCAGTCAGTTGTCTGATTTTTTTCTCCCCCTCTCTCTCCCTCTCTTTTCCACCCTGCACATAACACACTAGCAGGAGAAGCCCTAGCACCAGCACTACCAGCCTGTACAGGGGGAAAGAGAGCAGACCTCCTACCAAGCATTCATTGGTTCTACTCTCCTGAGTGACACATTCTGGCTCTTTCAAGGCTTTTTTGACACTGTAGGGAGTTAAATGCTGCCAACTGCTCCCTGGATGGCACTTGCTACGTGCCCTTCCCTCCTTCCAAGTCCACCCTACTCAGAGCCTTGGTGGAACTATCCCCTGGGAGGCTGGATAGGAGATACCAAAGTTCAGGCAGGCTGAAATTGGGTGCCAGCAGCCCTGCAAAAAAAGAGGGGGGAGGATGACAGCTTTCCAGACAAGTGGCACACATGCAGAGCCATACACTTCTAGTGGTATGCTCTGGGTGCCTGCTTGCTCATCCCTGTGGCCCTAAGCATCCCCAGTCACGCAGGATTGGAGATGCTCCTTTTAGTTACAAGTCAGAGGAGAATGCAACCTGTTGAAGTTGTTGAAAAGCTGCCAGGCACATAAAGATTCAGATTGGGGGCAGTTGCCTACTGTTTGAGCAGCTCTCCATCTTGATACCAGTGACACGAGCCATTTCCGCACTACACTGTTATAGTGCTATTATTCCACTTTCAACATCCTACAGAATCCTGAGGTTTGCAGTTTAGCGATGGCTATCCAGCCAGAGAGCTCTTTCACCTCAGGAAACTACAAACATCAGAATTCCACAGGATATTGAAAGTGGAATATTAGCACTATAACGGTGTAGGGTGGAAATGGCCACAGTCAAGTCTGCATCTGAGTGAAATGCTTTGAAACTGGGAGTGAAGAGATCCCACTGGGAAGAAATGAGAAATTCAGGGAACTGTAGCCAGTAGTGAACACGTGCATCAGATAATTGGCTAGAGGGGAAAAAATGTGTACATCCAGAAGAAATGCAAAGGCAAAGATTAAAAAAAAAAAGACTTCCATGGACTGTCACTGTATACCCTTTATTTGTCTCAATTTTTTCTATTGGAAGAAACCCTTGCTAGCAGGCATATTTAGCTGGACATCGGACTGTATGCTGAAGACTCCCTATCAGCAGATCTCTACTTAGTGTGCTGAGCCAGCCACTTTCCTGCTCACCATTACAGGATGTTAAACTCCAGAACAATTTGCTGTGTGTGATTTATCTCCTGCCAAGATAACACTCCGTGCATCCCAGAAGAAACTAGAGACTGAAATGGGGCAAGAGAAGGAGCTAGGCTGAATACGGGCTAATCGCAGCATTCCATGTGAACCCCAAACTGAAGGACTTTTAAGGCCCAGTGAATTTGAGAAGTTTGAGCACTTGCTTAACATACTCAGTGGAATCAGGTGGACCAGAAGCTACCCAAGCTGGCTGGATGGAACCTGTGCATACTAAAAGAAACTAAAGCCATAATGAGCCATTTTCCAGATGCAAAAGTACTAGAGGTGCTGTCATGCTTCCTCATCACTCTATGAAGACAATTTCTTAATAGACTGAAACCTGGCCCAAACTTTAGAGGGAAATATGTAGCAAAGAGGGACAACATTGTATAATAGTTAGAATTCTTGGACTGGGACTTGAGGGACGCAGGTTCAAGATCCCAGTGAACTCTAAAACTTGAATCTATTCTTGGGAGAAAAGCAGAATATAAATTAGATCAATAAATAACTCTCACCAGGTGACCACAGAATAATGTATGACATCTTGGGATCACTGGAAGAAAGACATGTTAGAAGTGAAACCAACCGACAGACAATTTATAAAGCTCTGAGATGGTAGAACACCTTACACTATTTCAGATGTCAACAATCTACTTTGCAAGGAAACAAAATACTGTTCAGGCCAAAATTAGCACAGCAGGCTGATCCAGAATCTTTCTCCCTGAAGTTAGTTCTTTCAGTTTGCAGGGAGTTGGTTATGAGAAGGGGGGGTACATCCGCAGCAGATATGGTTTAGCCCCCCCACCTCCACCAACTATGCATTCTGCAGCATACGCACTCACTACATCCCTGGGGAGTATATAGAATGAATTGGTGGTCAAACCAGCTATGAAAGGACAAGACAAGCTGGGCATTTGTACTTGGGATACCCAAGTGACACATAAACCAGTTAAGAAAGGAAAAACATTGCTAACAAGATAGAGGTGAGTCCAGTTTCTGAATGTACCAGACATTCTAGTGTGCTTTGTATTGCAAGTACGAGTGGACCACGCAATATGCACTTATTCCCTCCCCCATAGACATACAAAAAGTACCTACAGGGTAGAGTCCATTTCTGTCTCCCCTTTGTTCTGACTGCACTTCCTATTGCTGCAGTGATGTGGAAGAAGGAGCTACTGATCTCTGATCCTAAATGGGTTCAAAACCACCAATATCTCCTTTAAAATTCAGAGTAAAATCCAGAGCAGATTCTCCATTTCACTGACATTGAAGGAAGAGACAATCGCTCACCACCTTGAAGCATCTCTCATGGAAGAAAATGAAGATAAGTAAGTTTGGGAGGGGAAACGGAAATATTCCAGTGATGTCTAACTTACGAGAGCCATCAGATTTTAGCTACATGAAAATGGCACCAATCTGATGTAATTCAAGTAGTTCTCATTTGGACTGAATAATTTTTTTGCCTATTTATGTTTAAATTCATTTTGTTAAAATACATAACCATTTTTGTTTGACTTTATTGGGAAAACATTACAGTGTTTACAGTACACAGAAAGACATTATATGCTTAGAGAATAGAATTAGCTGTAAAACTTGGTCATCAATTAAAATGTGTTTTCTTTGGGGGGGGGGAAGAAACTCTTTTCTTCAAAGAAGATACTTTGGCTTGGTTTGTGGCCATAGCATTTCTGGTTTCTATGTATGATTGTGAATGCTGGACAATGAAGAAAGCTGATAGGAGGAAACTCAGCTTATTTGAAATGCGGTGCTGGTTGCTAAAAAGACAAACAAATGGGTCCTAGAGCAAATCAAGCCTGAATTCTCACTAGAAGAAAAGATGAGTAAAGTGAGGCTGTCATCCTTTGGACATATCATGAGATGATATGACTCAGTGGAAAAGACAATAATGCTTGGCAAGGTAGAAGACAGTAGAAAAAGAAGGTGACTACGAGTGGATAGGTTCAGAGGAGCCATATCTCTGCATTTGCAAGACCCAAGCAAGTCAGCTGGAAACCAGGCTTCTGGATGTCTCTCAGTCATAGAGCTAGCATAAGTCAAGGTTGACTTGACAGCAAATGACAGCAACAAAGTGTATTTTTATTTGTAACTCAAATAGGGAAACTATTTACAAACCAATATACCACGCCAAGATATGAAGATGGTTGTCATTACTGGGGGAGGGGAGGAGGAGAAACTTCATGCAAAATCCTATTTGATTTTTATTTAACCACAATTTCCGAGTTTGCATGCCATGGGAAATTCAGGTTTTACAAGATATGTGCCCACAGAAGCCAGCCATGCAAACGTAGAGTGGGGGAAGGACAGTGAATGCAGGCGTTATCCTTACTCTCTGAGCAAAATCAAGGTTTATCAAACTGAGACTTTGAGACAATCAGGTTGCTATGCTCATGCATGTGGGAGTCAGCCTTCATGAAAAGGGTTTTGCCCAGACATTAGAAGGTTTAAGAAGCATAGCAGTTAAAACTATGAGCTGCATCCCCTTATGTTCATATACTGTTTCACATTACCATATTCAAGGAGAACAGTGTCCAGAAATTTATAAGAGCTGGCTTCCACAGCTTAAACTATATGAGGCATAACCTAGTGGGCAGAATAGGAATTTACTTAATTTGTTATAGTGCTTCTAGATAATGTGATGTTGAAATATTATCCTGTTATACATCTATTGAATGACCATACAATATATGCTAATACAAAATCAATTATTAAAAAAAGAAGAAAAGAAACTGCATACAAAGTAACAGTCCTATTTTATTTCTGTTTTGCTCTGTCTCCTATGGCTGATAAAGATATTCCATGTGGTTTCCAAGCTTGTGAACTATTTCAATATAATTCTCGGATATTACCTCTCCCTGATCAATGCCACTGATTGTGTTACGCAAATTAACAGACAACATAGTAGAGCTGAAATTTCTTGGAAGACATTTTTTTTTTCCTAATCCCCACCCACACACCCAGAGACATCTCTCTAAAAAGATGCATGCCTTTTGGTCTTGTTTTGTTTGCAGAATGTCACCCAATATTCACCCACATCATTAGACGTACGGACACTATTCCCCAGGACCTGGGATGATGTTAAATTTGGGGCCTTGTAGAGGATGAAAAATGGCAGGAAGTCCAATATCAGTGGGGTGGTAGCTCCATTATGGGTCTTAGACCAAAGTTTAAAGGAACTATCCAAGGTGATGAACTCTATCCTATTTTAGGTTCAGCACCTGTGAGTGCAACCTAGTGGTTCAAGGTCAGTTACTTACATTTACTCATCCATAACTGTTCTCTATTCACAATTGCTATTTAATCACACTTGTGACACCATTGGCACAATCATAACTTCTTCCCTCAAGCTACTTTACTGGGAACCGTCTGCATAGGGAGAAGGGGATCCATTCTGCTGACATTTCTTTTTCAGCAAACTAGTTTGTCTCTCTCTGGCCCCAGGGGCACCACATCAATTTGCATCACTAATGCAAAGATGCTTTGTGAGTGATTCAGTTAAACTAATAATCAGATCTAGTCAAAGTAATATTAATTGCTAAAATCATAAATGATATCTAAATTTAACTAATAAGGAGATCCACTGGAAATTCAATTAAGTAGTTCACTTGCTCCACCGAACAGGCAAAAAGATAATTGTGCTGTGCTTTGCTTCACAATGTGAATTAAACATGCAGTATAATAAAAATATATGTGCTTTGTGAATGAAATGAATGTGCTCATTTGTAGATGAAAGCTGCACACACAGAAAGACAGACAGAAGAACTGAAGAGATTTAAGAAAGAAAGAAAGAAAGAAAGAAAGAAAGAAAGAAAGAAAGAAAGAAAGAAAGAAAGAAAGTCATACTGCAAAAGCAATTCAGACATCTAACAACTACAGGCCCAGGGATGGAGAGAATATATTTCACTATCTTACACACACAGACATACTCAGGAAGAGATCACTACTCAAATTAACAAGAAAGGCAAGCAGAGGATTAACTAGTCTGTTCAACATGACAAAGGGTTACCAAATCAAAAGAGAAGGACTTGGAAGGACCAAACTTAGCGGACGATCAACATCCATCCAAACCTTCACAACAAATCTTTCAGGTCTCTGCTAGTGACAGCTAAACCTGGTTAACAAATGCAAAGGTGCAAAGATGCAAAAGCTAATCACTAAAGTAAATAACTATGACTTGATACAGTCCCAAGCACTGTAAATGAAGGATCTTGGTGAGGTTCTTGTCCAGATTGCATGTTAAAGCTACTAATTAGCTGAAGCCATTTCCTCTTCCTTCTCTTCTCATTACACTACGTTTGGCATGTCTCATATACAGTTATGTTGGAAGCAAAGTGTCAGACTTTTCCCAATTTATCATTGAGATTCACATTTCTAGATTGGTCCAAATCAGTTCAGAGTGTGCTGTTTCCCACCAGGAATTGAACCTGGCCAATTGATCCAGTCTGGTACAAATCTATCCAAATAGACCCAACCCAAAGTTCAAACTGGTGCAGTTCATTTTGGAATTCAGGATTCATTCAAATCATTTGCACAGCCCTATTATTAACCACCATTGGGATCTCCCCTCCAAAAAAAAAGAAAGAAAGGAAAAGAAAAGACAAAAAGACAAAAAAACCCTCAAGTTATTTAAGATTGCACTGAATGTGGAAATAAAAGATATTTGTGTAGGTAACATCCTCAGCCCTAAAGTGATATAGCCACAAAGAAGCCACTTTATGTGATTTTAAAAGATGGAATGAGGAGAGTAGTACGGGTGCATAATAATATGTATTTCACTGATGGAACTTCTCAGGACAATGACAGCAGGGGATATTTGTTTTTGTATAAACAGAAAGGCATCCAAAATGCATATTTAAATTGATAGCCTGTGCCATCTCCTAGTAGAGACATTATGGTCGACTGAGTGCATTTTAACACGATAAGGTTTTTTCACCCTGTTTTTCTCTCCTTCGTACACATCTATTTTTCTTTTTTTAAAAAAAAATAAAAAAACCTGTTTTACCAACCATTTTCCTCTTGTTTTCCTTGAAAGAAACAGATAGCTCTCTTTTCCAGACTGATGTTTTGTTTTGGTCTTTTGAAGACATGCTGATGCATTCACAAGCTCACAGGAAGCAACGTAGACCCAATCTGACTTTTCAAAATGAAGGTATAAAAGACACAGATCAGTTACACTTTCTAAGTTGGCTCAGAGTGTAGATACTTGAGTTTCACCAGAGTTTAAGGACCCACAGCTCAGGAAAGTTACTTTTTTGAAATATAAATCCTCCATCCCAGAGAACCATGCTGACTTGGGTTCTGGGAGCTATCTTCCAAAAATGTAGCTTTCACTAGATTCCAGTAGGTTTCTTGTGCTTTCAGAAATCTTGTAGGGTTTTCCAAAGATGTGAGTTCCTTAGCACCACACTGGGGCAGAAAGCTTCTCTGAATGTGAAGCATGGTCTACAACACTAAGGAAGTCTTCATTTCCATGGAAGATCATGCAACATTTGGACAAGAGTTTGACAATTGAGAAGCCCCTTCTCAGAAGAAATGACTGAATTCAAACACACTACTGTTCTGTTCCAAATACATTCCATTCAGGGCCACCACAAAATTTGTTAGGGCTTTTGATAATCCTCCCAGATGTAGTGAACCCCTTTCCCTTGATGCCAATACATCTCCTGTGGGCATGAAAGTAGTAGAGCTACTAGAACCAGTGAAATCCCCCTCCTTCCCCATGTAGTAAAGATGATTAATCATGACTTCTATTCTCTATGCCAGCAATGAACACCTTGTGGCCTCCAAGGTGCTGGAATGCAATTCTTGGCAGCTCTGATAAGCATTATGATACACATTTCACTTGAACAACATCTGAGGCCCTTCCACACTATACAATTATAGTGCTACGAGCCCACTTGAATTGCCATGGCAACACCCTATGGAATCTTTGGATTTGCAGTCTGGTGAAGCATGAGATCACTCCAGCTGGGAATTATAAATACACCTCCCTAAACTGTGAACCCCAGGATTTTGTAGGATGTTGCCATGGCAGTTCAAGTGGGTTCATAGAACTTCAATTGTGTTGTGTGAAGGGGACCTCAGAGGGCTGAAGGTTACCCTTTGTGCTTGTCATTAATGCTTGCTCTTTGCTCATGGCACATTACATCTTAGATTAAGAATCTGTAAATGTAGCTTCCGGGGATGACAAGTCCCAGCATGTCCCAGTCAACTAGGGATTTTAGCTGAGTTCTTAGAAAGACAGTCCCAGAAACAGAACAAACTTCTGCCAGCTCTGCCAAGGCTTTGTCAGTAATTACCTATTGTACAGAAGGTACTGCTTAAGGGAAAGAGGTTGAGTTTGAATTTGATGACTCTGCAATATCTTTCCAGTCCCATGATGTTACAGAAGTGAGCAGACGTATGCTTGCTTGCTTAAAGCTGTCACATTCCTTTACTTTCCCTACAGACGTTCTGTGCTTTTGAGGTCTTTGTACGGGCAAGAATTTTAACATGTGCTCATCCTAAGGGAATTCTGGGACTTGTAGTCCAGAAGGTAGTTTTTCCAACCTCTGGTTATCATCAGCATATTATCCCTGAAAATGGAGTCTCGTGCCATTTGCCTCTTTGCAGTGAGCAGTGCTTAGTCTTCCCTAAGCAGCTGCTTGCCCAGTGGAGCTCTAAGGTACCCCAAAAACATTAAAGCCCTCCTTCTCTCCCTCTCTGCCCAACTGTGCATCTGTCTTGTCCATCTCTCTCTGCTAGTGTAAGGCTACCCTTTCTCCTTGACATCTTGTTAGAACATGAATACAACATCTATTGATTTGCATTTCACAGGAGCCAGACGAAAAGAGATGGGCAAGTTTGGGATGGAAAGCATACAGAAATGTTTGCTGATCAAAACAGCTACCAAAGAGATGGAAAGCAGAGCATCCCTGACGAAAATGGTCACATCATCTGCCTAGTTGCCAGTATGCCTTCCAAATATCTCAGCTTGGTAGGGATAGCCCCAATTAATCCTCTGTTGTCCCATTTTCCTATCTGGTTTTAAAATGTCTCAGTTTCTCAGACCTCCTCCAATTTTCCCCCAGTGTCTCCAGCTTACAATATTTCAATTGCTGCAACCTAAGATCAAAATACAAAAAATAATTTGTACTCAGTTAATTCAGAGAGCCAAGGGGAGTGGGAGAATTCTTGTCCTTCTCAATAGAGTCAGGCAAAAGCAAACAATTGCCACCTCTCCTAGCTTGTCTGTTTTTCCTCAATAATAACTTTTGCCCTCTTGACCACATTCTGTTGTTGCTTCACCACATACATTCTGGTTTTCATCTGTGGAAAGTTGGAGGGTATGTGCTAGTCAGAAGTCCTTATCAGGGTTCTTTTGGGAAGAAGGTCAGCTCTCAGGGTCAGAGAGAGCTTTTTTCATATGTAAAGTTACAGTTACTGAGCCCCCTCATTTACTCAATATTTCGTGCTTGCTTGCTTTCTCTCTTACCCCATGTAGAACCCAAGCTCAACAGTAAACAGACCGGGAGGTCAGTATAGCCCTTAAATATGGTAGATTGTTTATTTTTATTTATTTATTTATTTGTATCCCGCCTCTCCATATGGATCGAGGCGGCGAACAACTTACAAATAGCATGTATTTCGAAACATTTCTATACATGCCCCCAACAAGCTGGGTACTCATTTTACCAACCTGTGGAGGGATGGAAGGCTGAGTCAACCTTGGAGCCCGGCAGGATCAAATTTACAACCTTTTGGCTTGCAGTACTGACATTTAACCACTGCGCCACCAGGGCACTTTTAAACAAATGAGTGACTCATTATTGTCAATTCTGTTGATGTCCTGGTGTGTTGGACTACAGCTCCCATCACTTCAACAAATGCCAATGGCGGTGCTGGAGTGTGGGAGCTTCAGTCCAACACATACAGATGAAAAATGAAAAAGTTGCTATACAGCGGAGCTTGGAAAAGTTAACATTTTGAGGTTACAAGAATCCCCCAAGTTATGCTAGTTGTGGATGTGAGGATGTGAGGAGATATAGTCTCAAGATGTTAGCCCTTCTAAGCTGTGTTATACCAACTAGACATAGTCCTCCAGGGCTTTTGGCAAAAAACGTTTTCCCCAGATTGACCTGGATTGCTGAGAGATTCAAACTGGGAACTTCTGCATGCAAAATAGGTATGCCCCTCTTGTTTGGGGGAATCATTTTGCCTGGGGACGGGTGACAACTGTAGGAAAGGTCACAGTAAGCCTTTGTGTGTCACACTTTATCAGTACACACCATAGCTTGTAGTTTTGGGTTACAGAAAGAAAAGGTAACCCAAATGTCTAAGTGGAAGAGAAATGAGGGACTCCGTCGAGCAGAGCAATATGGCTCCAACAAACCGAGAACAATCAGTCTGAGCTGTATGAATGGATTAAGTAGTATTTAGCAGCTGAGGAGGATAAAGAAGAAGTGGGCTGGAGTGCGGGGAAAAGATACACCACAATATATTGCTCATGTCTCAAAGTGTCAAGCTATTGAAAGCCTTTAAGAGCATTATATTCTGGTTATAGTCTTTATTTTCTTCTTTTCCTACCTGCTTGCATTAATCTGCATCTAGCCCTTCGTTTTCCTAGACCTGTTACAAATGTCACAGCAATGCAATAGTTTAGTCTTCCAGTATGCAGCAAACACAGGTGTTTAAAAAACACTTCTGATCAAAGCTCACTTGCTTTCTTTAGAGAGATAGGAAAAGAAACCTGCTTTCAGGAAAACCACTTTACTCAAAGGATAGCCTCCAACATTTCATGGATGAAACTCAGACATGTGTGGCCAAGCAACATCAGAGTGTGGTCAAAATGGCAAAAGTTATGAATGAGGAAGAACAGAAAAGCTAGGAGGCTTTTGCCTGAGCCAGCTGGGAAGGGCCAGAGTCTGGCACTTTCCACAAGAGGACTGTGTCCTGGCATGGGGATGTGAAAGGAGTGGAACTGCAACGATGCTTCTACAAGATATTGTCACGGTCCCATCCTTCTCTCATTGTCAGCTGGCACAATAGTGAGATAAGTTGCTGACGGATTTTCTCCATCAATGACCCCTGATCCCTCCTCTCCTCTCCCTCACTGAGCACAAAGTGCTTTTAGAGTTTGATCTCAAGTTTGCAGTGATGGAAGTAAGCTGAGGACAAAGAGGGAAAGTGAAAGAAGGAAAGAAAACTGGGATGTTTTAAAGCAGTTGAAAAAGTGGGATGACAGAAGATTAGTAATTGGGAAACTTGGAGGGTATGTTAAAGGTGGGCCAGTAACAGGTAACGTGGTATAAAAGGATTGGGAGGAAAGATGAAAACAACACACTCTAGCCAATAGCCAACCTTAGAGCCCTGATGGCGCAGTGGTTAAATGCCCAGTACTGCAAGCCACAAACCACAAGGTTATGAGTTCAATCCGGGCTCCAAGGTTGACTCAGCCTTCCATCCTTCCGCAGGTCGGTAAAATGAGTACCCAGTTTGTTGGGGGCATGTATAGAAATACATGCTATTTGTAAGTTGTTCACCGCCTTGATCCATATGGATCCATAGACAAATAAATAAATAAAAATAGTTCTTAGTCCCAAAGTTGCTGTTGTTATTCATTTATATCCTATCTTTTCTCAAGTATTGGGAGTTATAGAATATTAAAGCCAAAACAGATTAAAAACATACAAAAGCATCAGTAAAATTCCACAAAGAAATATTTTAAAAACCATTGATAATCTATAGAATTAAAACTATTTAAAATTCATTAAAACATAGAATATAAAAACAACAGCACAACCAATGGCAGCTCACTGCAATATATTCCTACAAGTTTGCTGGAAAGTTTTCACTTGCTGGTGGAAGGAAAGTAAAGGGGAGACCATCCTAACTTCCCTAGGGAAAGACTTACAAAGTTTGGGAGCAGCCACCAAGAAGGCCTGAGGGAAAGTGGTGGGAGTGAGAAAAGAGTCTCCTACAAAGATCTCACGGCCTGGGAAGGATCACACTGGGACGTACCGTCCTTCAGCTGAATGACCAACAGAAACAGAAATGGTACAAAAATAGGAAAAGCCAAATGTCTCTGAAGCAGAGCCAGTGGTGTGGCTTCTGTTTGCATCTCTTCCTCCGTGGCTTGTACAATGACAGATGATTGAGGGAGAAGAAAGACTGAACTAGTGTCCCAGTAGAAGTGGGGAATTCTGCAAACATTTTCTGCATCATGTCTTCAAGCAGAATTCAAAAAGAAAGACCACTCCAAAACAAATATAACTCCAATTCATAAATCCCAAACCAAAATATGGAATTTACCACCTAAACTTAGGTGGCTTTTATTTTAAAAATAATAGGTATAGCTTTGTGGGGAGGGCAAAATCAGTCTGTTGTCCTACCCAAATCAGGATTGTGCCCCCAATTTCTTTCAGTCCCCAGATTTCTAGCATTGCAGTGCCTTAACATTTCAGGGTAGTGTTAAGAAACACATTTTAGGCATCCAAAGGCAAAGTTATCAAGGGGAAGGCAGGCACAGCAAGCAGAAGAGTTGTGCATGCAATTTTGTTGTACTGGACTTTGAATGTGTTTTAAAGATATATGTTTAACCAAGTTTTAATTTTTCGATTGTTCAATGTCATTTTAATATTTGTATCTTATGCTTTTTTTCACAATACAGTATGGTTTAGTCTTTTTTTAAAAAAAAAAAATTTGGTATGTGGCATTGAGTCCTGAATAGGGAAAAAGGTGGGTTGGAAATAAATATAGCAATAATTTCAAGGTTTCACTGCCTGGAACGCTAGACATTTGGTAAAAGAAGGAAAATTTCATTTGGGAGGCACAATTCCTATCTGGGGGCAATGCCCTCATTCCTCCTCTGCATCTCTGATATCCAAACATCTTGACTCCATCATGCATGCATCCCTAGACAAGACAGAACAAGGTGTGATCTATCAAGGCAGTTGTTAGACACGTTGGTAAAGGATAAGAATGATAAGAACTGGAGGGAGGAATGGAAAGAAGAAAGTTCTCATAGCTTCTCAAAGTGTTGGGTGCCTGCAGAAGGAGAGGAAAAGCAAAGCAGAGGGGGAAGTCCCATGAAAGAACAAACAGGAAGTTTGCTGCAGAGTGAGCAAAAGTAACTGAAAAGGGAAAGAAGAATTAAGGAGATACTTCAAAAAAAGAAGTAGCAGAAAGAGTGCCACTATTGATTTGACGCTGGGAGGACATGTTTGAAAGGGAACAGGCATGCAGTAAAGTATACTTTTGTCTGTTCCCTGGAGACAGTTGCACAGTACAGTAGTTCTCAATAAGATCTAATTTTCACTTTAGTTTGAGATGTTTTCCGGGTTGTTTTTTTTTTCCCCACTGAAAAACTGGAACAGACAATATAAAGGTAGCCCTTCCTTGGCTCACCTGGAGCTGCAACAAGTGTGTCTTTTCTATGGCAGAGGGGACTTTACAGATAGGCTCGAAGGGCTGTTCTTCGAATATATTCAAGCAATCTGTTTTAAGAGTATCGATTGCACTTAGTTCTAAAATGCATATACTCTAGAACAGTGGTTCTTCTTTACTGGGGAACCTCTATAAATATAATTTGTTGCCAGGGTCCCGGAAGACTTGACTCAAGATTTAAATACTTAAGTTGAATATTTAAACATTTAAATATTAAAGGCTTCTGGGGACTAGAATTCAAATCCCTGCTCAGATGCTGGGTGACTGTGGGCAGTCTCTGTTGCTACTACAGCTGTTGGTCTCCTGTGAGGAGACCAGCTCTGTGAATCCAAGGGGGTCTCCAGACCCCAGGTTAAGAGGCAGTACCCTAGAAGAATATCATAGATGGTACTGCTGTTGACTGCAATACCATCTGCTAAGGAACCCATGAACAAATCCTCTGTCATCTACTTAACTGGGGTATCTGCAGATCGCTATCAGCATTCTTAATAAAGGCTTAAGGAACCCTTCTCTCGGATCAAGAAGGAAAAAGTAGAAGGGAGGAACCACAACAACTAAAGTATAATTGTAACATCTAATCACACTACTGTGTCAATCTACTAATCCTTCTAGTCCAGCCTAGTCTCCCAGCTGTCAAAGATCACTGTGAGAAGTCCAGAGCATGACAAAATTGCTTTATTATTATTATTATTATTATTATTATTATTATTATTATTATTATTATTAAAATTTATGCTGAGTAGGAGAAGGCAGGAGGTGTAGTCCAAAAACCTATTTTTCTAAGCTTTGGAGAATTTTTTCCCAGTATACGCCCCCACAGCATTTCAAAAAGGAAAGCTCGGACACACGTGGCCAAGCAACATCAGAGTGTGGTCAAGATGGCAAAAGTTCTTAATAAGGAAGAATACACAAGCTAGGAGAGGCTGCAGCAGTTTGTTTTTGCCTAAGCCTACTGGGTAAAGCAAGAGTTCATGGTCTCCTTTCTCCCTGCTGAGTTAGCTGAGTGCAAAGTACTTCTGAGGTCAGTTTGCAGCAACTGAAGTGAGACTAAAGTGTGTTTGCATAAAGGTAACAGGAACCATTGCTAAGATTGCTATGTGTGTGGAGACAATGTGAGACAAGGAAGTCATGCCAAAAGCCATCTAGTTTCTCATCAGCTGACAACAAGATCACTCTACTCCAGCAGACGACGGAGCATTTGATACCTTCATGCAGATCTTTGATCACAGTAATTATCCTCTGTTGAAGTGTATAAAAAAACTCCTCTGCACACTGAAATCCTCCTGCACGCCCTTCCTACTACTGCCCCTCAGTATCTCCAACAACTCTGCTGTGCCCTGTCTTATCCAATCTAAACACCCTGTTACTGTCACCCGTGACAGAATTTCCATTCCCCTTTGACGCAGTGATGGGTTCTGTAAACGACTCTTCTCTCTCAGTGGCTTTGATCAAAATGATGGGATATCATGGATGGAGGCACAAGAGTGAGGGAACACAGTGAGAACAAGATGTTCCTGATCCAAAGGTAGGAGACAATTAGAGGAGAACTGAGAAATCATTTAGCAGTTGTGGGTTTCTCTTAAAAAATAAAACAATGTAATAGGAGGAGCAGAAAAATCAAGGGCACATCTTCCTTCCTTCCTTCCTTCCTTCCTTCCTCCCTCCCCCTCAACTCTTTACATTTATTAGTTCTTTGTGTGTCTTAGTAATATCAAAGGATGCTAGTCTTTAAAAAAAAGAAAATCATGGATTCTTTGAGCAATGAGAAATCTATTGATACAACTGATATAGTTATGTTTACTACTAATTCTAGTGGAACTGTTATGGGAGAGTAATATATTCTTGCTTTTTGTCTTATTTCTCTTTCATGATAGATTGGCTGGAGGGTGTCAAGAGCTCTTTTGCACTTTAGTAAGTTAGTTGTTAAGTGTTTTAGTTAGGGTTCAGTGTTTTCGTTTAATGTTTTATTATTGTGTTTTAGTTTTAGCTTAGTTTTAATTCTAAGGTTGTATTTGTGCTAAAATTAATCAGTAAATAGTGTTTTCAAGACAGATACACTCACATCAGAAAAGAAAATACTGGAGAGATGGCAGAAATAGAAAACTGTACAGAGACCTTGTTGGCTGCAAAGTTTTCTTCCGGAATATTGAACAAAAGAGAGAGAATGAATTTTCATGAGCCGGACCCAAATCTAGTCTTGACTGGAGCTGTGAGGCCCAATAGCTTTCAAAGCTGCATCAACAGGTACAACCACTGTTAATGAGCCTTTTCCTCACACAAAATCTGACATGGAAGAAAAGCAGAAGCTGCTGTATTTTTGACTGTCATGCAAACACACAGACTCTCTTACTGTTTAGAAAGTGCAACCTTTATTTGAGGGCTGGATTTTTTCCAGTATCTTACCTTTAATTGCACACACACAGAGAGACACAGTTATGTATTTGTGTGTCATTATAATATAATATAATTCTGGTGGGAAATAATACATGAGGCTCTTTCACGCCCCACAATTTAGCACTATGGGCCCACTTTAACTTCCTTGGCAACATCCTACAGAATCCTGCAATCTCCAGCTTATAGAAGTGTGTTTAGAATTCTCAGTCAAAGAAGTCTAGTGTCTTGCCAACTTGGAAAACCCAGGATTCCATCGGAATTCCAGTTAAGTGGAATCATGGTGCCAATATCACGTTGTGCGAAAGGGCCCTTGGTCTCAGCCTAGAGGACCATACTTAACACCATCATCCCCTTTATAACACTCCATTGTCAACCTTTTTCATTGCCACCCTGGATACCGCTCAGGTTTAGTTCCAGCAGCTGAGGCAGGCAGAAGCCAAAATGTTTTCCTAATACATTTAAATAGTTGTGTTTGTTAATGAGCCTAATGAATACATAATTATACAATTATGCTATAATTACAAGTGTTTTATTACGATACAGTGTTATTGCACTTTAATGTTTCCCTTTTGTTCAGCAACACTGGCAGATTTGGTCTAGAAAGGAACTTGTAAACTTTCAAATAAAAGTATTTAGAGCCCTCCTTTCTACATAAGGATGCTCAGAAGCAGCTAACAATACATTTTAATGTATCAATCAAAAAAAAATCACAAATGTAAAACCATTCCAATCAAAAGCATATTAAGTCAGGCCAAGATCTTATTGGATTATAAATGGAGCATAAAACTCCTCAAGAGTTCCTGGAAGACTAAGCTTTATCTTTTCCCCCAGTGCTCAAGAGTACTGATAGGACCACGAGAGTGTGATTTTGGACCCTGCTTGGGCAAAAAAAATGGACTCCCAATTAAGGTTGCCAGGGTTTTCAAGCAGTAATACAGGACTGCCCTTACTGTTGCTAGGCTGGCTCAAGACTGGGCAGTCTTTGTGGGGTCTAGTCCACCTCAAGCCTCATGAAAGTAAGAGCTCTTACTAGATTTCTAGGTTTCCATGAGACTGTAATTCTTGTGGGAGACTGGAAGTCTCATGAGAGGACCTCTTCTTGCAAGATTTGAAGCACTATTTTTATAGGCCTGCTTCCCATGCTACTCACCTCAATCACTTGAGCTTGTAGACCTGAGAGCAGGAAGTGTGGTCACCAACTTTGCTCACAACTAGAGTTGCATATCTCTCAACATTTCACAGATGAAAATCAGGACTTGTGCATCCAAGCAACATCAGAGTATGTTCAAGATAGCAAAAGTCCTTGCAGCCAATGATTTTTGCATTTTGAACTCTGTTTCCAGCAACAGAAGACAAAGGGGTGAAGTGGAAAGAGGAGAGATAAACTGGGGCATTGTAAAAGTAACTGAAAAACTGGAATGACAGAAGATGAGTTGGAACTGTCACTGCCAAATTGGGACTGTTCAAGGGTATGGGGCTGTCAAAGTGAAAAATGAAGAGGCTTCTTTACCTTTAATGGTTGTATAAAAGAGAGCATCTCAGCATATGCTGTTTGGTACCTGGCTGCATGATAAGCAACACTTGCTGAAACTCCCTCTTCAGCACACCGATTAAAGGTACTGGCACCCTCTCCAGTTTTCACTCAGGCAAACATACATGGATGCCCACAGCATTTGAGAAGCCATTTTACTGAGCACCAAATGCTTGGGGATTAGTTTGTTGTGAGGGCAGTCAACACCTGTCCTTCCCTCTCTCACCAGATCAAAAGCTGTGCAATTTTTGGATGCCTTTCCTCCAAAGACAAAAACATATGCAACACAGTTGTGCCCCAGGGGCCTTCCAGTCTATTGGATCCCATTAGTTTGCACCAGTTCCTTCCTTATCAATGCTAAGCACCTGGGCAGCTCCCATACTCCTCCCCAATTAATGATTTGTTGTGGGGATTGGCCATCATCTGGTTCCTTCTGCACACCCAGTGAAAAAGGAGCAGTCTTAGTTCCCTGGAAAAGCACAACAGCCGCGCCTTCCCCACCATGCAAGAGCAGCTGGACTATGCCAAAATCCTCTTCTATGAGCAATCTATGCTCAAGGAGTAGGGCTACACCTGTGAACTGTCCAGCTGCCCTTGTGATCTTTGGGCAAAGGCTTTGTATTGGGTATCTTCTTGCACAAACACAAACTTTTTTCCCCCACTGATATAACCAGGTGTTCTATAAATCAGTGATAGGATTATGGCCAGAAATTCCTTACTGAAGTACATGTGGCTCATCAAAGCAAGGAAGAAAGGGAAAATAGCCTCACCTTATTGTCTCTCCTTCAAAGACCTCAAACGTTTTGCTCCTGTTCTCCTTGAACCCATTTTCCATTCCAGTTGGTCATTTGTGAAAAAGTTGTAACCAAGTGCCTTGGGTTTTTTGGTTTGGTTTTCCTCCTCCCATCTCATCTCTCCTTTTGTATCAATACTTTTGGACTGTAAGGCTGTGGGCAGGGTCTGTTTAATTATTTATCATTGGGGGCTGTTCTAAGAACCCTTTCAATCTGAAAGGAAACAAAATTAAACAATTGTGGCCATTTCTGCACTAAACTGTTATAGTGAGAATATTCCACTTTCAATATCCTGAGGAATTCTGGGGTTTGTAGTTTCCTGAGGCCCAAGAGCTCTCTGGCTGAGAATTCTAAATGCCCCTCCCTCAACTGCAAACCCCAGGATTCCATAGGATGTTGAAAGTGGAATAATAACACTATGAAAGTGTAGTGCAGAAATGACCTGTGTAAATGACACCTGATTTGGCAAAAGGGGCAAGGAAACTGTACACTCACTTTAGCCCTGAACTATCAAGTAGCCTCCCCTAGCTCTACAATCTGTATCTTGATAGTGATCATACTGGCCAACCAAACTGAAGTTGTTGTTATCCCCTGTTCTTAAGTTTACAGAACCAATAGATGCAAATCCCTTTGGAAATATTCCCTTTCTGGTAAGCCTTGTTAAGAAGAAATGAGTGACCAGAGGAAAAGAAGATCACAGCATCTAGGATGCTGCAGTCTTTTGTATCAAAATAGAAGAGGAAAAATTGAAACGGCTGGAATTTTCTCTTCTATACAGATGTTAAAAGTGCAGGCTCCCTGATGCCTCTGCATCTATTCACTAAAACCACACGGCCAGTTTTGGAAGTAGTGTCTCTTCAATGCATTTACTGTGCAACTATTAAGGGGCAATTATGACGCTTGAGCAGACAACTGGAACTGGGGGATACTTCATGTATGGAGTAGGCAGTGCTGACCCCTATTGGGCAAGTTGTCATGGTGTACATCAGGGGTGGGCAAAGTGCAACCCATGAGTTCCATGTGTGTGGCCCTCAGGGCCCCCAGAAGTTTTTTTTGTTTTTGTTTTTTAATTTCCAGAAAATATCTTCTTGGTGATTGCTTCAAGTTGTGGAGCTCCCTTCCACAAGAAGCTTTGTTGTCTTCTTCTCTACTGTCCACTGATAGGCCAAGACCTTTCTGTTTATCCAAACATTTGGCCGTTAATGGGCTAGTGCAATAGATCTTTTATTTGGTATGTGTTGTATTTTTATCACTATTATTTAGTTGCATTTTAAACGTTAACATGATCATTTCTTCCTTTTCTTTTTTTTAACTTCTGTATTATCAGTGGAATTAATAGTGTTTCGTTTTTATTTATATTATGAGCTCCCTTGGGTCACAAATTGGGAGAAAGGGGAGGGCAGTAAAAATCAACTCAATAAATAAATAGGGAGGCAAGGAAGGGAGGAAAGAACTGTACTCTAAAATATCCAGGAGACACTGGAATCTGGACTTTCTTATAAAGTGAGGTGTTGATGTTCTGCTAACAGCTAGGTTAATTTGTTTTCTGCATCACTTTATTCCCATTTAGTTCTCTATGTGAGATTTCTCCACAAGGCATAGAAAGAGGGTGAGTAAAAATATTAAATTGGCCTCTGTGAAAAATTACACATAGGTGTAAGATATTTTTTTACTATGAATTTAGCTCCTGCTTTAATTCCCAATATTTCCAAAAGAAAAGGGCAAAGTTTATACAGAAAACGGAAATGTACTAGTAATGACCGGAGGACAAAAGCAAACATTGCTACTAAGCTGGAAGACAAAGACAAACCCTCTAACCAAGAATCACGCTGAGACAGAGAAATGGAGGAGGGTGGGACTATTCACAGGTGCCAAGGGAGACTTGTGCTGCTTCCCCTCTCCTATTCTTTGCACAGCAAGGATTTTCCATATGCTCCAAGATGGGCTAATACATCTCTTAAAATGGTATTGCATAGATATTTCAGAGGCACTGTGCTATGCCATCTGCTCCTACATTATACATTTCAACACATTCTGGCCAATGTGGAGATCCTAAAATTCGCTCTTCTGTTTTGTATGCAGTGTAAGCGCTTAGGAAAGTGAGAATGAACGAGGGGGCCCAAACCCCCTAAAGGCACCAGGTCATGACTGATCTGGAAGCAGGGTCAGGCCTGGCTAGCACTTGGATGGCAGACCACCAATGAATACCAGGTGCTTTATATTTGGGGGGGGAGAAAAAAAAAGGGAAAGGGGAACACGAGATATTTAAAACTACTATATAGAAATAGATGCATCAGGCATATGTGTATATGTATATACAGAGAGAGAGAGTGTGTCACTAACAGTAAAATTTGTAGTAAAACTTGCCATTCTAGTGCAAAAGGCACACTAACCCACTCACCACCCTATTAAAACAGAAGTACCTACATATATATAATGTTTTGCTTTTTTTTAAAAAGGCAAACTCACCTAACTGTAAAAGACCAGTATGGTGTAGTGGTCTGAGTGTGGTGCTAGACTCTTGAGACCAGAGTTCAAATCCCTGCTCAGCCGTTGAAGCACACATGTTGACCTTGGGCAAGTCTCACTCTCTCAGCCGCAGAGGAAGACGAAGGCAAAACTCCCCCTCTGAACAAATCTTGCCAAGCAAATCCCATGACAGGTTTGCTGCAGGGCTGTCATAGGTCAGAAATGACTTAAAAGCACACCCCAGCCAACCTAGCCTTGCATGCCAGTAGCTTGGCCCAACTTTCCTACTCTTAATCCACAGCCTTCCAGGGCAATGCACATCCCATGGGGAATAAGCAAGAATTGTCCAGTATTTAGTAGACATGCTGACGTCCTCCCAACCCTTCCAGAGGCAGTGACTCTAATTGGGAAGGGGCAATTTTTCTGGCTTTGAAGTTCCTGAGCTGCTGCTAACACAGGTGCTGAATATATGAATTCACCTCATTAGCAACTGCAGCTGCGGAAAGTGCGAGAAACTGTTAGAACCAGTCAGGTCTTGAGAGAAAGAAAACTCCAATTCTTTACACGACTGTTTTAGTCCCTTTCAACTCACGAGAAAGTAAAGCCTCACTTTTAAAACTGTACCTGTTAGGAAGCTGCTTGGGATACTCCTAACAGAGACAGTAACCAACTTCTTTTAAAAATAACATTCTCTGCTGTCGTCTTCATCTTTTCATTGAAAAAAGAGACTTTTTTTTTATGCAGCTTCAAATAAAAATGTGCATGTTAGTGAGAGAGAGTTTCCAAACTTTCAAAGACTCAAGCCTAACTTCTTTTAAGGTTGCATTTCTCTCTCCGGTGTTTTAAATTTCATTTTGTATCCTATTATGAATTCTGTAAGCAATCTAGATATCATATGTTGCTAGAGAGACGTATACACTCTAGCTGCTCTATTGTACCAAGGAACTAAAATCACTAACTATAAAATTTGTGGCAAAACTTTGCATTTTAGTACAAAAGGCACTCTAAGCCACTCATCGTTATATCAAAACGTAAGTACCAAAAACTTGAAAAGATGAGAGATTATCCTATTTACCTTGCTGAGGATTTTTTTATGGGGGGAATGCACAATTTTTAATTTTCCAGCAGCCAAAGCAAATTTTACAACCTATGTAGCAATAAGACATAGCAGTGCTTTCTAGCAATGTACATGTCCATTCCAAGGGTGGGGATCTGTATGATAAAAAAATAGAGGATACAGGCAAGAAATTTGTGCCTTGGGGGCTTAAACAGTGGACAGCTTAAAAAACAGGGAAAAATACTCTCCACCATATACAGAGATACAAAAATTTTGTGGAGATTGGGCCATATAAATATCATTGAAAAATAAATAAAAGGAGGGAGAATGAAGGCAAATGCCCCCATGTCATCCCACGGTTTTATGAGGGAAGAGAGATCAGAATTTGGAGATGCTACTCTTCCCAGTGTGTTTCTGTGTCTTCAAGTCATACTCAACTTATAGCAATCCTGTAAATTTAATAGAATTTTTTGAGACAAGGAATACTCAGATGTGGTTTGCCAGTTCCTTCCTCTGGAATATAGCCTACAGCACCTGGTATTCCTTGGCAGTCTCTTGTCCAAGTCTGCCCTGCTTAGCTTTCAAGAGCAGATGGTGCCTTTAGAAGACTACAACGCTGAAATAAGTAAGAATCACCTCCCAAATTGGACAAATAAAAGTCTGCTGATGCTATCTTTGCAGAATGCTCTGGAGTATAGTTCCAGTTCTTAGCCACAAACCACCCCTGAGAATCTGGGTAGCTTGGTTACATCCCAAACTGTGTGGATTTCACCATGGACTGGCCAGAGAATGGCACATTGGATACTTAGCATGAGGGTCCATTCTTGCTTGGTGTGGAGAAGACATCCACCTCTATCCAGGAAGTGGCTTTTTTCTGTCTACACTCTCTACAAAGGAGTTAATCCTATTCAAAGGGGTTCTTATGCTGGTATTTGCTTAGCTGTTTATTCTTTTTTTGTTTGTACTCCTGACATCAGTTATAAAACAACTAGAGGCTCAGACAAGCTGTAATTTACTCAGCCCCCCTGTACCCCTGGTGTCCTACCTCACAGCTGTATGTGTGTGTGTGTATGTGCCTTCACTTTGCATGTCAACTTTTGGTGATCCCATGAATTTCATAAGGTTTTTCTTAGGCAAGGAATACTCAGAGGTGGTTTTGCCACTTCCCTCCTCTGAAATATAGCCTACAGCACCTGGTATTCATTGGCAATCTCCCATCCAAGTACTAACCAGGGCTGACCCTGCTTGGTTTCCAAAGTCAGATGGGCTCTGGTGCATATAGGGTATTTAGGCCTTTCTTTTCCCAATAATAAAGAAGAAAGAAAGAACCATAGCTTGTTGTGGATTTTCTGGGTTTTGAGGCTGTGTTCTGTTAGTATTTTCTCCTGACGTTTCACCTGCATCTCTGGCTGGCATCTTCAGAGGATCAGCTGAAGATGCCAGCCACAGATGCAGGCAAAACATCAGGAGAAAATACTAATAGAACACAGCCTCAAAGCCCAGAAAACCCACAACAACCTATGGATTCTAGCTGTGAAAGCTTTCAAGTTTACAAAGAAAGAATCCTTTACCAAGCTTTGGGAAAGAGGAGCCCAGATTCATTCAGGTTGTGAGCCACCTACAGTTTCCAAGCTGGGCTAAAGAAGTGCAGTTTAAGAGACCAAAATGCTGGCTACAGACTGAAGCCGTAAATATTGCGGTTTGTTTGAAATGAACATTTAATTTAGATCAGCTCAATTAAAAAGTATGGCAGGAGACCAGAGAGAGGTTGCAACTGCTATTGATTTCATGTTAGACGTAGCACGGAGAAGAATATATTAATGGGCAACAGAATAAAACCAATAGACAGATGAACAGATACTTCATTTGTAACAGGTTGCCAGGTGACAGAAAACTCCAGTTAGCAGGTTGTGGGTGTCGTAGTGTGGTGTTTTAAGCTCAAAACTAAAGAGGTGTGGAACTCCACTGAGCAGTTTCCATGATAAGGAACAGTTCAATAGAGTGTGACATATAGATCACAATTGTCTAAACTCCACAGAAGTGGTAAACATGAAAAACACACACATGCACACACAAATGCATTTGGAAAAAATGGCATCATTTTATTGAAATGTAGACAAGTAAGAAAAATATTGTTTGTTTTGAAGATCCAGGCTGGTATAGTGGTATGTGTTTGGGGCTAAGACTCCGGGAGACTGATGAGCAGGATTCAGATCTCTGCTCAGCCTGCTCACTCATGGAGACCTACTGGGTGACCTTGAGCATGTCATACCCTCTCATTGCAAATCTCCTCTGAATAAACCTTGCCAAGAGAAATTGATGGCATGCTTGCCATAAGTTGGAGTTGACTTGAAGTCACGTAACAACAACAAAGTAAAACAAGGATGTAGGCAATGCACAATTCCTTCTAAGTGGTATCGCTCCTCTGGCAGTTTATTCTGGGTCCATTATGAATGGGATGGAAAGGACCATTTGGTTAAATATAAGTCCTAAGTGTGTCTCAGGAGGAGAACTGCCAGGAGGCAACAATTGCATCCAGAACTCTGGGAGAGCCAGGATCAGTGGGCCAGGGTGGAAAGCTTTCATTGCCCTACACACACACACTTTTTAAAAAGGGAAGTTAACCTAACTATAAGTGGGCATGATACAGTAGTTTGAGTGTTGGATGATGACCCTTGAGACCAGTGTTCAATTCTGTACTCAGACATGGAAACACACTGGGTGGCCTTGGGTGTGTCACACAGTCTCAGCCCCAGAAAGATTCACCTTAGGGTCATCATAAATTGGAATGACTCAAGAACACAAAAACAACTGTTTCAGTGTGTCTCCTTTGGTCGGGATTTTACACTGGGTTTTGGTCAGGGACCATTCCACACCCCTTACAGGAGAACCACAGTGGTAGCTGGTGGTAGTGTGGTGAATTTTCTCTGGACCTTAGTCTAGACTTTAAAGCAGCTTCTCAAAGTGATGGACTTATTTTTGGGTGATAAAATTAAGCTCTTGGTTAGTTCCTTCAAATCTCAGGCTAAAACCCTGAGCAGATTCATTACTCCACTGTTTTAAGAGCCACCAGCTATCACAATGGGTGAGTTTGGGACAGACACTTCCACCAGTAAAGTTTTCATCAGTGAAGAAACCCCTCAACGCCATCCTAGACCCCCTCCAGTCTAAAGATCTGGAGATCAGGATTGCATTTTATACAACAATAAGAGGACAAAAGGATTTTACACATGTGGAAAATCCACTCATTTTATCAAGGGAAAAAAATCTTCCTTTGAATTCTCTTGGAAATGCGGCTCAAGAAGAAACATCCAAAGGAGTATGGCAAACTTTACTGCCAAAGGAGTTTTGCTTGTAAGAGTAGACGGTGTGAATTGGTTGCTTGCTGAGGCCCAGTGAGCCAGTTGTTAACACATTTAACGGTTTCAGCCTATTCTGAATTCATTTCATTTCCCCTAAGCTTTGTTAGCTTAGCCTCCCTAAGCTTTGTTAGCTTTCTCTGTAATGATTAAAAGGTAGCCCCAGTTTGAAATAGTTAGACAGACAGATGAAATTTCATATGCATCGATCATAAAACAAGAATCAGTAAATAACCTGGATATGTGTAATTTTTTAAAAAAAATCATCAAAACAATTACAACTGCATAATTGATCAAAAGAAAAATAGGCCAGGTATGCAAAAGATGCCTCTCTCCTTCATTGCTTAATGTTCAAAGAACGTTTTTTGGGAGTGTTGTGTTTAAAAAAAAATGTACGCATACGCTACAATCCCAGAGGAATTAGCATGCCAGATAAGATATCTATCAAGTTCAATCTGTGAAACATCAATCCGTTGCAGAACAGTCAAAATATAAGTTATATAAATCATGATTTATATCCCCAAGGTTCTCCAGAGCAGAAAGAAGCCTCATAAGAAGGAAGCATTCAATTGCCAGATGAGGTGCAAAGAGGTAACGTGGTCTACATTTTCCCAATATCATGGTTGCAGTCTGCTAATTTAATGATTAAGCACTTGACATAAGAAACAAGATTTCAAAAGTTAAAGAGAGAATGGCATTTTCTTCTTCTTCCTCTTCCTTTCCCCTCCTTCCCTTTCCTCCTCCTTTTCTTCCTTGGCACTATCTGTATGGCAGAATGCAACTTTCTACAGATTTTTTGTTTCATTCTTTAGATCAAGGGTCCAGATCTTATATTTATGTTGTTGTTCTTGTTGTTGTTGTGTGCCTTCAAATCATTTTGACTTATAGCAGCCCTAAGGTGAAGATTTGGCAAGATTTGTTCATGGGGTGGATGCCTTTGCCTTTTTCTGAGGCTGAGAGAATGTGACTTGCCCACGGTCACCCAGAAGTTTCCATGGCTAAGCAGGGATCTGAATCCTGGTCTCCAGAGTTGTAGCCCAATGCTCAAACTACTATACCATGCTTGTTCTCATAAAGATTATAAGAAGATGACGGTGATTTATAACCCATCTTCTGGAAGCCTAGGGAAAAGTACAGCGTTCTTTCCTCAATGCTAAGTTAACATATAATAACTGAGAACACAACTGGTTGAAGAGCAACCACTTAGTTCCATGGTTGAGTGGGAATTTGAATCTGAATTCCCCACTCTATTCCCAACAGTTTCATTGAATGTGTTGGCAATAAAATTACTAGTGAGGTACTGGAAGGCAAAACAATTAAGTGAATTGGATCACTAAGAATACATTCACACGGTGCACACTTACATATACACTGAGACTTACTTCAGAGTAAACAAGCATAAAATGTTTATGTCTCAGATCCAGGATATTTGATGGATGTATCTCCCTACATGAGTTTGCCTGGGGTTTAAGATCTTTCGGGGCGGCCCTTCTCCTAGGCCCACCACCCTCCTAGGTGCATTTGGTAGATACAAGGGAGAGGCCTTCTGGATGACTACTCCCAGAACTTGGAACTCCTTTTGTAGAGATGCCAGGATGGCTCCTTTCTTGCTCCAGTTCTGCCAGCAAGTGAAAACTTTCCAACCCCAGGAGGCTTTCAAGAGCTGACAGAGATTGTGTGTGTGCGTGCGTGCACACGTGTACAGTCCTTTAAGGGATTTTTAATGGTTGTAATTCTATAGACTGTTTAATTGCTTTTTTAAAATATTTGTTACATGCTGATGCTTTTGTATGCTTTCACTCTGTACTGGTTTTAATATAAAAATTGCCAGGGAGTAATTATGCAGCCCTCCAGATGTTGTTAGACTGCACCTCCAAGAAACAAGGAGTATGATGGCCAGGGCTGCTGGGAGCTGCAGTCCAACAACATATAAAGGGCAGCATGATTCCCACTCCTGAACTCCACTAAAACAGCTCAACTGTACTGATGGGAAACTGAAGTTGACAGTAATGTGTACAAGATCATTTAAAGAGTAAAAGAATAGTGTCTCCTAATTTTGTTCACTGGAAACAAAACTATCCCTGAAGAATTAAACAGTCTTCTATTACATTCCACTCACCTTTCATCTTTGTTGTTGCTGTCTGCCCTATCTCAAACCTTTACACTATTTCATTTCTTTCTCTGGTACAGCTGCTATCCAGCCTCTTTAAAATTTCTCCACATAACTGGCCAGGTTTCAAACCTATATGGAAGTGTGGCTGTTGCAGAGTTTCACTTTTGTTCTTCAGCAGATCTTATCAAGGCGCCAGATGTCACTTAACTGCTTGAACGCTGCCATCCCCTTTTGCAACAGTCACCTTAATTTCTTCTGCAACATGCCATTCCAGTAGCATAAACCAGCAATTGCAGCAACTGACTGAAGGAACGTTCCCTATGAAATGTGTCTTGGCATTTGTTTCCTTCAGTTTTCCAAAGTGAGGGGTGCCTCTGGGAACAGCTATTGTGGTTTTGTTAGGTTGCCTGGAGATTAGGACTGACAGTCAACACAAAATGATAGAATTGTAGAGTTGGAAAACACAAGGAGGATCATCTAATCCAAGCCCCCTGATATACAGAAATATACAACTACAACACTCCTGAAAGATTGCCATTCAGCCTATGTTTAAAGATCTCCACTGAAGGCCACCATGCTTCAAGGTAATCTATTGCCTTATGATGCAAAAAACAACAACAACACAGTAGATAGGCTTCCCTCTCACCCATGTCCCCACCGTGTGTGTATGTGCTTTCGAGACACCAGTCGACTTGTGGCAACCCCATGAATTTCATAGGGTTTTCTTAGTCAAAGAATATTCAGAAGTGGTTTTATCAGCCCTTTCCTCTGAAAGATAGCCCACAACACCTGGTATTCCATGGTGGTCCCTCATCCAAGTAACTAACCAGGACTGACCCTGCTTGGCTTCCAAGATCAGACAGGATGTGTTGCCTTCAGGGTATTTAGGCACCTGAAGAGTTTTGGGATTCCTTGGCATACTTTACAGCCTGCACTGTGTTTGCTGTTGGCTTTTCTATTGTTTTTAATTATTTTATTGCCATGGTTGTATGGTGCTTTTCTGAACCTGGAAGCCATACTGTGGTTCTATTTAGGTCAAAAAGTGGGGCGTACATCTCTCAAATAAATAAATAAGTTTAGCAACAAGGTTTGTTTAATGTGAAATTCCAAGATAATTTGGAGGTTCTTATTGGCCAGAAACTTCAGTGGAATTTTCTGGGTTGAAAGCAAAGGATTTTGATAAAACTACTAGAAAGTACAGTGGAGGATTTTTAATATATACATATGTAAGGTTGCAATTTTCTTTTCTTAGAAACCAGAGCAACTAAAGCACAAGAACTCCTAGTTTCATCTTATTTTGTTTTGTTTTATTGTTTGACAACAAAAGCTAACTGTGCATTAATGTGTGGGGTGTTTTTCGGTGGGAGTGTCCATGTTTGGTACTTTCTTTGCATTTGATTTCTTCTTTGATTTCTCGTATGACAAAAGGGCACTTATGTACTGGCTTCCTATCATGTTATGAAGAAAGATATGTGGAAGAAATTAAGGGCACTTCAAGGGTTTGTGTTTTGAGAGGGAAACCCCTGTATTGTTCAGAAGGCAGAGTGGAAAATGAACAGCATCTAGCCCCCTAACTGGGAAACTCTGAAGAACTTTCTGACCTCATTGCATGTTAAGGCCCTATTCTGGAAAATCAAGAATCACTGTTGTTGTGGTTGTGGTTGTTATTGCTTTTGCTGTTGTTTCTGCTGGGGCACAAGGTCACCAAGTATGTTGTTGCTGTGCACCTTCAAGCCATTTCTGACTTATGGCAACCCTAAGGCAAACCTATCACAAGGTTTTCTGGGATTGAGAGTGTGTGATGTGCCCGAGGTTACACAATGAGTTTCCAAGGCTGAGTGGGGAATCGAACCCTGGTCTCCAGGGTTCTAATCCAATGCTCAGACCACCACACCTAGCTGGCTCAGTGTAGTTAGTCACAAATATCTATCTGAAGGAGTGGTTACTGGTGGCCTCCATGTCAATGTGCCTGTAACTCCCTCCTGGACTTTAGAGGTGTTGTCCAAGGTACTGAACTGACCTTGGGGATCAAATCCATCACTTTGGATAGCTCCCTGAAAGTTAGAAAAAAGTCCAGAGTGGATTCACTCTGTCATTGACTTAAACTGCAAGCTCGTGTATGTCTGTGTCTGTGTGTGTGTGTGTGTGTGTGTGTGTGTGCATACACTCACACACACCAGCAGTAGAGATGGATTCAACAATTCCAGTGGATTTGACAGGCTCACTTAAAGTAGCATTTTTGTACCTCATGAGAATTATCTTGGGGAAAAAATACTTCACCCTAAGAATCTGCACATTCGCAATGCTTATGGCACGTTTCAGAGTCATGAAGTGTACACAAAACAATGTACAGTGAAGTGCACACAAAACAACGTACACAATGTACAGGGAAAGATGTGCAGAATTCATAAAATACACACAAACACTCATCAACGGATTTGAAGAAATAAATGAATCTGAAGAAACAAAAACATACGTTCATAAACATGCAGATTGGGAAAATGCAATACATTTGCACATGGATTTCCACCTTTTTTTTAAAGAAAAAAAATACAGCAGCTTGCAAAGTCTTGATAGAAAACAAGGGTGGGAAGAAAATGCAGGTCGGTTTCAGAGAAATGGGATGAAATTGAGACTGAGATATCTTCCATCTAGCAAAACAAGCTCAGTAGGACTCCTTTACTACAAGAAATAGAGTGGAGAAACAAAAAAATATATATTTCACAAAGTCTATTGATTTTTTTTTAGTGTTACATGGAAAGAATATTAATATGACAAGACAACAGACACCTTGCCAGTTGTGAGCACATGCCTGGGTGATGCTGCACATGCAGCTAAATGTATAATGACTTAACTTTTGATTAAACTCAGATGTTAGAATGCGACTCCCAGTATTTCTCACAGTATTTCCCCCAGTATTTCTTTCTTTCCAGCCCAACAACAACTTAAGGGCCACAATTGCTTGTTGTGGTTGTTATGTGCCTTAAAGCCATTTATGGCAATCCTAAGGGGTTATGATGGGGTTTTCTATGGTTCAGAGTGTACAATGTGTCCAAGAATTTCCAAGGCAGAGTGGGAAATCGAATCCTGATCCCCAGGGCCATAGTCTAATGCTCAAACCACCGTGCTGGTTCTCTACAATGTCAAAGCAAAAAGGAAGATATGTGAGAATCATTTAACACAACTCCAGTTGTGTTGATTTCAGACATTTATTCTTTAAGGAAAGACTCCCTGGTCAACTAACTCTAAGATTGTCTGCCTATTCCATTAGCAATGTCTGAACAAACCAAAAGATTCAGGGCTCACTTCCACCCAGCTGAACATCTCACTTGGATGAACCTGTAAGCTAAACTAAAGTAGATGGTGGCTTCCATGTCAATGGAGTGTCAAATGCATTCTTTCTGGACTGTTTTAATCCAAATTTTATGGGAGCTATCCAAGGTGATGGGGTTTTTTTCAGCTGTTGTTCAGCACTTTGTTTAGCTTAAAGTTCAGCCTACAACCTGGAGCAGATTCACTAGCCACCCAACATGGAAGCCATCAGCCACCACTGCAAATTAAGATGCAATAAGCTAGTTATGGCTGGAATCCTGTTGGTCAGTCTCAGTTAGAGCACATCCACTGAAACAGTTGTTGAGTGGTGGTGAGTTTACACATATGTAAATCTAATGGATTCAATGAGTCTACTTTAGCAGGCACCAACAATAGAGTTTATGCCTATGCATGGCAATAGATTCTGCTGTTGTGGTTGGAATCTTGTAGGTCGGGGATGGGCAAAGTGCAACCTATGGACTGCATGGAGCCCTTGGGAAATCTAAGGGTGGCCTCTGAAACCTATCAGAACTCCCCCAAAGCCTCCAGGCCCACCCCACCCCAATTAAAAATCAAGCTGATGTGGGGGTAATTTTCACCCCAAAACAGGCAACCCTCCTCCAAACCACCCACAAATGCGGTAGTTTGTTTCCCCTAAAACATCCTACGCCCTTCCCAAAGGAGAAAAATGGCCCAGAATTAGTCAAAATGGTAGCTGGAAGTGACATCATGTCACTTCCAGTATATCAAAAGGCACCAATGTGGCCTGCCAGATGAGTGAGGGGAAGAGCCGCTCTACTGCTTCCACAGTTGTTCAACCCTGTTGTAGGTAGTTTGAGCTGAATTCTATAGTCGTTTGATGAGTCAACATGTTGACACTTATAAATCAAGAAAAAAAGGTAGTGGCATTTCCCTTCTGTAGTCTGGATTTCTGAGTACACAGTCTAGCTAACTCTGGCAGACCCTTGCAGATCTCTCAGTGGACACTTCCAGGCTTTGGAACCTCTCACCAAGGGAGGCTAGATACCAAGGGAGAGCCCTTTTGTCTTTCCAGAGGCAGGTAAGGACTTTGGTTATTCAGGCTTTTTGTAATCAACTGGCTGCTGGGGAAAGATTGTGTTGTGTTCCCAGCTGGATGCTATGTTTTTCATACTGATGTGTTTTGAAAATTTGTTTTAAAGTATGCTTTTAATTTTCATTCTGTTTTAATAATTGATCTTGTTTGAGGGCTTTAATTATGTTCTTTTATCTGATATTAGCATGAGCTTCCTTGAGATCAATGAAAGGCAGAGTATAAATCCAATAAATAAATAAAATGGCTGGAATCTTCCATCATGAGAATTTTACATACATTTATGTATTCTTAGCTCTGTAGCAGAGGCACTTAGAAACTGTTTCTCTAAGAGGTAGGGGACATTGGGGTCCACCCATAATGCCAGAGTCTTCTTAGAATTTGGGGAAATTATAGCTCAAAGGAGGCCTGCCACAGGAAGGTAACAGCAGGATCTTTTCACCAGTGTATACTAGTACTAACTGTAGAGAAAACTCTAGTTTAAAGCTAACAAAGTATTTTATTTGGATTCACAAACACATGAGAAATCAGACGCTCTCAAGAACCGTACAAGGTTGTTGGAAGGTGAGGCATGAAAGGTTGGATAGAGAGTGATTAGTGGTATAAAGAATGATTGTTACCAGTCCTAAAGAAGGAGGTCAAAGCAGAGGAGCTCAGACAGCATCTGAGGATAGTACAGAAGAATGGCAGTCTAGGCACTACATCCAATGTAATACAAGTGGCTGTGATTGAAGCTAGGATTTATATACCCTAATTCCTATCCTGAAGGGGGTACATAGACAAAGCAGTAATGACTTTCTCATAGGATTGACAAAGGAGTCCAGAATGGGCTGATTGCTGTCATTCTAGGTGATAAAGCATTGATGGGAGTCATGGCAATCTCTTAATATCTTCGTCAGTCAGGGGGTATAGGGAGGATTTCCATAGGGCAAGATCAAGGGATGGTCTCTGATTGCTTCACTTGGGCAATTTTACCTTCCATTGTTTTTGGGTGTTCATGGAGCCTGAGGTGTTGAAAGGATTAGCATGGACCTATTAGTGTCTACGTTTCCTGCTGAATCCTCTCTGACCTTACGATCTGACTGTACCTCAGGTTAGCTTGGCCTGGTATGTCGTCCAGCCATAAATATGTTAAAGTATGAAAATAGCACATCCTGCAGGATGGGGGTGTAGGTTATGGTAACAAAACCATGTTAGTGAATTGTGAATATGCATAATAGGATACCAGCAAAAGTGTCCTGATGTTCATGGAGCTCTACTAATGTGTATCAGTACCTACCAATATCCCAATGCATAAGAGAACTGGTGCTCATCGGTCCTGACATTCATCAGTCCTGATGTGCATTGATCCATTTGTGCATTGGTCTCTCTGTAGCTTTTGTATAAATTTACATGGAGAAAAAGAAGGTTATGAAGACCTCATTCCATGTGTTTGGAGCCTCAAAAAGTGAGTTTTGGATACAATGCCAAGTATCTCCCAACCAACATCAACAAGGAACCACAGAATCAGAGTTTTGGGAGAGGCCCCCAGGGCCATCCAGTCCAACCTCCTGTCATGCAGGAATATATGATCAAAGCACTCCCAATAGATGGCCAGACTCCACCACAATCTGAGTCAGCACAATTCAATGCTTGGCAGAGTCCAAAAGGGTAACTTACTCAAACTCTGGATTTCATACTAGCTGTGCTGGTAGGGTACCAGATCTTCTTTGTAGGTGGATTTGCAAGTTTTCCCCCTTGTATTGCAATAAAAACAATTTTAAAATATTCCTCCACCAAATCCACTGCAATCATTATCAAAATCATTCCCCACTGACTCACTGCAATTGTCATTATTATCATCACCATCAAAATTGCAAACTTAACCAGCTCCTGGAACTCCCCACCACTCCAAATTAATGCCAATATTTTATTTCATTCTTTATATTTATAACCTGCCTTGTCTCTAAAGAGCTCAAGGTGTCATCCTTCTCCCTTTATCCTCACAGCAAACCTGTGAGGTTCACCAGGCTGAGAGAAGGGGGCTGCCCTAAAGTCACCTAGTGAATTTCTTGGCTCAGTGAGGATGTGGAGGAAATCACAGTGCAACAATCTAACCACTACACCATGTGTATGCACGTGTCTTTGTGTTGCCTGTTGACTTACGGCAATCATATGAATTTCATAGGGATTTCTTAAGCAAGGAATACTCAGAAGTACTTTCCTCTGAAATATAGCCTACAGCACCTAGGATTCATTCATGGTCTCCCATCCAAGACTAATCCTCCTTAGCTACCAACATCAGATGGGATCTGGTGCCTTTAGGGTATTTAGGTCATATTGGTTCTCAACAGATTGTCTGAGCATGTTAGGCTGGACTCTATCTGTAATCCCTAGCGTATACCTATGGAACCAATGAGATTTACATAAGTGTTGACTTACCACTCTTTAACTGATTGAATGACTCTACTATAGTTGGAATTGCCAATAAGATTCAGGTTATTGGATTTCAATTGCATAAATGTGTTGTTGTGATGGTATGCCTTCATGTCATTCCTAGCTTGTGGCAACCTTATCACAAGGTTTTCTTGGCAAGATTTGTTCAGAGGGAATTTTCCATTGCCTTCCTCTGAGGCTAAGAGGATGTGATTTGTCTAGGGTCACTTAATGGGTTTCTAAGACTGGTCCCTAGAATCTTAGTCTATCATCCAACCTATTGCACTGTGCTGGTACTCGAATGTAGGAGTGCATGTGTCTTTTCCTTTCTTTCAACTTCTTAAAGCCAGCCAGTTTCTTAAGCTTGTGATTCTATACATGAACCAGAGTTTTCTGTATGTTACTACAGTGGTGCGCATGCATACATGCACACACGCTCAAATCCAGCTTGATAGTTCTTTATCTTAAATAATAATAGGCTCAAACATATCTACTCAAATGATAATCCGAAGAGAATAATTCTCCATAATTGTTTCTCAACTTCATGTACAGCTAGAGGAATAATGGTTGCACGATTCCCATAAAAATCTGATCGCAATCTATGAGTTACAGAGCAAACCCTTGGAGATAATTGGTGCAGACTCAAAATGATAAACATGTCAAGATTATGATTTCTTTCCTTGAAAAAACAAAACAAAATGAAGATGTGATTGGAAAGGCTGTGCTTTGGGAGCACCACTCATATTCCCATGATCCATCATCTAAATTGGTTTATAATTTGAATGTGTTCATATGTATAGGAGCTGTTCAGATTCAAGCAAGCTGAAACAATCTCAGACATCTCACACATTGTTCCTTGCATCTAAGGATCTCTAGATATCTTGCAAATGGGTATGGTGGGGAGTTTCTCTTGATAAGTCTTGAATGGTAAGTGTCATGAAACAGAAGGTTTTTGTATAATTTTTTGTGATTCATAGAATTGAAATATTTTTGATTATGAGTCTTCCTTGGAGTCCAACTCCCTTCTCTGTGGAGGAATTTTGCAAATGTAACACCCTCGACTGATGACTGTTCAGCTTTCTTTCAATACCTCCATTGAATAAGAATCTACCTCCTGAAGAAGACTGTCCCCTTGTCAAATATTTCTAACTTTAAAAAAAAATACAGAATGTGTCATAAATACAGGGGTAACTCAGGACACTTCCACATGCAGCGAGGGAATCACTTCCTGCTGCTACTCACCGGATCTTCTGGTGGTCCGGTCTGGGGTGAGGTAGAGCAGTGTGTGGTTGTAGATCTGCACTGCTCTGGCATCCAAAATGGTGGTTTCCGGTTGGTCATGGGTCTCGACCAACCACTGAAGCTCGCCAGCCCAAAACCCACCCTCTGCAGATTGCAGGCTCACATTGGTGCAAGCCTGTGAATCTGCACCGGAGAGCAGGCATGCAATGGCGTGGACTGGCATTTTGAAAGATTGGAAAAATCAGCTCTTTCAAAAATACGCTGGAGGACCACTTGGGGTTGTTCTGGAGCGGACTGAGGTGCAGGATCTATGGTAAGTAGTCCAGACCAGTCCGCTCCAAGGTGGAGACGTCCTCTGTGGAGGATGCACTGCACTGTTTTCTTACCCCATGCAGCAATGGCCTCAGTTAACAAAGCAGACATGTTCCTAGGCATTACTTTATCACAAAATTGCTATCAGGGACAGAAATAACCTCCATGTGAGGACTGTGTTAAATGTCTATATGCACAAGCTTTTACTGTTAGCATGTCAATTTTGAAATAAGGTGTATTCCTACAGGTCCATCTCATTACCTTGAATAGGAATACAAATCATGGTGTTTATACCCCTCCTCATCCCCAACTCACTAACTGACCATTAGAGACAAAAAGAATATTAATCAATATTCAAAAATGGTCAAGAACATGTTTTCCGAACATTGACTAACCTTAAAAAGAAGACTGTTGGGCTGATGCAAATCTTTACAGTTTCAAACTTATTCTTTACAAAAATTTGTACCTGGCTGTTTTGTGCAGAAAACAGCATTTTCTACATGGAAAAATCATGTTTCCTGCACAGAAAATGCTATAACTGGGAACTTATTCTCCACAAAATGCTCATGTGGTTAATTTGCACAAAAAACAGATGGGGGGGGCAGGAAACATAGCATTTTCTGTGCAGAAGATAATACTTCTGTGCAGAATTACTGTTTTTCTGCGCAGAAAAGGCTGTTTCTTACACTGAAATTGCCATGTTGTGTGCAAGACAAAACACATGCAAATTTCATGCAGAATAATTCCAAATTGCAAATAGGCTTTGAAAAACTGTTGTTTTCAAAGATATTCTCATAGAGGAAGAAAACTGCTGAAATTACTTGTTGCTTCCTTCAGGGAGAATATTAGGGAAGAAGTACATCACTACCAACCATCAGCCTTACTTTTTCAGCTGAGTATGTAGAGACTGTGAGCCAGTGTGGTTTAGTGGTTTGAGAGTTGGACTACTACTCTGGAGACCAAGATTTTATTCCCCACTCAGCCGTGGAAACCCACTGAGTGATCTTGGGTGAGTCACATACTCTCAGCCTTCAGAAAACCCCATGATAGGTTTGTCTTAGAGTTGCCATAAATCGAAAATGACTTGAAGACACACAACAACAACAGTGATGTTCAGAGATTCTTCTGCCCACTTCCCACTGTGTGTCAGAACTTGTGATCTTAGCAAAAGGGATGAGAAAGACCAAGGCACACCTCTAGTGCTGGCAGTAGGGTGGGGGCGGGAAAACCCTCAAAGCATATTTAGAGGTGTTCAATGTATTATTTTCCAGAACTTCTAGTATTCCCCTGCCAGTATGGACATGTGGACAGGACAAAGTTCAGGAGTTGTAGTTCAGTGAAGTAACTTTTCCAGGCTTGGGATATTTCTCCTTCCCCTCCCTTCCTTCCTTCCTTCCTTCCTTCCTTCCTTCCTTCCTTCCTTCCTTCCTTCCTTCCTTCCTTCCTTCCTTCCTTCTCCTGCAGCCTGTTGAAATACCCCAAGAGAGTTCCAGGTGGAAGTGAAATCTGCTGAACCGTGAAAAGAAATAATGAGTCTCCTTGTCTGTGACTATTCTTGTCACAGTTCTGATAGTTCCCTGGGGAGTCCCTGGAGAGTGAGAAAGGAGACACAGAGATGGGTAGGCAGGGATGCTCCTTGTAAAGTGATCTACAACCTGTGGCTCTTAGCATAAATTTAGCAACCTCACCCTTTGTATACAGAGAGTTCTGTTTCCTGCCAGTATTATCATGCATGGAAGGGCTTGGGGAATGTCTGATGTTTTTCATTGCTCTGAAGCAATGTTTCTGCACTGAGAGGCCAGAGAATCTCCTTCTGGGATGGAACAGTAGCTAGTGTTCCCGCTCTGAAAGTGAGCACAATGCAAGCTGTAATTGCCATGTTCCTCCCTGCGCCAGATCCCAGAGGACAGTGTAGTTTTTGGTCAATGGCAGAAAAAAAAATGAAAGGGGGAAAAAGTGGTTTGAGACATAGACATAGAGAAAATAGAAATTCTCTCCAGAAAGTCCTTATTAGGCAGACTGTTGATAAATTGATCCTATCTCTGTTTTAGCAGTGGTCCTCCAATGAGTCCTCCAGGAAGTTTTTCCAACTTGATAACCAGGGATCCTTTTTTCATAGGATATGTCATCAAGAGACATCAAGTGGGCCATAACTTTGAATTTGCACACAAGCTAAGTAAGCTACAACTTATGGCACCTCAAAAGCCTCTGCTATGGTATCCCAGATTGCACATCAAATTGCATCCTAGCCAAGGGACCAGTATCATAGATACTGCCTTCCAACATATTAAACCTTGCCAGACATATGGGCTGGAGCAGAAACAAGGATCTTTCTGCCTAACAAAAGGGCTTGGATCGTCAGATTCTTTCATACATCCTCCTCCTCATGGCCATTGTGGCTTCTCATAAAAAGCCTCTCATGGTAAGTTTTAAAAGTTTCATAAAAGCCTGCCTTGAAATGCAAGTGTGGCATCTGTGGCTTCCATCCCTTTCCTCCATTTGTCTGTAACACTGAATTTTGTGAGTGGGAGTGTGTGTGTTACTGGAGAGCAAGTGCGAGAGAAAATGCATCCTTTCTTAGCTCTGCACGTCTGCTTTGTGAAGACACAGTAGAGTATTTGCCAGTGAGCAGGCACATGAGTAACACACAGAAAAGGGCCTGCATGTCAAGGCAACAGAAGGAGAGAGAGAGAGGCCTGAGCGCTCTTGTTCTGTCTAGGATTCTGCACTGCACATTCTTTGGTTCCATTGACAGAGGGATCCATTGTGCCATGAAATTACAGAAGGGGGTTTTATGTTAGTTGAAGCCCATGCCTGGAGACAATTTGACCTCCTGTTCAAGGCCTTGTGAAAGGAGAGGTTTTCCAAGGTCAGACAAAAGCATGCACACACAAATACAAAAGGTACACAGAGGATGAAAACAACTCTGCTACTACTGTAGTCTAGTACATCCCAACATTTGAGCTGACTGCAAGTCATCAAGCAACATACTAATCTGAAAGTTTTACAGAGGTCTTCCTTGAATGAGATGTTAAAACACAGAAGAATGAGGGTGGAAAAAGAAAGGCAGTGAGGCTCAAGTACTATAGCTAAAGTATTATAGTTAGGGGAGCAGGTGGGAGGGATATATAAAGACCAGTTATGAATTGAGGGGAACCAGGAAAGAATCTGCACAACAGAGCAGAAGAATAGAGCAGAGGTCCAGCAGATTTGATTTTCCATCACAGTCATCATGATCCAAAAGAGAGCATTCCCCCCTCCCGGACTGCAGTTAGACATGAAATGTGCAGCTGGAAAAAATGCCCAGTTGGAAAACGGATAATATGCAGTTGGGAAAATGGGAGGAAAACAAGACACATCAGGTTTATTGTTTTTTAAGCACTTAAATGTCAGGAACAGTAAGCACATAAATTAGCACTCGGTTTCAAAGCAAATTGCCCAAACCATACTAAAACACCATCTTCTTTTTAGCCAGCTCCTATTTACTTTCAGTACTGACTACACTGTCATCTTCAGCATAAAAGCGGTCAACTGAACTGTGCTTATGGGAGCTCCTTGGGGACAACAAGAGGAGAACAGTTTTGAAGCCAATATGGTGTACTGAGTTTGAGTGTTGGGCGACAACTCTGGGATACTATAGAAAACTCCAGGTGACTTGGGCAAGTCACATTCTCTCCGCTCAGAGAAAAGCAATGACAAACCTCCTCTGAACAATTCTTGCCAAGAAAGCCCCATGATAGGTTTGCTTTAGGATCCCCATAAATCAGAAAAGACTTGAAGGACCACGACAGCTACAGCAAACCAATTCTGGCAGCATAGATTTGATGATGGTGTAGGTGTCACTGAGTTGGGATTTACATGGGTCCATGAGCCATTGGACTGTCCCCCTAGTGCATGAATCAGGACAGATTCATAAACTGAACATTGATATATAGTAGAGAAGAACAACTCAGCCCCGGCAGCAGATGCAAGGCCCTCCATCCACCCCAACTGCCACTGCCCTGCAGTCAGATCAAGAGAAGAACAGGCAGACATAGCTCTATCAAGTCAAGGCCCATGAACAGATGGAAGGGCCTCCTTCCATCCTAACTGCCATTGCCCTGACCTCAGAGGGAGAGAAGAGGCAGGCAGAGCTCCATCATGCCAAGGCCCAGAAACAGATGCAAGACCCTCCTCCCTCCATCCCAACTGCCACTGTCCTAGCCTTTGAAGGAGAGGAGAAGAGACAGTATCTGCTGGACTTAATCCTTTCCCACACTGCAATTCTCTTTTCCTTTTGTTTCATGTCTTAATTAGATTGTCAGCCTGAGGGCAGGGAACTGTTTTGTTGTTCTTTCACTTGTAAAGCTCCATGTACAGTGATGGCACTATATAAATAGATGATGATGATGACTGATGACGACACTAATTATGACAACTCCCCTGGAGCACCTATTACAGATGCAGGATGTGAAATATGCTTCTTCATTTGGCTTTTTTATGTGCTAAGTCTGATGGAGAATTTGTGGTGCTGGAATATCTGCTTTTTAAAAAGAAAGAAAAAAAATCTTGCTTCTCTATATTAGTAGCCCCCTTTGTGAAACTCCATCTCCATGGACTTGTCTCTCCGTGGACTTGTCTCAGCACAGTCTCTCTTTTTTGTGCCTGATCTAGCCAATGTATTAAAAGAGTTTTACTTTCCCATTTTTTGATGAATGACTCTGCTACTGCCTGATCACTATATTGTTTGCACTGTGTTTTAGTCATTTGTAGGGATTTTACTGTCATTTTTAAAGCCATGTGAAGAGAGAGGGGAAGGAATAAGGATTATAAATATTTCATAGCACTAATGAAATATTTACTTATATTCTCTGACCCTTCCTCCAAGGTTTTCTTGCTGGACCCTCATGACAAAAGTAATTAGGACAAGTTAAACTGGGGGGAAGGTGGCTGCCCCAGGACTGTTCCCTCAGCTTTGTGTTAAAGCTGGGATTTGAACAGGGATCATCCACACACACCCACTACAATCACCTCTTTATGCTCCCAAAGACATGAAATGCTAATAGATCCTCTGGTGCTATGTCCTGACTCTAAGGGATACAGTATGAGCCTTGATAAAGCTGCTCTCCTCCAGTCTCCAGGGAACTGTAACATTTTGCTCAAACATCCTTAGGCTAGAGTGTAGGTCTCTCTCTCTCTCTCTCTCTCTCTCTCTCTTAACATGAAATGAAAGGCATGCAGCAAGTGAATAGGAGACAGGAGACAGAGATGGAATGCTTGTCTCCTCAAGTGTGACTCTTATGCAGAGATTGGCAGCATGTTGGCCTGCCCAGGTCACTTGCTAAATGTTGTGCTCCCCAGTGCCCACATAAGCCTCCATTACCAAGTCCTCTACCTAGAAAAAGAAAAATAAAAGCAGAAATCCAGGTCTGAATCCTATCAGTTTCTCCAAACTAGAATCAAAGATGTAGGCAGTGGCAATTGGTGGCTTCCATATCTGCACCTTGCTTGGCTTCTAAGATCAGAAGGGATCTGCTCCAGTTTATAATCTGAACTTCCAATGAGTTACTGAAATTGTGGACCCCTTTCCTCAGATTGATTCAGCAGCTTGGACAGCTTTTCTGATGATCACAGAAATCCTGGAGCAGATTCACTGCCCCAATCACATGGGGACCACTAGTCACCACTGTGCATACAGACCTTCAAGTCACCTGTTGACTTATGGTGACCCCATGAGTGCAATAAAGTTTTCTAGGCAAGGAATATACACAGTTGGTGTGTCATTGCTGTCAGCACCTGGTATTCCTTAGCAGTGCCCCCATCCAAGTACTAACCAGATCCAACCCTGGGATCTGGTGCCTTCAGGATATTTAGGTCTCTACCAGACATCACTGCACATAAGTAAATCCTAACTGATTACAGTAGACTCATTGTTTTCATAGGATTACCAGCCACCACAGCACATTGGTAAATCCTATTGATTCAATGTAAATCCTATTGATTCAATGGCCCTGCTATAGTTGGGATTGGAAATATGATTCAGGCATCACATTCTTGAAAACTACCAGGTATCACCATAGTTAAGACAAAATGCAGGGACTTGGCACCTTCTTTTGCTAAGCAAGGGTGAGAAACCTGGAAGTGGACTTCCAACTGCAACCAATTTAATTTCTAGAGAATGGTCCATCCTACAGCAGGAACTGTCACCCAGACCCACAGAACTTGCCTATCTGGATCTACATCTTTTGAAGCTTTGATAGGAGAGAATGGATGAGGCAGGGTTATCATTACCATTAGGCAGGCTGAGATGGTTGAGGCTCAAGTGGCAGATGCTGAGTGACAGGAAACAGCAGGAAACGGCTGGAAGGTGGAGCTATCTGGGCCATGCAACCTGTTCAGTGCTCTTTTCTGCCTTTCATGTCATGACTATTTATCATCATTCTTGGAGACTTTTTAGTTAGTGCCCCTATCCTATGCCTCTGCTGCACCCAGGACTACAAAAATGCAGGAGGTGATCTGAAAGAAAAAAAGTAGTAATTGGATTAATTGATAGTGTTTTTTTTAAGCACAAGAGCAGGACTAGTACAAAATATTGGCAGCTACAGTCAGCATCTGTCCAAGAAGACCTGCCTGCCTTAATAAAGCTGTGCCTGCAACTGAAGCCACAGATTCCCCACCTTTAACAAGAACCTGGAAAACCCCACTGCCGTGCCATGTCCCCAGCACACGCCTAAAAAACAGTTAAAAGGCTGAAGAGACAGGAAGTTGACAGGTTCTCTGCAGAGAAACCCCGATTGCTCCTGACAGGTTTATCAGCAGCCAGACTTGCCTGCAATGAGATGTAAAACATGGGTTTCATTTCCAGAGCAGACACTGCTGCTAAGAAGCAGTTAGTTACTTGAGCAGACAGCTTTGGAGCCAGGGTTCTTTTTTAAAACAAAATGGCACTTACCTCACACATTGCAGAGATAGCCCTGCTAGGTCCCTCCTTCCCCTCAAGTTCCTTGAAATTTTCAGCTGTGAGCATGACATCGTTTTGCAGATTCTGTGCCTCAACTAGACTCTGCATCTTGGAAAAGAAAGCAGAGACAAATCCAGTTTCTAGTTCAAACTCAAGGAGGCCCATTGAATCAGTATATAGGTGTGGACATAGCATTTGTCAGTTGATTCAGTATTTGTAACCAACTTGGGACAAGCAACTGGGTTGAGGCCAGAATGTTGGAAGGCAGAAAATAAGGCCCAGAATCCTACAGCCCTGGGCAATGGTGACATAATCCCCAATTATTACAGTCAATGTATTTTTAAACAGATTGTGGAAGAGGGTATTTAGTACCTCCTTGTGTGGTGTCTGTGCACCGGGTGTGCATGAACAGGGAAAAGCTCCTCCCTGGTCAAAACTGAGTGACCATGGAGCTATGCCTTGGTACTGTCTCACTGCCCCTAAATACCCAGGAAAAAAATAAAATAAAATAAAAGCTTATGTTTTAGTCTAGAGGAAAAGTGACTGCTTCTTCTTTCCCATGTGCAGAAAGGTGGCCAGATAGTTCCCATACGCTTGTAGCCAGTCAGAGGCCAGGCTTTCTGTACACAGAAAAAAGGGAAAAGAGACAACCATCTCCCCTTCACCAAGCACCAGTGAAACTATAGGCCTTTTCCACATGGGCTTTTGAAACGGTGCAGTCCGTCCTCCAAGGAGGAGGTCTGCATCTCGGACCGGACTGGGTTGGACCTATTTAAGGTAGATCCGTACCTCAGTCCTGTCCAGAACAACCCCAGGTGGTCCTCCAGTGTACTTTTGAAAGACCTGATTTTTCTGGTCTTTCAAAAGCATGCAGCGCACCACTGCGGGCCTGATCCCTTATGCAGATTCGCAGGCTCGCACCAATGCAAGCCTGTGATCTGTCCAGGGGCGGGCTTTAGGCTGGAGAGCTTCAGTGGTTGGTCGAGACCCTTGACCAACCGGAAGCCGCCATTTGAGATGCCGGAGCAGTGCATATTGATGAGCACGCACTGCTCCGGAGCGCCGTGGACCGGACCGGGGAGCCGAAAGGTCCAGTGAGTAGTGGCATGGGGCAATTCCCTTGGCTGGTGTGGAAAAGGCCTATGCTGGAGAAGATTTATACCTTTCCAACACTACTCTTGGTTCTTCTTAAATGGTTTATAATATGAGTAGAGATAAGGGAGACTTTCATTTGCTTTGAATTTAAAGCAAAGGAAAGGAAGCACTTTTCAGATTAATGCACAATTGGAACAGAGTTCACCTCTGGAATCCACACTTCTATAAATGTGGTGAGGCAGTACTTGTTTCACAAGGTTCATATTTTGCAATATGCATCTTGCATAAAAAAAAATCTGTTATAGGATAAACTGCATGCAAAAGAATGCTGTCCACTGCCTGTGTTAGTTTAATTAAGTCATTATTATTATTCTCCAGTATAAATCCATGTACTCAGTCTTCAAACAATCACCATAGCTACTGTTAGCTGTTAAAGGGTATATATGTTTTGGGGGGACATACCCTGTATAAGGAATAGGTGTGTGTGTGTGTGTGTGTACATGCTTCCAATTGCAGACAGATGCAGCTATCAGAATGTATGGACATGTGAAAGTGGTGTGTGATACTGATAGAGACTGGAAATTGAGCGATGTGATCATCCCTACAGATGGGTGGTTCAGAATGCAGAACCAAACAGAAGTAGCAACACACCGGACCAGATTATTTGTTTACATACTTCATATATATAGCCCACTGTAATGAGTAGCAGCAATTCCTAGAGTCTCAGGCAGGTACCATATTTCTGCTCTCTGATCCTTCCAACTGGATATTCTGTAAGTATTGAATGAGAAACTTTTTCCTGCAGAGCATGTGTTCTATCAACTGAAGTATGGTTTCTCCCCCAAATATATTATACCAGCCCCTCCATCCCTGTACTGTCCCCTCTTAAGTGTCAGCAGCTTCCTGCCTCCTGCTATCTCATCCTCTTAACCAGAGACTTCAGGAACTGAACATGGAAACTTTTACATAAAGTGTATATGGCCTACCGCTCAACTAAAATTCTTTCTCTCTCTAGTGAAAATTGGCTGGCAGTGACATCCAGAAGTGCAATTTGACAAGCAACCAGCATTAATATTTCCCATCAGTCCCTAGCAAAGGTGCAGGACCCTGCTGAGTAATTTTGCTAGTCTTACTAAAACTCTGAGCCTTCTTCTAAACTTCACATCTGCCTTTCAGCAGAAATCTCCAAATTGTCTCTGACATCCCACCTGGACCTGAGTGAACTTTGGGGCAACTAAGTGCATCTCCAAACTTTAAATGTTGCACTTGAAATGCAGCGGCTGGCCTGTGAAGAAACCCTCTTTCCTTTTGCCTGCAGTGTACACCCACTGTGCTGCGCTCTGTCTAACCTTGTTTTAAACCTGCAAATCTCTCAGTACGTGGCAATCTATGCAGACCCCAATTTTAGCAAGTCCTCTTCTTTGCAAGCTCCCAAACAGGATCAGCTGGCATTAGGAAAGCTGTATCTTGGCAAAGCTGGCTAAAGCAAGGGGACTCCTAGAGATTTAGCAGCAAATGCCTAGCACCCAGCCCCCAGCCTGCCAATAAATCCACCTTTTACGAGAAACTTCATTAACTTACTATTAGAATAAAGACTATCAACAGATGCCCCTCAGGCTTCAGTCATCTACTCCTTCCTAACCTTCCTTCCCCGCTCCTCCTGCCATTCAAGATGCCAGAGGTGTTGCATTGACGGAGACCCTGCAGGCACAGACAATTTGGTCAGCTTTCTGTTTGCACATGCAAGCAGGGAGAGATTTGCATATGGTATGGGCGCTGTGAAGCAAAGATGGAGCTGAGCAGATTTATAATGCTTGAAGAAGCAACAGCAGCAGAACAGGAAGAGGAGGGAGAGTGGGAGATCTCATGCTAACATCATACATTTTTCAAGTAGAGAATAAAGCTATAGCGGTTGTGTGTTACATATTATGCAGTTTAGCATCTTGTTGCTGTGGAATTATGCAAGTGTTAAGGGTGGTGTGGCACAGAACTACAGATTCTGAACAATACAGCATTGACACCAAGTGGCAGGATCCCCTACAATACGCAGAAACATCAGCGAGTGTCATGACAGCCTCACATTGTGCATCTCTTCTCACCACATTGTTGGCTGCTTCTAGCAAAGAATATGAACAACATGGGATGTCACAACACAGGTGAGTATTTTAGAGAGAAACACAAAACATCTTAGTCAGCATCCTTTTATTGCCCATAATAGGTAGTTCCACCTGCAGGATTTCCACTGATTTTGCCTAAAGCGAGAGCTTGACGTACACTGCAAGTTTTCTGCTCGAAACAAATAATAGAGTAATTACAAATGATGTTTCCAAAAAAGTGCTCTGGAAACACCACAGTCAGGCAGGGGGTTCAGCCATCAGCCAGGAGTACTGGTGAGATCTAAGACGCATGAGAAAGAGATTCCAGAAGAATACAAGCAAACAGAAGCAGGAAGCCAATGAAAGTCAAGAGAAGCAAGAGGAACCTACGTAAGTCTTGAGGGAGCATAAGCAAAATATGGGTGACCAAAGGCTCACATGCAGTACACTTTTATAGCCCTGTGTTCCACTTTGATTGCCGGGACAACATCCCATGAAATCTTGGGATGGGCAGTTTAGGGAGGAACATTTATAATTCTCAGCCAGAAAGCTTGAGGACCCCAATAAACTGAAAATCCCAGGATTCCATAGAGTGCTGGCATAGCAGTGGAATATACACCTATAGTTTTGTAGTGTGAATGAGCTCCTGGAATATGCATCAGAGTCCCAGCTTAGAACTGAGGCCTTACATAAGCTGGTCCAAACTTAGTTCCCTCCAGATGTCTTGGGCTACAGTTTTCAACATCCTCAGTTATTACCCACAATGTCTCAAGATGGTAGAAGCTGTAGGAGTCCCACACTTTCAGACAGCCTCAAGTTAGGGAATGCTGTAGTCCAACAGATCTAGAAGACATTACTGGGCTAGACTGATCTTGCAGGATTTCATTTCTAGACTATCCTTCCAAGGTTTCATCTTTTGGCTTCCTTTCATGGGCATCCTGAGAACCTGAAAGCTAGCATTTTGGTACTTTTTCTTGTTTCCTACCTGGTGCTTTTTGTTTTTGTTTTTGCTCCGGTGAACAGGTGTTGGAGACCATGTTCTTTCAGCTGTGTTCTTTAGAGATGTCAGAATGTGGTATCAATCTCAATGGAACCCCAAATTTGGTGGTATCAATTTCTAGGCTGTCACTCTGAGGCTTAAATGGAGCATAACTTAAGATTTAGGTGCAACATGTTCTCCCCTATCACATCTGATGCTGTTTGAATCAAAGGTTCTGATGCTGACATTTTAGAGGAGCTAAACAAACAAGACAATTCATTATCTGGGCTTCATTTCTTAATCTTCTACATTGCTAAAGAACAAGACACTGAGTTGGCATGAGACTAAACTAGCAGTAATCATAGTTCTTCTCTTGCTCCAAGTGTAGGGCAAGATAGCTGAGAGAGAGAACTGAAGCCTTCCACCATCATTGGGAGGTATCTTTCTATGTGAAGGCTCATGAAAAGCAAAATGTGTGATCTGGGGTAAGGATGGAAATAATATTCACAATTATTTGTCCCCAACTTGATAAATGGGGTTCTCAACAGTCAAGACCTCCCCCGCCCCACAAACAAAAAGAATAACAGATTAGTGAGAATTTTGCAGAATTTTTCTGTTGGTATTCAATGTCCCAGAGTGTTGAGCAGCAGTTATTCTGTGGAGAAAAAGGCATGGATACACCATTTCTGACCAGAATTAAGAGTTTCTTGTGCAGAAAAAAACCACCCAGTTTCATGTACAAGAAATCTGTTTTCCATGTAGAAAACAGGAATTTTACACAATAAAATGTTGTTTCCTCCACAGAATAATTTATGTGCTATACTTTGAGACACTGTGGGTACCAATGGGGAAAACACTGAGATAAATTTATTCATTTTCTCCTTCAATGGGGAGAAAACTAATCTAATTGTTAAATAATCTAGGATTTGCATCCCTAAAAGGTTCTGGAAAGGTAATGGGGATCTGGGAAAAAAAATAGACCACAAGTTGAAACTGCTGTTGCTGTTGTGTTCTTTCAAGTCATTTCTGACTTACGGGGACCTCAAGGTGAAACTATCATTGGGAATTTGTGGCAGAACTTTTTTCTGAGAGGGTTTGCCCTCACCTTCCTCTGAGACTGAGGGTGATTTGCCCAAGGTCACCCAGTAGGTGTCCAAGGCTGAGTGGGGAATAAAGCCCTGGTCTCCTAGTGTCTTAGTCAAACTACTATACCGCACTGTGTGTGCAGTGATATCTACAAGCCTTCCTCCTTCCCCCTCCTCTTCTTCTGATCCCGCTTTTTCTTCTTTTCTTCCTCCTCCTTGCTTCCTTCTGTCCTTCTCCTCTTCCTCTTCCTTTTCCTCTTAGCGCTATGGTTTCTTGTCCTCTGCTCTCTCCTTTAAAAAAAAGAATCAAAACCCCACAGCTTTGCAGAACCAAAGAAGCAGAGAGGAAGAATTGACAAGAAACTCAAAACTGAACGGATTATTGACAGCAGATAAGTAATTCCAGGAATGCCAGAACCTTTCACTTAAATTGTTTGGGGAGTGGTGCTCTGTGGTTTCGATTTCTTTCTCAGTCAATCTTCAAATAAAGTTAGCTGGAGAACTTAAATAAGAACAAGAAGACTATTTTCACTGTTAGAAAGAGGCAATCAGTGTGCCAGGGCTGATCCTTCATGCAACACCTGAGCAAGTAGCTTAATGAGATCATACACAATTGTTTGCCACAGATGGTGGCAGGAAGGTCACCAAATTCAGCAGAACCTGAGGAGCTAAGCCATAGGCAGCAGATCTTGATGGGACTTTACTGTTCTGTTATTCCATGCAGGAATCCTTTTTCTAGTGCAAGGTCCATTGCAGTAGTGAGAATAGGTTTGCACAGTTGGTACAAGAGTGGGATCAAGTGTAATTTTTCACTACACAATTGCTTGCATCATGTGGGCTGTGCACACATGTACACTGCTACTATGTACAGCTGTTAAATCCAGCAGAACTACCTTAGCAGCATTTTTTGTGCACAACACAGGGAGGTCACCAGGGTATGTTTCCTTGCCACAGGAATACTACATGCTGGTTTGATGAAGAGTAAATCAGGCAGCACCATGGACAGTTCACTGGTGGCAAGTGTTAAGATTAGGTTATATACCAGACTCGCCGACAACCAATGATGTGGAAATGCTGACCAGGACTGATTTGAAGATGAGCCTAGATCAAGGACTAGAAAGCTTGTTGGATCTGCTTTGTATTTTACTTTGAACCCCAAGATCCATCAACCACAGTCAAGTGCAGAAAGCAACATATGCTAAGAATTAATAAACAAGGTGTCTTCCCCTTCCCTTCTCCATCACCATGCTTGTTGAAATGTTTGACAATGACAGAGAGGAAGTAACAAAGAAAGAAAAGTTACCTTTGTTTCTTCCAAAACCATCTTGGCCACTGTTGCCACTGCTGCCACCAAGGTAAAGGAAAGAGGACTGCCCTTAGGGTCTGATAGATGCTAAGCCAGGATGCACCAAGAGTTATTTATTTAGTTAACTGAATAAAACTGCAGTGATTACCTAGGAATAAGCCAGTGGTGGCCAGTGACTGCCATGCCAGTGGGGTGGTGAATCCACTCTGGGTTTTCATCTGAACTCTAAGAGAGCTATCCAAGATGCCAAGTCAATTTTGGAGATAGTTTTTGGCATCTTAGGTGGCTCCTTTAAAGTTTAGACTAAAATATGGAGTTAATGTCCCCATCCTACTGACATGGAAGCTACCAGACATAACTGGGAGGTGACAATAACTGGAAGAGGAGATATGCTGATAAAAATAGGGATGTTTCCTTGCCTTAGCTTAGAGAGTTGAGACATGCATAATGGTATGGAGATCCTGCCATCCCAATCCAATCCAGGACTCACTCCAGGGCACCAGAACAAATGACTTGTATTTTTAGAAATAAATAATGTAATGAATTCAATGTGCTAAATATCTGACCTTCAAGTAGAAACAATGTCAGCTGCAAAACTGCATAAACAACTCAAAATATTTACTTATCCATAAGTGTGCAACTTCATACCACCGATAGCATCTACATTTTGGACACCTGGTAGGATGAACAGTGATGAGCTATTTTAACGAGATATTAGTCATCCCAGATGTATTAGTGTCAACTAAGTGACAGAGCTAAGAACCTTTAAAACATCATTCTTTTTAAAAGAGAGAGAGGGGAAAAAAGAAAGAAAAGGAAAGCTAATGTACCTTGAATAAAATGCTTGGAAATCTCAAAGGTGTCAAGCTAACTTAAAGCAAACCTTGAATAAGACATGGGAGACAAAGCCTACAGTAATATCCCAGGCATAAAAGGATTCAGATAAGAATATAAAACCCTGTTTGTGTTTTACAGAAATCATAAATGGAAAAAACTCTGAACAAAAGTGGGAAGATTATCCCACAACCAATAGTAGAGAATGGACACGGAAAGTGTAAATTGAGTCCATTATATGGATATATCAGTACAAACCGACCCTCCCCGATCTGCCACCCTCTGTACCTTTTTGACTGCAATTCCCATCATCCTTGGCTAGCACAGTCAATGACCAGGGAGCATGGGAGTAGGTACCAATTTGGAAAAGGCTAATATGGAGAAATATATGCACATGCTAATAAACAACACTAGAGATTCCCCAAGGGGTAAGAAATTTCTTTATTCTGGGGTCCTGTCAACACCAGCTGGTGCTGGGTTACTCTGAACAACCTCGGCAAGATGGATAGGCATTCCTATTAATCTTTTTTAATCGAGCTGGAAACCTTGTTAGTCATTTGCTATTCTGCTATAACCTCTCATTTTATTTACAAATGATCATTTTATGCTTTGACATATAATCTGCTCATTTAGAAACACAATAAAGTACTGCAAAGCATTACTTGGGCTTGATTTATGACTCAGATGGAGGTGGGAACAACTTGTTCACAGGAGAATGAAAACACAAATCTAAACCTAAACAGGGAAGCATGGCAATGCCTCTTGGATTGTGTAGAGATCCAAAGGGCCCAATCCACTCAAGTCCTGCTCAGCATAGGTTCAAGAGATGCACGAAGGTAAAACTAAAGGTTTTATCACACAAGGTAAGTAAACTGCAATTACAGCAGGGTAATAGCATTCTATCACATTACCTTATTCCTGTTCTGTTGTTCTCCCAGTGGGACACCATTTGGGAAGTGTTTCTTTTACAAAGGAAGTCATTAAGGAGTTGATGTTGTATGTCAAGTCCCAGCCAAAGATGCTATTATCCTGCTGCAATTGTGATTTACCTGTCTCATGTGATAAAGCCCTAAGTCACACAGTGTACAGATTATAGCTTTATTGATGACAAGTGGATGGGAAAAGATGCAGTAACTGAAAATGTAAACAAAGAGAGTGTTCTTACATCTCATCAACTGACTCTGGCACAGCTTCTGGTGCAGATAGTCCCCAGGTCTATCCTGTTCAGATGCCACATTTTTTTTCTTAGCTCCCAAATGATTCTTTCAGGTTCTAAGGCAAGGCAGTAGAAGGAAAGCCCTCTCAGATTATGTACCTTAACAGAGAAAGCTTTCTAGAAACTACAAGATGACATTCACAGGCTTGGAAGGAAGTGTAGTTCTCTCTCCTCCTTGCCCCCGATACTGAGAAAAGAGGAAGATTCATGTTCTTTGAAAGAGCTTCATTAGAAACACGGAGGCCTCTTCATGGCACAAACAACACTGGTGCAATAAAGCAGTGAAAGAGACATGGGCCTTAAAGCAAGTTAATATGTATAGTGATGGTAGTATAAAAATGTGTAGGATTGGATGAGACATTCAGTTACTGAACCCCTTGCCAATCTTCTACAAATGCAACCAAGCAGAGATATTTATGCTTGTAGGGTTCAGACAAGCATTATGTTTTAATGTGCAATGAATCCGGCTCACCAGACACAGTTGAAATGTACCCTTTTCCGGCTGAGGAAAGTGGCTCCTTGTTTCTTACAGCATGGTTCCAGAAAGCTGGGGAAAAGCTGAGTGTGGAAGGGAACTATTGGCTACTGTCATAATCAACACTGCTATCTAGTACCCTGTCCCCCACAATCCTGGAGCAGTTTTGCTTTTAGAATTTCTTAGAAAGAGGATAAGCATATTTACATAATACCTATAGGCTGCCATCCTCAGAGCTCCCCTCCACAGCACCAGCAGCAGCTACAACAGTGGCAGGATCGGTCCTATGCTTCAGGTGTCTAATATGCTAGTTACTCTATGGATCTCTCTGCCCCATCACACCTAGATTTGGCCCTAAAACAAGGTGCAAATTAAGAATCCCATTGCAGGGGAAAGATTGCTTAAATATCACTGATAAGCATGATCAGATGTTGGAACAAGTCAGGAGAGTATTATTCCAAGGTAAATGAATATGAGCCAATAATATGATAAGATGTAGAGGAAGGAGAGGGCTTGTTTTCTGCTGCTCCAGAGACCAGGACAAGGAGCAATGGATTCAAGCTGCAGGAAAGGAGATTCCACCTGAACCTCAGGAAGAACTTCCTGACCGTCAGGCTGTCCAGCAGTGGAATCTGCTGCCTCGGGGTGTAGTGGAGTCTCCTTCCTTGGAGGTTTTTAAGCAGAGGCTGGATGGCCATCTACCGGGAGTGCTTTGAGGGTGTTTCTGCATGGCAGGGGGTTGGACTGGATGACCCCTGGGGTCTCTTCCAACTCTACATTTCTATGAGGTATAGTGGGAGCCAACACAGCGGAGCCTTGGGGTTTAAGCCTTAACTTATTCCAAGGGGATATGCAATGCTTACAACAAATAGGAAGTTCCAATGAACCCAATTGGGAGGCACTCTCAAATAACCACGCTTTGTCTTGCAGCGGTAGTTACGACCAACTTTACCTGGATCAGAGCCTATCAAATCTTCTTATCTTACTTAGCACAGTGGTTTGTGATCTTTGGACCTCCAGCTGTTTTTCACTTAGCTCCTAAAAGCTCCAACCAGCGTGGTCAGTGGCCAGGGATTCTGGAAAATCCAAAACATCTGGAGAAACAAAGGTTGACAAGCACTGGGGAAAGGACAAAGCAGTATTCAAATAATTTTATGTCCAATACCATAGTGACTGAGTAAGGAAATGAACATCAAGGTGCTTTTACTAAGAAATAAAGCTATGAAACCTACCTTTACTTTATTTTCTTGGGGAAGTGGTATGGTAGCAGAAAGCTAATGTATCATTCCACACTAATGAGGAAGCAAGCTCATCATCCTTTGGGGATGGGGGAGAAGGCATTCACAAGATATGGATTTTTCCTTAGTTATATTATCCCATTGCAACCCATTATTGAGTCATTAGTAGGCACGTAATATTTTTGCAGTTAATATTTGGACCAATAAAACTGCTGGATAAAATAAAAAAGGCATCAGTGAGGATCGTCTAAAAGATATCGTCCGACCAGCAGCTTGCTTAGGTAATAAACAGTAAAACTGCAGTATGTCCTCCCTGCCACATACACACTTTCTACTGAGCATCATTTCATTTAAATGAGAATTTACCTACCCACACCTGTTCCTTGGGTACTTGCAGTTATCTTCCTTCTGATGACTAGCCTGTATACATCTGCTGTGCTTTGATGCAGCATCTCCCAGGCTGTAAGACCAAAAGAACCTCAGGAGACCAGATGTCTAAGGTCCCTGAGAATCTTCCTGGATGTTCAAATACTTTTCCTTTCTTGGGTGACATCCACCAGGATTGCTCTCCTTTTTATAGTGCATGCTATGCAAATATGGAACTCCTCTCGACTAACATTTTGGGAGATTTTCCCACCTGTGCAATGTAACTATAGAATGTAGGAATACAGTCAGTCCTGTACCTAATTTGAGACTCAGAAAAAAAGGGGATTTTTAAAAACGAGGGGTGGAAATGGATGGCTGCGGTGGAAGGCAGATACTGACAGACCCACAAAACCAAAGAAAGCCCAGCTGATATATATCTGGATATGCACAGGAGGAAGAGCAATTCACACACGAGAGATAAGGGGAAAGTTTTGCTTGTACAGTAATTCCCCTGCCTCAGAACCAAAGACGCAAGTCCTTTTTTATATTCAGGTACCTTAACGCCTCCTCGGCACACACATAGATTATATCTTGTTCTTAACGGTATGGGACATTGACTTTGAGAATATCAAAACCACCTCTAAGCCTGCGGCGCCTCTTCTTCCTAAACAAAAAGGACAAAGATCGAGTGAAGTATGACAGAAAAGGAGGATATTTTCCTCCAACAAGACAGGGGAATTAGCTCTCTTAATAAACAGGCCAGCCAAGGAGAATATATAATAAGACACTTTTATAGGCTGTCTTGAAAGAGCCAGGGAACTCCTGGGGAATGTGGCAGAGCACTTTGAGGATAGAAGAATGGGAAGAAGATGGAGATGGACAATGAGGCTGATTCCCGCAATAACCAGGGAAGACAATAGGATGTTTCACCATTTTCAAAGAGATTTGGGACTGACTGCATTGATGTTGCTGGCAGACCCGAGAATCAGAATTACAGTGCTTCCAAAGCAGTGCTTGAATCATGGAGTAAGGGGAGAGAGGAAGGGGGAAATGCATTTCTAAAGCATACAAGCCCCACCTTTGAAGCTCCTTGATTGTGCCCCTTCTTCTATAACCTTCTGAAAGCAGTAGATAAGGCAGGGCTCAAAAACTGGAGGGTGGCAAGTACCCCCTCCAATCCCATTGTAGTTACAACAGTGTCACAAACTACTGTTACTTAGAAAACTAAGAATTGGGGCCTTATCACACCAATGTGTCATACCAACAGAGCAATGTGCTATTTCTGGCTCAGGATCAGTCCTATCACACAATATCACTGCTCACCAGCAGCTATTGTGTTGCAATCCATTTGAAATGTGTCCTTTTTAAATGGCGTAAATAATCTGTTAATGACCCCCACTTCTGTAATGTTTAAATGTTCAAATATTTGAAGGGATGTTATGTTGAAAATGGAGCAAGCTTGTTTTCTGCTGCTCTGGAGACTAGGACATGGAGCAATGGAGTCAAACTACAGGAAAAGAGATTTCACCTAAACATAGGAAGAACTTCCTAATGGTAAAAGGCATTCAACTGTGGAATGTACTGTCTCGAAGTGTGGTGGAGTCTCCTTCTTTGGAGGTTTTTAAACAGAGGAGGGATGGCCATTTGTTGGGGGTGCTTTGAGTGTGTGTTCCTGCTTGGCAGGGAGTTGGACTAGATGGCCCCCAGGGGTCTCTTCCAACTCAATGATTCCTGCAATAATCCAGTTAGCGGTGGGAGTGTGGTTTCCTCATTCCTTCCGTAGCTGTGGGTGTTCTGTGTTTCTTCCCAGGTTGTCCCTCCCTCAGCTACTCCCAAGGAGATCTCTGCCCAGTAACATCCAGACTAATCTTTGAGTCCATTTTTCCCCCCGCTTCTTCCCACTGAGCTCTAATATTCATGGAAGTTTGAGAGGATAGGTGGAAAAGAGGAGGAGGAGGAGTCCTGGAAGATCTAAAACAATACAGACTTTGAAGCAAGCTGCAGCTTTTGTAGCCAGCATACAGACAGCTAAGGAAACTTCCACTGTGTTTGCTAGAGTGCTATGCATTCCTGGATTTCCTGGGGCAATTATTAACTCGGGAAGCAGCTGTGAGGGTCTGGAAAATTTAGGACAGTTGAGGGTTATGGTAAGGTAGCAACAAGATTTTTATGAAACTTGAACCGAGGGGGGAAAACACAATTAATGGGACCTTAAGGTTCTTTATTTCTGCTGTTTGCTAATGCAAAAGCTTGAATGCTTGAAGAGCAATGTAAAAATAGAAAACCCTTGTACGAACATGTTACGATTTCAGAGAAAAGCTAGACTAGTGTGTCTTGTGCTGACGATGTTTAATGGAGAAACAAGGCCAGACTAGTGCGTCTCTACTGAAGAGCATCTTTCTTTAACTGAAGAAGACTCTAGAACAAGAGTGCAACGGCTTCAGACTGGATACAGCACCACCTGGAGCTTAATAGTAATACTGCAGTTAAATCCTACATCGCAAAACATTTATACATTCCAGAACCTGTGAATAATTGTACCAGTCCACAGATTAGTAATCTATGTACAGTACATACTTACTGAATGTTATGTGCAAAAAAACTAAACTAAACTAAGAACTAAACTAAAAACTAAACTAAACTAAACTAAAACACTAAACTAAACTAAAAAAACAAAATAAAAACAAAAAACCAGATCAACAAGTGCTGTGCACTTGTGTACATGCACTGAATAAGAATACCGCCTTTGTGTTTTCTTCCTGCACTAGAATTCCCACATTTCATTTTGAAAAATTGCTAATTTGTCTATTTATTTACACATAGCAGCTTTCCTTTCCCCCAATGCCTAAAGAGCATCTCTGTATAATCCTCAAGATGTTGATATTTTTTAAAAATGTGCACATTGTTTTGTGCATTCTTTCTTTCTTTGAATCAGCCTGTAAGCTTCACAGATGTATGGATGCTCCAGGTGAACTGCAGAAATTTCCAAACAAGTCTCAAGAGATGTGAAAATGCTACTTTCAGCAAAACTGGTAAGTCAGACAAAAATTTCTTTCTATCCCTAATCAGAAGCAACTCCCAGGGAATTTTTTTTTTCCCTCTCACTGGAGAAAAACAATAAAGATTAGGGTTTCTTCCATAAATCTTCTACTGAACTTGATACGATATAAAACAGTGCCAGCCCTACCACTAGGCAAAGTGAAGCAGACACCTCTGGCAGCAATTTTTGGGTATCATGAAAGGGAGAGTAAATGGTTAACCACTTAGGCCAGAATCTTGTACGAGCTTTCACTCAATGTAAATTCGTGTGCGCTTAACTAAGTAGCAGGTGCTAAGAAACCCAGTTATTGGATCATGGAGCCCTGGTGGCGCAGTGGTTAAATGCCAGTACTGCAAGCCACAAGGTTGTGAGTTCAATCCTGCCCGGCTCCAAGGTTGACTCAGCCTTCCATCCTTTCGCAGGTCGGTAAAATGAGTACCCAGCTTGTTGGGGGCATGTATAGAAATGTTTTGAAATGCATGCTACTTGTAAGTTGTTCGCCGCCTTGATCCATATGGAGGCGGGATACAAACAAACAAACAAACAAATAAATAAATAAATAAATAATGAAGATGTGTAATGGGATACTGCAAGAGTCGCTCACGCATGCTGGAGGTACCCAATGTACATTGTGAGCCCAAAGCACATTGGAGACTGTAGTACATCAGTTCTGATTCGGTTCAGTCCTGTTGCGTTTCAGTCCCTTTGCCAGTAATGCAATGTGGTGATGTAACCACAGGCCTCTGCTAGATACAGATGCTGTGCATCTTCATAATTCTATTTCCCGCTAATGCAAGTCCACTTATGAACACACAATGCCCCAACAAGAGTCAGGACATTTTTGTTACTATTGTGTTTTGACTGCCAGGGAAAAGCACAGGCTCTTGTGGAATTTTTTCTGTCCCATGTGCCCAGGTAACATGACTAATTTGGGGTACTATTCACCTTAATTTGGGTGAGTGAAGAGGGAGTATCTCTGCTTCAAGCAGAAAAATAACCTGATTGAAGTCAGCAGCAGCAGTGCAGTTACAGAGGGGACCAAATGAGGGCATTGATCCCCCCAAATAAGAATTCTGCTCACCCGTGGAATTTTCTTTAAGTACGCAAATTACTAGTGTTGCATTAACTTAACATTTCAGTTGAGTATTTAGAAGCAAAGTTTAGGCATCCGAAGAAAAGACGTAGGCAAAATGACCAAACACAGCAAATATAGGAGTTGCAGGTGTGAACAATTTTCAATGGGCATTTCCACCCTATACTGTTCTAGTGCTATTATTCCACTTTCAACATCCTGTGGAATTCTGGGTGTGTAGTTTACTGAGGCCAAAGAGCTCTCTGGCTGAGAAGTCTAAATGCCTGTCCCTAAACTGCAAAGCCCAGGATCCCATAGGAAGTTGAAAGTGGAATAATAACACTGTGGGGCTTTCTGCATTACACTGTTATACTGCTATTATTCCACTTTCAACATCCTATGGAATCCTGGGGTCTGCAATTCAGGGAGGGGCATTTAGAATTCTCAGCCAGAGAGCTCTTTGGCCTCAGGAAACTACAAACCCCAGAATTCCACAGGATGTTAAAAGTGGAATAACAGCACTATAACAGGGTAGTGCAGAAAGGCCCAATGTCTCTTTCTGTGGAACGCTAGGAATTTGGAGACTGATGGAAAATTCCTTTTGTTGAGACAGGATTCTTATTAGAGGCAATGCATTCCTTTGGCCTCCGTCCTTCAGCTTCACTGCTGGTTGTAAGTAGAAACTGTACTGAACCATCAGTGGTGCTCTGACCAGTTCCTAGTCATTAAGTGAGCCAGAGGGGCATAGTAGTTTGCATGTTGGGCTAGGATGCTGGGACACCAGGGTCTGAATCCCCACTCAGCCATGGAGAGCCGCTGAGTGACCTTGGGCAAATCATACTCTCTCAGCCTCAGAGGAAGGCAATGGCAAACCCCCTCTGACAAATCTTGCCAAGAAAAGCCCATGACAGATTCACCTTAGGGTCAGTATAAGTCAGAAACGACTTGAAGGCATTCCCAACCACACCCACCACAAAGCACAGGATTGCTCTGGCTATCTTTTGATGAGCTGGCATGTTGGGGGGAACACCAAACAGAGAAATGTGCTTCCTACCAGTCTTTGGAGCATTACAGCTTCAGACGGGCTGCTGAGTGGATTTTGATTTTTTCCCCCTGTTCTTGGACTTGCCCATTTATTATTTATTTCAACATTTATTTATTTCCTCTCAGCCTGCTAGGGCTCTCCTGGTGATACAGACAGATAAAAACAGACAGCATTCTTTTAAAAAGGAAACCATTTTTTTTTTTTTTAAGAAGCATCATCTTTTAAACACAGGCTTAAGACGGTTTTGAAAGCCCTCCCAGTTGGGAAGTCTTTTATGAGAGTGTGTTTTTAAGGTGTTACCTCATGCTGAACATCCTATGGGAAAAGGGCCTCTAGGGGGGCATTTCTGTTGAAACAGAAGGATGTAAAATGATCACCTCTGGGCAAAACATTTTCTCAAAATACACCTGAGCAAGACTTCAGGCAAGGGCATAAAATTAACTTTCCTTTTTTGCTTATGAGCTGTGACTTTTTGTTCTTTCTTTTTGGAGCTCCATTCATCTCCTGCCCCCTTTTCCTTTTCCCTTCTTTTCTTTCCTTCTTTTTTTCTTTTCCTTTCCCCTTTGGCTTTGGTTGCTAGACTGCTGGGCTCTTGATCACTTTGCCTTGGCACTGTGGCAGTGTTCCTAGAATTCAGAAATCAAAAGGCCATTCAAATCCAAGATTCTCTGTTTTAGAGATTTCCTAAAGCTCTAAATACCTGACGTTAGTCTCACTGAACTACTGTTTTACATTCCTTGCAGCTTCTCAGATGATCTCCCCAGGTAGGGGTCTTCCAGCTTTGCTTCAGATGAGGATTTTCATTTTAGATGGAATTTGGATGCAGCCTCGCAATGGATGAGCTACTGTCATCGCCACAATGACCTTAAGCAATTCTGTTTGCCTTACACTCATCTGTTTTGCTTCACTCAACTATCCTCTCCAATGTCTTTTTCTACTATCTTCAATGTTTCTTTGGATGGAATCAATCAGTCAATCACTTTAGTTATATCCTGCCTTTTACTCAAGAATAGGACAGAATCAAAGAAATGCAAGCAAAACCTTACACAGTCATCCCTCCACATTTGCTAGGGTTAGGGGCACAGGATCCCTGTGAAAGTAGAAAAATGATAAATAAACTCTAAGGCCCTCCCAAGCCATATTTAAACACACACACACACACACACACACACACACACAAATATGATCACCATCATGGCCCTTTCTGCAACACACCTTTTCACAAAGCTGGGGTGCGGGGATCATGCGAGCAGCCTCCAGCGAGAGGCTCTCACGTCCCGGTTCCTTCAGCTCCGCAGCTGCTGCCCACTCGCTTGCACAAGAGCCCCGCCTCTTCCTTCCGCAGTGCAGCCTGGGCCCCTTTTCGCATGGCATTTGCCATGTGAAAGGGCCCCTTGAGCATCATGTGAATGTGAGGTGCGGTCCACACGATGCACTCACAGTCGTGCAATGCTCCAGGGTCTGACAGGCACCGCTCGTACACTTTTTCATTTTTGGCTTTGAGCCAAAAATGATGCACAATTGCACATTGCTCCTGGGCCCCGCACACACTTCCTGTGTGTGCGGAGCTCCGGAGCTGCAGCACTCACACTTCCTTCCCCAGTGCAGCCTGGGAAACTTCCAGGCTGCACTGCAGAAGGAAGGAAGAAGCGGGGCTCTCACGTGAGTGGGCAGCAGCTGTGGACCTGAAGGAACCGGGACACTAGAGCCTCTTTCTGGAGGCTGCTCACCTGATCCCTGCACTCCAGCTCCGTGAAAAGGTGCATTGTGGAAAGGGCCTGGGACTTTCTCAGGCTGCAGTGCGACAGGAAGTGCGAGTGTTGTGGCTCCGGAGCTCCACACACATGGCAAGTGTGCAAGGGGTCCCAGAGCGATACGCGATCACCCACCATTTTCGGTTCAAAGCTGAAAATGAAAAAGTATGTGAGCAGTGTCTGCCAGATCCTGGAGCATTGTGCAATTGTGAGTGCGTCGTGTGGACCGCTACTCACATTCGCACGACTCTAGAGGGGCCCTTTCACATGGCAAATGCCATATTTAACCCACCATGGGTTCCTTTGAGGCATTAGGGTTCCTTCCCAAGGCAGAAGGGGTGGCTAGTGGGGGCTTACTGCCACCTCCACTGCTGCCCCACACGATTTTTAATAGTGACTTACAGGCCTTGTTTGCAGTTTCTCAGTCTCAGGAGGCTTGCAGTCCCTATCAAAAATGGCATAGGGAGGCAGCAGAGGTGACAGTAAATAATCTCTATAATTAAATCTGTAAAAGTGAAATCCGCAAATGTGGAGGGCTGACTGTATAGCTAAAAAATATACCCAAAGTTTAGATTAAAATAATATTACACTATCTATACTGGCCTTTTCAAACCTCTTCTACCCTGGGGGAACCATTGAAACATTTTTCAGGATTCAAATATCCTCTGCATAAGAACAATTCTATCTACAGCCTTCCCCCTCCAAAGTGCTATTATATGTAGTATGAAAGAGCCCTAGGTTTCTGCCACCGCATTTGGATACGTATATACATCAGGCCACAAGGCCTGGCACTAAAAATTGTTTTATTCCATGTTTTATTTTCATGTTGCTCTCTCTTTCCCAATCAACTGAACTGATCCAGGCGTCCGTCAGTGGTCTTGACATGCCCAGTGTCTTAATAATAATGTATGAAAAGCCACTTGAATTACTCATGTACCTGTGAAGTTGTCTGATGTCTGACAGCCTAATGGCCCTTTATCTTCCTCCTTCTGGCTGCAGTTTGGAAAGCAAACTTAGATCAGAAGCGTTCCTGCTGCGCTGTTTAATATCATGCCTTTTTCTCCAAGGCCACTGAGCTGTACACAGAAGACAAGGGGTTCAATTACATTCCGTCAAAGGCATAGTGGTTGTGGTGGGGCAGATGAGAGCATTCCCTCCCAAATACTAATTCTGTCCCCCCAAAATAAAATTCTCCTTCAGTCTCCAAATCTCTTGCATTGCAGTTGAGTATTTAGAATATAGCTAAAGCCAACAAAAGGAGGAAGATGGAAGAGGGAGAAGGAGAAGGAGAAGAAACCTGAAGAAGCCCAGCACTAACATTTTACAAACTTACTATAACATGGTATATGTATAAGGAAGCCTTTCTATGCATGTACGCATGGTATAGTAGTTTGAGAACTGGACTATGACCCTGAAGGCGAGGGTTCGATTCCCTACTCATCCATGGAAACCCAGAGGGTGACCTTGGGTACATCACACCCTCTCAGCCCCAGAAAACCCCATGATAGGTTCACTTTGGGGTCATCATAAGTTGGAAATGACTTCAAGGCGCACAACAACAACACACTTGGTATGCTGCAAGTCTCACCTCTGGTACATCTACAGCTGGGTGTGAAAATACTTTCTCAGCTTTGACCATACAGGCATTCAGTGCTTTTGTCAAAGAAAAGCAAACATGGCAATCTTGGCTTCTGAAAGTAATATATTTGACAGGATTTCAGGTGGGCAGTTTCTCCAAAAGTTTGCCAAGAAATCATGGCTCATTAGACTTTTATTAACAGTTCAGATCATTATAGCAGGATGACTTGACAATATCCATTTACTTCCTACTCACTGTTATTTAGGCTACACTACTATTATGCATATAGAAAACACTGGATTCTAAATTGATTTGCTCTTTTTCTGGAAGCCTCAGAATGTACTTTCTAATTAAAATGCATTAACTGGGAGTTATTTTTTCATTATCTATGACAACTGTTTTCCACAGCAACTTCTTTTACAGTGACTAATGTCCAAAGCTTTCTGCCCTCTCAGCTTTTGTCTCTGCTCCTATGAAAACTGTCTCACAACAACTTTACTTCCTTTGTTAGTTAGTCTGTGACTTCTACTGAAATGAAAGGAATGGGACCTAAGTTGCAATGGCATTAAGTGCAAATAGGACTTGCAATTCAATTCCTGATGCATTATAACTTAGAACAGCACTACTCCAAGTGGTGGTCCTTGGACCTGTCCCAGTTCCTGCCTGTCCTGGACAAATTTCCAGGAAAGTGAAAAGCCATTTTAGCAGTAGGCACAAACATGATGCTGGTCCCAGGCACACTGGGAAGGAATAATTACCAGTTTCTCACATAAGATAGCTTGGGAAGCATTGCTTTGGATAAAGCTGTAACCTCTAGATTAGGTCTGTATGTACCACATTCCATCATGACAAACACAACACTTGACCATTCTCTCTGTTTTGCCTTGTTCTTGCCGGTGCATGCAGCCAATAAAAGCAGGCCCTTGGCAAAAAAAACAGTGGCAAGAAAGCACCATGAGTGCTGGTTTTCCTGCTTTTTGCTTTCTGTGACATGAGCTTCATAGGACCTTTCCACATTACACTGTTATAGTGCTATTATTCCACTTTAAACCTCCTGTGGAATCCTGGGGTTTGCAGTTTAGGGAGGGGCCTTGAGAATTCTCAGCCAGAGAGCTCTTTGGCTTCAATAAACTGCAAACCCCAGAATTCCACAGGAGGTTGAAAGTGGAATAATAGCACTATAGCAGTGTAGTGTGAAAAGGTCCTTAGGCTTAAGCTAGAGTCATTGATGTCTCTTATCATACTTTTATAGTCAGTTTAGGACACAACAGAACCTGGAGGTTGCCATTTCATAGCAGGTTTGTCTTATAACAGTCCTTCCCAGCTTAGTACTTTCCAGATGCTACGGATTCCATAATTTCTGGCCAACAGGGTCAATGGAAGATGTAACTCAATGCATTAAATTAGAGCAATATTTCTCAGTCAGGAAACTTGTTGGCTATTTATTATGCTGCTACAAGGGTGCAGAACCTGTTTCAGCCTGTGGTCCAAATTCCATTTCAGAGAAATTCTCAAGAGCCAATTTCAGGGGCAGATAGCACTGGAGGCAAAAGAATGGAAACAGAATTATCAGCATTTTTTGGCTTCAGGTTCTTACTACCAAGAACTAAAATTTACAGCATGAGAATGGGAGAAAGACATGTATGAAAGCTGGGAAACCACCAAATGTTTGTACAATGGAGAGGGTGTTTCTATCCCTCTTGTGGTATATCAATAATCCCTGTTTCATAATGATGGAGAACATCTGGAAAGAGAGCCCTTCACACTCCAAATTACAGCAGAAGAATCATATGGTTCATAACCAGCATTTCTGGGGAAGTGCCATTTTTCAGAATGCAATGGGAAGATGTATTCTTTGAAAGAAAAAGAAATTGCCCAGTAGTCTACATCAAAAGATGAAGTTCCACCCAGCTGGAACTAAAATACATCTCCTTTCCCACAGGAATCAACTTCCTCTGGTGGGGTGCCCCACCTCCTATGTCTATTTAGTGGCCAGTGGAGAGTGGGTAGTGTCTGAGAAGCATCTGGATATGGGTCTATAATCAGATGCAAAACCATGGCACCTTCTTCCAGGTCTTCTAGAGGAAGCCCAGCAAGTCTGAGAGGATGTATTTGTCAACCTACATCTGGACAAAACTAAGCGAGATTGCCCTTCCCAGCCTCATCCAGCTAGGTCTTTGTGGTATATGTTGAGAACAGAATCATAAAACTGGAAGAGACCGCAAAGGCCATTGAGTCCAACCATTTCCATGCAGGAATATACAATCAAAGAATTCCAGACAGATGGATATCCAGCCTTTGTCTAAAACCTCCAAGGAAGGAGACTCCTCCACACTCCACACACTCTTCCACAGTTGAACTGCTCTTACCATCAGGAAATTCTTCCTAATGTTTAGGTGGAATCTCTTTTCCTGAAGTCTGAAGCCATTGCTCCTTGTCCTAGTCTCTGGAGCAGCGGAAAACACTCTTGTTCCATCTTCCGTATGGCATCGCTTCAAATATTTAAACAATCACGTCACCTCTTAACCTTCTCTTATCTGAGCTAAACATACCCAGCTCACCTTATAGGGTTTCATGGTTTCCAGACCTTTTACCGTTTTGGTTGCCCTCCTCTGGACATGTTGCAGCTTGTCAATATCCTTCCTGAACTGTGGTGCCAAGGATTCCAGGCGGGGTCTGGCCAAATCAGAATAGAGTGATACTATCATTTACCTTGACCTAGATGAGCTATTGATGCATAAATTTCAGGATACCAATCACCCTTAGTATTTTCCCTGAAGTGCTACTTGTCAGTGTGTGAGGTGTTACTTGCTTATTTTCTACATGTATGAAGCTGTCAAACACACCATCCCACACTTGCACCTGGAGGCGACGCTTTCCCACAGGGCAGTATCACACACACACCGCCCCCTGCTGAATATGATGTTTGCCTCTTCGGAAAGCTGTTGCCTGACTATTCTTATTGAAGAGCCACCTTCTCTCCATCTTTTTTTTTTACAACAATATTTTTATTAGCTGTCAATAGCTACAAAACAGATAAATGCAGCTGGGTTGTATAAGCTGCCGAACAGCCCTTGCAACTCTGTAGAAATGGAAGTAGTAAAAGAAAATCTTTGACAGATACCCAGCCTTCTGCATTAAAATATCGACACAGCAGAAGCACTTGCAAGTGGAATTCTTTGCTTTTCTTTGCTACCGAAAAGGGGATGGTTCCACAACACATGCAAGTTCTCACCTTGCCTGCGTCTCCCCTCCACCAACCCACTGCAACCCTACTCACAGATGCCATCAGCATGCTAAGGAGTGATCTAGGGTTTTGCACTGTGACACTTGCCTTCTCAAATTTAATTCGGGTGTCAGAGTGAGAATCACAGGAACAGGAAACTATTAAAAACCTTGAGGGATGAGCAGAAGGGATGGGCAGGAATGAAGTCAGTCACTTGCGTCATCCTCCTTCCCTTCTTATCTTTTTTCATTTCCCACCTCATATCTCATATGCCGTTTCTTACTTTAATTACTCCACTTTCCTCTTTGCTCCATCCTCACTTTTATATATTACTCCTCCATAGGATTCAAGGGGAAATCATGGACAGGGTTTTTCTCATCATCAGGTATCCATGCTGAGAAGACATGTTTGGCCACAGCTTCCTAATGCATCTATATTGTGTACACATGGAAGGAACAACACACCTATACCTCCATATCACATGCCGTGCATCTAGGGAGCTAATGAAACACCCATTCCTCCTTTTGTTGCCTTTCTCTGAATCTCAACTGCATTTTTGTCCTGAGGTTCTGAGCAGTCATTTTTCCTTCTCATGCAAGAACTTCTGTTGCCTTTTGCGTATGCACTTTCAGTGTGCATAGTGTTATTAGTGTCAAATGTTATTACAACACTTTTCCTAACATGTGCATTTTTGTACCCATGTTCCCAACATATCTACATATATTTATCAATTGTTTGTAATTTTCTTTCTGTTCACAGTTTTGAAATATATATATGATTTCATGCTCACAAAATGTGCAGATTTGTGAGGCAAATGTACTTTGTTTTATAATGAGTCTCAGGAAGTTAAGAGCCAACGTGGTGATCTGAGTGTTGGACTGGGATACTGGGAGACCAGAGTTTGACTCCATGGCCATGGAAACACACTGGGTGACTTTAGGCAAGTCACACTCTTTCTGCCTAAGAGGGAGGCAACAGCAAGCCTCTTTGGAAGAAATCTGGCCTGTGATAGACTCACTCTAGGGTCTCCATAAGTCAGAAGGGACTGGCAGGCACACACAACCACAACCAGGAGATGCAAAATGGATACTTTCAGCAACAATCTCTAAACAAATGAAATTCTTCTCTTTTATTATTTCATTTATTTGAAGAATTGTATACGTTGACTTTGATTTTTTTTTAAAAGTTAACATAGTGGTTTACAAATAATGTGGCAAACATGACACACAAGGGAAAAATGAATGGGACCAAGGAAGGATTAAGCACATGAATGGCTGGTCCCAATGCAATAGAGGAGTCCTGGCTTCTCTTCTTCTCCCTCTGTGGTCAGAGCAGTTGTAGTTGCAGTAGCAGGTTTTCCATCCTACATGTGGGTTTTGCATTAATCTCTACACAAAAATAAGTTCTGTGCAAGAGTATTACAATGAGCATGGTGGCTGACACAGAGCTATTTGGTGTGTTGAATACATTGCATGCTTAGTCTTCCCTGTTCCAACAACCTAACATGGATGCCTGTGAGCCTCCTCACTTGCATTGCTCAGTCATGCAGGAATCCAACTTTATCTTTTTGACAACTGTGAGTGTATGCTGTTGTTGTTTTTCTTTTCTTCCAGGTCCCAAGGTAGAAAGATGATATTTCTACAACAAAGGGAATCGCTCTGTGCCGTTACCTACTGCTTCTTCTGGGGTCCGAAGCAACATGGACTGTGCCTGAAGCTCTTCCGCAGGGCTCCTTCTTGGTCCAGGGAGAATCAGAGTAGTGCGAGGTCTGTAGATCCACACTGCTCCGGCTTCCAAAATGGTGGCTCCCTGTTGGTTGTGGGTCCCAAACAACCGCTGAAGCTTGCCACACCTAAAGCCCGCCCTCTGCAGATCTCTGGCTTGCATTGGTGCGAGCCTGCGAATCTGCACAAGGGAGCAGGAACGCAATGGAGCTTTCCAGGAAAATAAAGACCTATTTTTTGCAGTCTTTAGAAGACACACTGGAGGACCACTTGGGGTCATTTTGGAGCGAACAGAGGTACGGATCTCCAGTAAGTAGTCCGCTCTTAGTCCACTCCAAGGTGCAGACGACCTCCGTGAGAGGACACACTGCCCTATTCTAATTGCCTGGTGCGGAAAGGGCCAAAAACTGACACACAGAGGGGATAAGCTCCATGGATCGAATACAGATTCATATTGGCTAGCTGTACAGTGAGAAATACAGTAATGGCATAAATTAAGCTGATATAGAAGAGGACAAGCTGAAAAGGATGAATCACACGAATCATTTTTAACCCTTTGGCAAGACTTTGTTGTTGTCTGCTTCCAATTAGTTTCCAACTTATGGCCACCCTACCATGGGGTTTTCTTGTCAAGATTTGCCTTTGTCTGAGAGAATGTGACAGTGGCCTAAATCTAATTGCTAGTTCCACTGAATTGATTCCTGGATGCTAAGTCAACACTTACATAAATTTTATTGATTCAGTGGGTCAACTCTAGTTGGGACTAGCAGTTAGATTTAAGCTTTTGTGTTCAGGAAAGATTGCCACATCCAATAACTGTTTGGAATGCTCAAGCAAATGTTCCATCTCTGCCTAGTGGAGGTAACAACTTGTTTTCTTGTTGCATCTGTGTCAACTACACCAGTTCTGTGGACATTTCTGCCTGTGAGCACATGGAGTCCAAATCTTATTGAGAAAAGAGAACAAAATGCACATATTTAGCTGGAGACAGAGCAGAGACGTGATAGCACATTTCAGATTCCTAAGGAAGCATCACAAAGAAGAAGGCAGAGACTTGTTCTTTCCTGCCCCAAAGGAAAGGGCTAGATCCAATGGGCATAAGATACAGGAGGATTAATTTTCAGTTGAATGTCCTTGAAAAGACAAAGAATTGCTTGCAAAGTAGTTGGCTTTCCTTCATTGGAGAACTTCAGATAAAGTCTGCACTTCTATCTGTTAGAAAAATTCTATCTCCTGCTTTTCTCCACTCATCACAAGGTTGGGCTAGATGGTCTACGAGGCCCCCACTGATTGTACTATCCTGCCTGTGTCACTTCCCTTCCATCACAGGCCAAGGAGCAATCATGCCTAGTATATGTGACAATCCAGGCTATGGAATGGGAGTCTCAGTCAAAAATGCTAGATTTCTAAGTTAGAGCCCCTGCACTGAATAAATAACTGTAGATGTTTTTGGATTCCTGCTAGCGACATATCTATCTATTGCTCTAAAAATTAGCCACTGGGGCTTCTGGCTCTATCTCTTGGCAAGGGCTGCTGCCACATCAGCATTTCAAAAAGAAGAGACCTGGGGTATCTGAATACAAAGCATCCATTGTGGTCCGTGGAATTACTGTATTTTGGAATGAAGACCAACTTATTTTAAAAAAGTGGAGGCTAAAGGAAAAAACCAAGCAACTTAATTGTTTGCAAATGTATTCATGCACACATGTGTTCCTAGTGGCATACTGTCAAGTGGATTCATTTGCAAGTCCTCTCCTACTATCCTGTACTACAGCTCCCAGAATCCCTCAGCTGGTATGAGCACTGTCTGTGTTTCTTGGGCTATTTTAGGATACCTATTTTAGGACACAAGGTATCCTAAATCAATAAATGGAGCAAGCTGGCATCCTGCTGGGAAGTTGCATCATTGCAAATCAACTTATGAGTGCATGAAGTTGAATGAGAGTGTTGCCCAATTGTTTGTATTCTCTGAAATAGAGCAGAAACAGATTATTAGGATTATTGCTGAACAAATGAAGACAACAGTGTGGCTGTTGTGCAACGTGTCTTCATGCACAAAGTGCACAGCATGTTCCAATGCACGATGTGCTCCAGTGCCGAATGGTTCAAATACATGACATGTCTCGATGTACAACACGGTCCTGACGTACAACTTATTTGAGTATTTATAGCTCACTCTTCAGCCAAGAAGACTCCCAGAGGGGATTACAAAGGCACAGCATATCCCAATGCACATGTTCCATAGAATAATTGTCCTGATATGCAGTGTGTCCTGTTGTATGGATGAAGGTGAATGACAGCTGAGGTGGTCAGAACCACCAATTAGTCCACCAATAACAGAAACAAAGAACTGAGAGGTACTTAAGGCAGTAAACTTTTGCTTATTTTTTTATTTCCTAAAAAAAAAAAAAAAAATACAAAAAAACCCCCCAAACTTTGCATCTGAGAAATGCTTTTTTTCCAATTATTTCTGGCATTACAGGACTTTCTACTTTCTTTGCAAACATTTCCACAGAACAACTGAAGTTTTGTACCAAAAGAAAAAAAACTCCATTATTTGCACAAAAGGTTTATTTTTGCATAAGCATAAAATATTATTTTCTGATTTTTTTTTTGTAGCAGACCTTACTTAGCTTTGCTAAGTGAAATTGCACCACTTCATGAAAATTAAGTTGTTTTTAATGCCACTCACAACTATAATACTACCCCCTAGATGAATACAATGCACGATCAGACTTGCATCTGGCTGTATTTAAATACATTCACACATCACACACACAAGAGACTGAGAGAGAGGCCAGTATAAAGTACAACAAGATTATGCTAGATACCTGACAAACAATGAATCCAAAGAGATACACTATCAGAATTATCTATCACTAAAGAATTACATCAAACCCATTTGAAATCTGTGCTGTGTCCTCAGGGATCTCCCCCTCTGTTAAACAAAGGAAAAGAAAATAAGAAATAGGCAAAGTAAGTAAATTGAATAAAGCAATAACACCATATAGCAATAAATAAATGCAGGAGCAGCTGGGATTTTTACAGAAATCTCTGCCCATTACATTGTAGTAAGAGAACCTCCTTACTACAAAAACAGCCAGATGCATCCCTAAGGAAGTCATGTCTTAATTGTGATCTAATCCAACCATGAGCCCCAACTAAAGGAAGCTTCCTGAATCAACAGCTTGAATTGTAAACCAACACTTGTGTAAATCATATTGATTCATGGATCGACCTTAGTTAGGACTAGAGATTGGATTTAGGCAACAGAAATATAGTCCTCCAGATGTTGTTGGATTGCAGCTACCATGAATCATAGCATTGATAGAGCCCTGGTGACACAATGGTTAAATACTGATACTATAGCCACAATGTTGTGAGTTTGATCCTGCAGGACTCCAAGTTGACTCAGCCCTCCATCCTTCCATAGGTCGGTAAAATGAGTATCCAACTTGTTGGGGGCAATTAGCTAAAATACATTGTAAACAGCTTAGGGAGTGCTTTGCACTGATAAGTGGTATAGAAATGTAACTGCTAACTGCTAACATCGTAGACTCCTAGAAACTTAGAACTGGATGGGAACAAATGGTCTACCTAGTCCATCCCCCAGCCATGGTGGAATATGCGGCAAAAGCAGGCAATCTATTCCTCTGTGGAGCAGCTCTGACAGTTCAGCTCATGATGAAGAACAGTGGGAACTACAGTTCAGCAAGATCTGAAAGGCCAACAAAACCAGAATTTAGAAATAAATTTGTCCTAATATGATGTTAGCAGGATGGAATGTGAAAAGTGAGCTCATACATGGCCCAGTCTAAAGCCACAAACAAATTTAGCTTCTTTTCTTTGCTCTCATTTCACTGTTTCTTCTCTGCAGATTGGATTGTTCTCTCAACATTAAAAATACAACTTATAGTATTTCTCCTTATGACAGGCTGTAGAAGGCACTAGGAAGCATGGCCCAAGACACACTCGTCAAAACTCAGATTCCCCAAACCCTCTAATTTCACACCCGTTTCTAAAGAGGATGAGACTGGAGCTGGGCAAGTCTTCTGCATCGGTACGCTTACCCTCACAGTACAGTCATCAAGAGGACATGCTCTCTTCCTCTGCCTCCAGCATCCTGTGCAAAGTTCATCCACCTTTGAAGGCCCCCCAAGCATCAACAAAGGAGTCTGTGAATCTGCAGCTTGGCTTTCAACTTTTGCCTGTATGCGATTTCCAGCCTGTGAATAGCTTTAAAGGTCAAAAACAGCATTTTGAACTGGGCCCAGAGGCAAACTAGAAACTAGTGCAATTCATGTAATGTAGGCTGGCATGCTCACATTAAGGATCGGTGAAAATTCCTGAGAAATTCTTATCCAAATGTGAAACTTCCTTAATACGCTGCACAGAAAAGAAACTTGTGATTGTATAAAATAAATAGGGTAGAAATGGACACTGAAAGACTCCAACCACAGTCCTCCATGGCTCAGTGTATTGTAGTAGCTCCACACACAGAACTGCTGCTACACTGAGCCATTTACCACCACCCCAGACCTACAATAGATTCACTAATGCTTCCCCATGGCTGTTTTGTGACTGGTGGGGAGTGGAAGAAGGGATAACAGAAGCGTCTAGCTACATCCCTACAGCTAGACATGAAGGGATTACCTCTGGAGGTCCTCTGGAGGTCTCAGCAGCTGATGTAATCATTTCATGTCTGGCTGCAAGGACAAGACCAGATTCTTCTGCAGTTCCCCCACACACATTGTTTTCTAGCAGGCACAAAATGGTGAGGAGAATTCAGAAGATCTACAATAGATCTGGGTAGGGTTCTTTGATCACCAGGGAGAGATGAAGGAGATACCAACATCTTCAGAGATCAAAAAAGTTCAGGGTTAACTTATGCCTGTGTGTGCCACTAAGGCCCTTTTTGCAAGCATTTTTTTTTTGCGCTAGTGCCCCTTGAGCATCGCGTGAATGGAAGCGTTGGTCCGTACGACGCACTCCCACTCACGCGACACTCAGGAGGCTAAAGTGGGGTGCGCGAGCATTTTCTTATTTTTGACTCTAAGCCAAAAATACTGCGCGGTTGTGCAATGCTCGCAGCGCCCTCGCGCATTTACCTGCGTGCGGTGCGTCGGCGAGCCGGGGCGGTCGCTCTTCCTTCCCCCAGTGCATCCTACAGCTCCCAGACTGCGCTGTGGAAGGAAGGAAGGGGCGCTAGCGCGACAGTCGCACAACCAGAAACCCAGCTGCGGTAGAATGGAGGGGCGATGCGGGTGCCTCGCGCAAGAGGATGCTTGTGCGAACGGCACCCCCCACCTCCGCGAGCACGTAATGTGTGAAAAGGGCCTAACAGTCTGAGAGTATATCCACATTGCATAATTACCACAGTTTCATAACCCTAAAGAATTCTGAGTTTTACAGTTCGGATGGATAGTTTGAATTCCCTCTGCTGTACCCCCTCCAAACTTCAAATCCCAGGATTCATAGGATGGAGCCACAGATGTTAAACTAGTGTGTCAAACGGCTATCATTGTACAGTGTGGATTCAACACAAGTGTTTTTCACAAATCTGCCTGTGTATTCAATCACATTTGTGGTGCTGAATCATTGTTCCTTCCTTCTTTTTTTTTCCCCTGAGAAGCTTCTCATCTTTAACACATATATGGTAGGCAGATAAAAGATGGTCTTTTCCATGCCAGGAAAAGCTGTATCTATTAATCATGACCAATGAAAATGAGGGAGAATTTCATTTCAGAGTTCTGTTGTGGTAGTTTTGCACATTTCTTTGCATTTAGCACAAAAAGAGCTTGTGGTATACAAAATTCAATAGTGGAAGAAAGCAAAAGTGACAGACATTTCTCATCCCCCGTATCCATAATCCATAAGAGGCAGCTTCATTTAGAGTCCTCTCAGCTCCACAACACTGCCATCTTCTCCCTTAGCTAACCCTGTTTAATTGCTGGGTAATTGGCTAGCAGCTAAGAAGGCAAGACCTTTTACAAGACTCTGAAGCTTTTTCAATCATTCAAGCTTCTTAATTTTCACTCTGTGCCTCCTTCGCTGGAGGAATTAAATGTGGTCAGACACCCAGAAAGAGGGAAAAAGTCAATACGTGGAATGGCTTGAGTTTTTATGGGCTGTGCTCAGGAAGCAGAGATGGAAGAGGGCGAAAAAAATCAGGAAAGCTATCAAGGGCCTATTTGATGTCAAAGGCATCCCTATGGCTGACAAAGCAAATGTAGGGTTGTAATGAGGGGAAGGGGTCATGTTGCTCATTTTTGAGCCTTTGTAAAAACAAAAAAAGAGCAGAGAAGAACAGAAATGGAACTGCAGGAAGGAGAATGGGAAAGATGGAAAGAGACAAGAGAAAAAAAAATATTCTTGGAGATAGCAGGAAAGGAGGAGATATTTGCTCCCACTTCTGCTCCTGCAGGTGCCATTAATACATGAATAGCACAAGAGTAAGGAAGAGGGTAAATAGATGGATCAGTCTAGGAACTCTTCAGTTGTCAGTTTGTGCCAAAGAGCTCTAGGAGACACCATGGTCATCTCAGAAAAGAAGTGAATATTATAGGTTGCCAGTGCTTGGAAAAAGGCTGATACGCCAGCTGCGCCCCTTCCTGGACCTGGAACAGTGGTACATGCACTGGTAACTTCACGACTTGACTTCTGCAATGCACTCTACAGAGGGCTACCCATGTGCTTAGTCCGGAAACTTCAATTAGTTCAGAATATGGCAGCCAGGTTGGTCACCGGAAGATCTAAAACTGACCACATAACACCAATTCTGAAGTCTTTACATTGGCTGTCTATCAGTTTCTGGGCACAGTACAAGGTGTTGGTTCTTACCTTTAAAGCACTTCATGGCTTGGGGCCAGCCTACCTGCGGGATCGCCTTCTCCCATATAATCCACCCCACATATTAAGGTCCTCCGGGAGGAATTTACTGCAGCCAATCAGAACTAGGTTGGCTGCGGTTACCCAGAGGACTTTATCTTCTATCGCTCCCAAGTTATGGAATGGCCTGCCGGAGGAGACCCGGCACATTACCAGTCTTGACTGCTTTAAAAAAGCAGCCAAGACTGTTCTCTTCCGACAGGCCTTCCCAGACTACTGCTCCACTGCCTCCCATCAACTCTCCTCTTGTTTTTAATAGTTAATGTGTTTTAGGGGTTTTTAGAAGGGTTGGTGGGTGGGGAGGATGGGTTATATTTTAATGTTTTTAATGTATTTGAGATACTGTTATAATGCCGCCTCGATCCATTGGGAGAGGCAGGATATAAATAATTGTTGTTGTTGTTGTTGTTGTTGTTGTTGTTGTTGTTAGAGTTCCCAAGAATCCCTGAGTGGCTAAGCTGGCTGAGGGGATTTGAGAGTTATAGTCCAAACAAGGACAAGCTCTGGGAATCACCATAGTTTATATTCCAAAGGAGGGAAATATAAGCTTCAGTAGACAGGGAAAGAATATTTTCTATTATTCATTTCTTGGTTGAAAAATGGGTTTTCTGACAGCTGGGAATAACAGAAGAGTAACATTTATAGACAGCTTTCTCCTGGTATTTAGGTGTTCCAAAGTGGTTCGGGGGGGGGGTGACTTTTCTGCACAAAGAAACACATCAGTTTGGGTTTTTTTGTTATTTTTTTGTTATTGGTTTGTTTTGTGTACAAAATACAGAAAATGTGCTTTGTGCTGATTTCTTTTCCTCACAAAATTCCCATGTATTTATCTGGAGCTGGATGCTAAAATACAAGGAGAATACTGCACCAAAATATTCATTTTCTCTTTCACTAAGGAGAAAACTACAGTGATTTTTCATGCTTACACATGAATACAATATAATTGAGGATCTACATGCTTAAATGTTTGTGACACACTTTCCAGCAAGCTAAAGGTTTGGCTAGTGCAATTTGTAGACTGGTTTTCAGGACTAGAGAAAGTCTTGAAACATGAACTGGGTTTTGCAGCAGATCTGTGTAGCTCAGATCAAATTCTGTAATGCACAGTACAGTAGGGGGTCTTAGACTATGTATTAATAATTCAACCAGTGTGTTTTCTCATCTACCCAACTACAGGAACAACTTCAGCTCTTGCCAACATGCCCAAAGCCAATCCTCCAAGGACCTCTTCTTCTAGCAGAAGCAGCCCATATGCCTTGCTGGTTTTGTTTACTTTGAGAAAACTGCAAAAGACCAAAGTTTGATGATGATTTCCAATAATAGCTAAGGGAGTGAAAAGATGTAGCTCTCAGATTCCTTGTTTCTGATGTCAGCTTTGTATCCACCAACTTGTGCATGGTCCACACGAAATCCGGCAATGGAATCTGCTGCCTCGGAGTGTAGTGGAGTCTCCTTCCTTGGAGGTTTTTAAGCAGAGGCTTGATGGCCATCTGTCGGGATTGATTTGAGAGTGTTCCTGCATGGCAGGGGGTTGGACTGGATGGCCCCTGGGTCTCTTCCAACTCTACATTTCTATGATTCTATGATTCTATGAAATAAAATAAGATAAATGCTGTACCAAGGGAAGCTAAATTCTTTTGAACCTTAATGATTGTTGTAATGTTTGGAAACAGAATTCCAGAGAGACAAAAGCTTCACAAACAGGGCTTAGAAAAGATACTTCTTTGGACCACAACTCCAGAATTCCGCAAGTCACTAGGGCCATGAATTCAGAGATCTGACAATAGTTGTCCTAGACAGGAGTGGTTCCATCCTCAATTATAAGATTCAGGGGTTTGAGAGGTTCCAAAACCTAAAGGGAATTTTCTTTGCACTTTTAAGAAGTGATGAGGGTAGCTTATTTTCCCCCTTCCCCTTTTCTTCGCTTCCCAATATAAATATCCTTCACAGCTTGGAAGTATCTAATTTTAAATGAGATAGTCTGGTACCAGGCTATTTTGAGCAGCAAAAAAATCTGTAGCAGTGTTACCTTTTTGCCCATAACAGCTGAGGCTGAAAATCACTACTTTTTAGTAAATTGGGTTTTCTGCCTATTACTTGTTATTGGGTTTGTACTGTTTGTTAGTTGTTCCTGGGTGTGTTCTGAGCGATGGGCAGGACATGAGGAAGGCTCACATGCTTGACTGCCTTGGTCTATCTCTTTTGCCAGATAAGATGCAGCTAGCAAGAAACAGAGGTGCCGATAACAAAGGAGGAGGTAGGCAGACATTGCAAGCATGAGGTCCGGTAGAAACCAAGGCCATTTCCACACTACACTGTTCTAGTGCTATTATTCCACTTTCAGCGTCCTATGGAATCCTGGGGTTTGCAGTTTAGGAAAGAGCACTTTGAATTCTCAGACAGAGAGCAATTTTGGCCTCCATAAACTAAAAACCGCAGAATTCCACAGGATGTTGAAAGTGGAAGAATAGCACTAGAACAGTGTAGTGTGGAAATGGCTTCAGTTTAGTCAGAAATGTAAACCACACCCAGGTAAACACACACAAAGAGTTAAATACAGGAGAGGAAAAAGGAATATGTCAGTAGTGCTGAAGGGATGAGGTTTATATAAATGGGATGTAACCATTGTAAATAAGGAATGCAATTTATCTTTTTGCAGACAAAGAACAGAGATGTAATACTAGGCTCGATTCATCTCCATGTGACAAAAGCGTCAGGTTTAACAGAAATTTCCTCAAAGAGATCCACTGCAGGGCAGAGGGCTTTTTTCTAGTGGCAGTCTCAGAGAAAGTTTGCACATTTTTATAAGTGGGCTTTGCACATTTCTGTGCAACCAGCAGTACTAGAATATCTGATAACTGTCTTCTTGTATGAATTAATAAAAATAATAGCATTGTGTGGGTTAGTTGTGTATTTGGGATCAGTCAGTCAGTCTTGTGCTTGCTGTACTTAGGTTTAGCTTTGCAAAGGGAAAAGGCACTGGTTTTGCACAGACACAGCTGTTTTACACAAAGTATATTTTATGCAACTTGCAAAAACCATGGGTCCATTCACATTGCAGAATTGCTGCAGCCCACTTTAACTACCATGGTTCCCTCCTGTGGAATCCTGGCATTGGCAGTTTAGGGAGGGGCATTGAGAAATCTCAGTCAGAATGTGCTCTGGTGCTTTACCAAACTACAAGCCCCAAAAATCCATAGGATGGAAATTGACGAGGAAAGAAGAGGAAAAAGGAAATATGTTTAATTTTTTATCTTAAAATGTTGGTATTTTGATTATCGACCATTTGACTTTGGGATCATCTGGTGATCTTAACTGAAGTAGACCCATTGAAGCAATTTTGGATAGTGAGTCAACACACAGGTAAATCACACCAATTCAGTGAGCCTATTCTAGCTGGTATCACCAAGAGACTTCAGGCCTTTGCAACTGAGGCCTGTCTGAGAAACAGTCATTTTTTAGTGCTCCACACTACACTCTTATAGCGCTATTATTCCACTTTCAACATCCTGTGGAATCCTGAGGTTTGCAGTTGAGGGAAGGGCACTTAGAATTCTCAGCCAGAGAGCTCTTTGGCCTCAGTGAACTACAAATCCCAGATTTTCGCAGGACGTTGAAAGTGGAATGATAGCACAGTGTTGGGCGGAAATGGCCTCTGAAAGAGAAAATGGTTTGTTATTTCCTAGCTGAGATATTTTCTGAAGTTTTTGACTTTGCATAACTTATTTTGAAATATTTTACTTAATATATTGCATGGTTGAGATCCTGCCTCATCATCATCATCATCACCATCACCATCACTACAATGGCAAAGCTCCATCATCGTACTTATGACTGACAATGCCCCCTGCAAACCTACCTTTACAATCTAGCAACACTCCAAAGGAAGCATTTCTGAGGTGCTAGGGATCAGGACACTAGAAGATGACGTCCACAGGGTGCTCCCAGTCACCAGGTGCCTTGAGAACAGCCATCTAGAGAGATACACTCCACCTGAATCCTGCCAAAACTGCTTGTCCCCAGGTACCTCATGATCAGGAACATGCTAGGACATCATTTTCCTGAGCCCCAACCTCCAGAACCACAGAAACACTTCAGTTTGGGTGCTTCCAGGATGCAAAGGTGGGCCTTTGGGGTCATGATTGGTCACTCATGGCCATAAATATGAATCCTTAAAAGTTACAACATCTTAAGTCCAGCTTACAATATAGTAATTGCTGAGCAGGAGGCCAATTTAAAAATGATGTAAAATTGCTTTGTTGTTATTTTGTTGGAGGTCCACTCATTTTGGTCCAGCCTCTACAGATGAGTGGCAACAAAAAGAGACATGGCGGGGAGGGGAGGAAGTTAAGCTGCAAGTCAGGAGTAATCATTCTGGCTCTTTAATATTCTCGTGCTCTGATAAATCAATGGTGCTAAATACGAGTGCAAAGAGGTGCCCACTAGATTGACAAGACAAATGAAACCCAGTCTGGTGGAGAGATTTCTCAAACGCTTTATTCCATTTGAGCTGACAGGGAACTCATCAACAAACAATCAGCAACTGCCAATATTAAACTCAGTGGAACGTACAGGGGCTCCCTATTACTTGGCCTTTACCCAATCAAGGCTGTGCCCACTTTAAAGGAGTTGTTCCTAGAGCTTGCAAAGGATATTTAAGAAACAGACTTTCAGAATCTGCCAGCTAGAAAAATACAATCTGGGGTGGACAAAGGATAGCCCAGGGCTAACACTATGGAAGATTCTGTAGCTTTGATCCCTCCAAAATTGTAGAGTACCCCCTTTTTTTGCCCCCCCAAAAGAGATGCATTGCTACTCCAGGAAACCTTCAGGAGTCGCAATACACATTTTAAATATACATCCCATTGGCCCAGGTTAACATTTTCCCCCCCAAAAAACCCTAGAACTAAGATCCTACATCGTCGGATGCAACTGTGACATGAAAATTCCACTGTCATACCTAAGTCTCGTTATGCCATTCCTCCAAAATCTACTGTTTCAGGTAGGTCCTACTCTTCCCAAAGGGTTCCCAAGGTGCCGCACATCAGGGAACAGGGAAATGACATCCATAGTATCATCCCAGTCACAGGGCACATTGAGAACAGGCCGCTGGAGAAGCTCCAAGGCTCCCACTGCAACTGGTCCTGTCAATATGTGAGCTTTAATATACCGCACCAGATGTCTTCTTCATTTTGTACGCCTTCAGCTCTTCCTTTATATCTTTTCCTTTCATGACCTTTGCTTGTAAAACACAGATAAAGCAGTTATATGACCATAAGCATATCCTTTGGCTCATTCGTCGAACAGTAAACAGAATGTCTTGGATTAGCAATGCAGATTGTAAATGATAAGCCTGTACAGTACTTTTTAGAACTTTTTTTTCTGTCCTTTGTTTTATTAATAAGTATATAAGGCCTGCTTGAACTTAATAAACATGTCTCTTCTGCTCTCTTGCTGTGTAGCTTGAGGATGGGGTCTGACCCTTTTGATCAAAAGCTCTGTGTTGTGGGTTTTTCTTTTCTGACCAGATTCAGAGTTTCTTATACAGCTCCACACCCATGCAGGATACTGGTATTTCAATAAGAGCCAACAATTGCACCCTGCAACTAGGAGACCAGCAACCCAACCTGAAGCACCTTGGAAACCCTTCAGATGAGGTGCTGTTTGGCTGAAAATGTAGAGTTTGTTCATCATGAAACCTGGCTATGACAATAGAGCTGTTTGTTGTAGTTACATTTGACAGGGCAGGATCAAAGATGTAGCATACGTATGTGTAAACCTATGCAGGGGAGTCCCATTTAAAATATGTAAAAAGTAGGTTTGGAGATCTCAGGTTTGCTCATTAACTGAAAAGGAGGCCAGCCTACAATTTTTCAAAAGCAGAAGTGGAGTTTAGGCCGCTTCCATTTCATTTTCTGAAATAGGGAAGGGGATTTCTGGCAGCCCGTGCATCTCCTTAGGGTATCCAAGGGGCAGAAAATTGTCCCCCAGACCCACCTCAGTTTCCAACCAATGATGAAGTCCATAAAAGGAATTTTCAAAATATGGTTGTTCCAAGTATGGTCATACCCATGCATAACTCTTTGGAGATGGAAGAGGAGGAGGATTGTGAATAATTCTGGCTCAATAATCATTACTGATAGAGAGGCTAAGCAGGATCAGCCCAGGGTAGTACTTGGATGGGAGACCTCCAACATGTACCAGGTGCTATAGGCTATATTTCAGAGGAAGGAACTGGCAAAACTACTTCTGACTATTCCTTGCTTAAGAAAACCCTATTAAATCAACAGGATTGCCCTAACTCAGCTAGCAACATGAAGACACATGAAGCACATGGTGTAGGAGTTGGTTGGTTGTACTGGCATTTCTTCCACATCCTGAGGGAGGCAAGAAATTCATTCTGTGACTTTATGGCAATCCCTCTCCCTCCTCTTGGTCTACCTCGCAGGCTTACTGTGAGGATAAAGGAAGAAGGATGCCACTTTGAGCTCTTTGGAGACGGCAGGTTACAAATATAATGAATTTAAAAAAATTGGCATTAATTAGGAGTGGGGAGGAGTTCATCGTAAGTTGACAGATGACTTCAAGGCACCCAGACATGCATTAATTGAAGGTGAGATGGCATTTACAAAGCAATTTTTTTTTTTTACAAAATATTTCCAAAATATGTTCTAATTTTCATTTAAAAAACAATGATCAAAATTACGAATGTTGAATTTGTGCATGGAAACTTCAGAGACTCAGGTTTGGTTAAAAGAGAAGCTTCCTATAAATAAGAACTATATGAGAGTGGAACAAATTACCGTGGAAAGTGGAGAGCACAACCATCTGTCGTAGATGATGTAGCAGCCTCCTACATTGCAAATCCTCTGTTGGGTTGTGGGTGGATTAGATGGTCTCCAAGATTCTTTCCGGTTCTTTGATTTCAAATCCAGCTTCTCCATTATACTCATCCTCCTCAGAATCAATGTGTGTGTCTGCGTGTGCTTGTGTGTGGGTGTCCCACTGTCTCAAGGATCAGGCTGGACAAAGAGCAGAAAGGAGAGTCTATATATTTCCTCCACTCCTCAGACGTTTTATACATTTCCTCAACTGCTGCAGTTTTAATAGTTTCAAAATCAGTGATAATGGTGGAAGGATGTGCTTAGTATAATAGATTTGTTTTTGAGTGCATGAGGGGATCATTTTTGGGTCTTAGCTTTTTGTTCTTGTTGGTCACTTTCAAGTAGTTCTTGATTAATGGCACTCTAAGGGAAAGCCTGTCATGGAATTTTCTGGGCTGGGACCCCAAGGACATCTAGTGGGTTTGTTACCCCAAAACATGAGTGAATTAGGGGTCCACCTGCAATGCCAGTACTTCTGTTCAAAGGTGGGGAATTATTGGCCCACAATAGGTTTCTATGGCCAAGCGGGAAATCAAAACCTAGTCTCCAGGTGGCAATCCAATGCTCAAACCATGCTGGCTCTAGTTTAGCTTAATCTAGTCCTAGTTTTAGTTATCCATATATATTGTTTATGGATAGCTTATTTCGTGTTTTTTTCCCTTTTGTTTCCCCTTTTTTTCCTTCCTCTGTGAAATTTGTTTGTTTGCAACTCTAAACCAAAATTAATAAATATTAAATCATAAAGAAATAAACTATGAACGAATGAATCTAATTTTAGGTCTGTTCATTCTTTTAGCTGTTTTCTTGATTGTCTATTATTTTCGCTGATTGGGGCCCATGTAGAGGTCTAGAAGATGGAATATAATTTTTTCTAAGGACCTGAAAAGAAAGCAGAGGAATAGAAAGACTCAATCTTCCAGCCCCCCTTTTTTTTAATGTTCGTATCAGATAACCTTTCATTTTAACATACCTTTAGAGCTGCTATATGGACAGCTGCCTTGCAACTTTGGATATGAGACTCTAGACTGGGAGGCTGTGTCTATTTTCTTGCTTGCTTGCTTGCTTGCTTTTTCTCTTTCTTTAAAAAAAAAGCAAAGAGAGCATCTAGAAGTGTACATGCCAAGGCCAAGACAAGACCTGGGCTCCTGCCTATATTTTTCTTTTGCAGACTTTCCTCTACAGCCATGGAAAGGGCTGCTTGCGGTTTTTTTATTCCTTGTGTCAGCTTTGTCGATACACCTATTATTAATGGATGTTTCCAAAGTAATACAGCGGTGGTTATGTCTTTCGCTTATGTTTTTCATTTTAAAAATCAATACAATTGTAAGCAAATGAATAAATAAAGGATGGAACCTTGCCAAAGCAGCCTGTTTCCACATGAACCCATTTAACCTCTATGGGCTTTAGCAAAATGTTTCATTGTAGCTACGGATGATGCCAATTAGAACCCAATGTTTGCCAAGAACTCCACAAACATTAACTAATTGCTCATTGTGTTGAAGGGGCTGTGTTTGGGTGGATTAACAGAGAGCTTGGCTTATGTGTCAAGGAGGTGGATGAATTGCTCTGCAAGTATTAAGAATTATCACTTGTGATCCCTTAGCTTTAAAGGGTTTAAAAGGGTTGAAAGACTGAAGGCTTTCATCCAAACAGTCAAAAGGCCCAGTTCCCCCCATCAAAACACACACATACACACACAGAACATGAAATAGAGTTGCAGATGAGGACCATCCCAGGACCTGAAATTTCAGGATCAAAATCTGAGACCTAGGGACACTGCCTGTTGATGTCATAGAGAATGGGTCTTGGTGATGTCATGAAGCATGAGATATTATATGGCCATTTCCACACTACACTGTTACAGTGCTATTATTCCACTTTCAACATGGAAGTGGAAGTGGAATTCTGAGATTTGTAGTTTGCTGGGGCAAAAGAGCTCTCTGGCTGAGAATTCTAAAGGCAAACCCCAGGATTCCATACGATGTTGAAAGTGGAATAATAGCACTATAACAGTGTAGTGCATAAAGGCCCTAAGATTAGCAAAAGAGAAAAATATTTCTCTTGTTGAAAATTAGGTTTTTTCCTAGCTCTGTGTCGAATAAGGAAAAGAAAAGCAGATTGTCCAGCTCTGTTCCTCGCACCTTTCCAAACACTGCTTTTAACACATGGACATTATAGACCTGTCAAAGAAAGTTTTCTAAGCTCTGCTTTAAAGAGAAAGCAGTGTGCACCTGCTGCTCCAAAGCAGCCTACAGTAAGGAGTTGCTGGCCAGAATGAGGACAGAAAGGGAGAAGAGAGAGAGAGAGAGAGAGAGATATTCTGCTCCTGAGATGCCTCCTTTTTGCCCTGAGGACTCGAGAAAAAGGCCCACGCCCTGAGATTGGGAACCCCTAAAAGAAAATCTCCATCATGAACCTTTCCACTGAACTAGAAAACCTCCCTCCCCCAATTTTTGGACTACAAGTCTGAGAAACTTTTGGATGCCATGGTCAAGTGGCCCAGAAGTTTCGTTAAGGTATATAAAGCTGTCCTAGATGTTTCTTTAGTTTTATGTACTCCAGAGAGATTCTCATGTTGGTATATGTTAGCACAAAGAAGAAATAATCTTATACCAACTATTGAAAAGAAGAAGAAGAGATAAACGATTCGCAGCATAAGCTTTCCTGATCCAAAATTTGAGCAGGCACTGGATTAAGATAGAACAATTTGCTCAGTTTGCATTTTTATATGAAACAACTTAATTTGAATTCTCTGAACTACTACAGGACCTGGACCACAGTTATTCTTCTGTTCACACACTTCACTGTATTTTATAATGGATGAATAAATAAATTTGTGAAGGAGTTTTCCTATTAAAAAAAATATCTACACAAACATTCGCCTTCAATGAAATTATTTACAAAAATGCATACCTTTGGAGAAATAGCATACTAAAAGGCATGTATGGTCAGCCTTCTATATTTGTGAGTTTAACTTTCATGGATCAATTATTTGCAAGTTTCTCCAAGCCTTCCCTCTCCACCACAGGCACAGCCTGACTTCTCAGCACCACAGACTGTCTCCCAATGATCCCCCCCCATACTCAAGGAAGGAGAAGAACAAGAGAAAGGAAGTATAGGGACACCATACCAACCCACTCCCTTTCACTCTCCATTCCCTAACCTGATCTGGACCCTGGTTGCCCATGTGTTGGCACCATTTCCACAGACAGATGAACCATTTTTGATATTTGCAATTTTTCCATTACTGCAGGGATCCTGCGTTCCTAACCCTAACAAATGTGGAGAGTTGACTGTATTAGGAGAAATTATTTGCATAATACATATTTTTGAGTAAAATGCAAACAAAATATGAATTGATACAGACATGGAATGGAACAAGCCTGCGCTTGAAATGGAAACAAAAAGCCAGACATGTCCATCCTTAAATCTCATCCAGGACAACTAATGTTATGATAAACACAATGATGTTTGAGGTTCTTCCATAGACTTACAGAAAGTTCAATTCAAAATTCATCAGATGCTTCATCCTAGCAACATCTTCCCAAATTTAAACTGAATATTACATTTGGCATTCCAGGGATATGTGGAATCCTCCTGAGAAGTTCAGTTGCAATAGTGTTTTCAAGACACCGTTGGCATTTCTTGAACTTCTTGAGATGGTTTGCTTCTCCAGAATGTTTTACATTAGAACTCCAGTTTCTTATTAAGTAAGCTCAATGGTGTCTCTTTTCAAATAGTTCCCAAACTTGGGTCCTCAGGTGTTGTTGAACTTCAGTTCCCATAATCTCTACTCAGCAAGACCAGTGACAAAGAGTTCTGGGGGTTGTAATTCAGCATCACCTGGGAACCCAAGGTTGGTACCCACTGTTCCCATTGATGGCAAGAATATTTCCAGAAACAACGCAGGTATAAGAGCCCCTTTTATAATATGCTAGAGCTGTTGACAAGATAGGCATTCCCAGGCTCAGAAACACACATCTCAGCAGCTGTTTGCTTTGCTTCACAAGAGTGCTAATTGATATCTAAGACTTTGACTAAAAATAGATGAAATTTTACACTAGTTTAATTCACTTCAAACACTGCAAGTCAGTTTCTAGAGAGGCAAGGGAGAAACCAAGTGCTCTTTAAAACGTGCATAATTGGTGACCCATATCTGAGCATAGTTGAGGAGATTTTCTTGCATCTTTAGTGGGTAATGAAGCTGAACACTTCAGCATTTCCACTGGTTGCACTGGAAAAGTTAAGTGCATGACCAGGTTCAAAAATGGGTTAAACCCTCCCTGTGAAAAAGCCACCCTAAACACATTGTGTTGACTTTGAACATGTATGAGTCAATTCAGCCCTTCCACATATTTTATGCATGGCAGATAAGGTTCTTTCACGCTGTTGGGCTCCGAACTATGAAATGCTGGTAGCAGCAGGCACAGCGCTGGGGTGCTTAACAACTCTCTTAATTGAAGCTTCATCAACTCTAACAAATAGCTAGAGAGAATATTGGCCTAGATGGATCACTGGTCTCATCCACAATGACAGATCTCTCTCCCTGTGACATGTTACAAGTTTTCAATTTTTTAAAAAATATTCCCTAAGGGAGAAATCTCATTTTGTCAGGCACACCCTCAAGGGCAATGGGTGGGTTTGCAAAACTTGGGAACCAACATGATTTACCAACATGATTGGAAAAGATATAGAGCACATGCTTTGCATGCAGAAGTTTATTGACAGAACATATGCTTTGCATCCACATGCAGTTCTTGGCATCTCCTGGAAGGGCTGGGAAAAATTCCTGCCTAGGCTTCCAAAGCAGGGGTCCCCTTATCCAAGGGGTTGGTGAGTTGATATCAGAGTGTGTGCAAACCTGGATGGGGAAAAAATACCAGCAGAATCCTAGACTAGCTACTTAATTAAGGATACATAATCAAGTAATGCCTTCTGCTCTAACGCTCCCTCTTCCTAATTCACCTTGAGAACCAGCTATTGGATGGAATGAAAGAGATCCATTCAACTTCTGGTTGGGGTGCAAGGTCGATGATCTTTCACTCCAAAAGCATCAGCAGGCGAGTCTAGGATAAGGACTTGCAACAGGTGTCCTGATTCTGATGCTTGCAGTCTAACTCACTGTTGGGATGCAGGTGGAAATGCCATCGTCCTTGCACCCTGATCAACAGCTGAATGGAATTTTGCCTGACCAGGGCCTGGCTCTTAACTTGAACTGGTTACATCGGTTAATGATAAGACCATGTTGTCTTCCCAAATACAAGTCATTTATGGATCTGTAGCTCTAGGTTATAAATTCAGAACTACAATTATGAATGCCAGCCAACAACTTTATTTTCACTATTCTCTTTAGCTGAAATGTAGCATTTCCTTAACTTCTAACTGAAAACAAGAAGCAGTAGTATTAGCAGCACCTGTGACTTTGTCGCCAACAGAAATCACAGATTTTTTTTTTTTATAACACATTATATTTCTTGAAGATACCTCAAAATATGGGCTGTTTCATCACTACACTGCTATTATTCCCCTTTCAATCTCCTGGGAATTGTGGGGTTTGTAGTTTCCTGAGGCCAAAGAGCTCTCTGGCTGAGAATTCTAAATGCCCCTCTCTAAACTCCAAACCCCAGGATTCCACAGGATGTTGAAAGGGGAATAATAGCACTATAACAGTGTGGTGCAGAAATGGCCATAGTTTATGCTCATCATTACAAAATTAGTGTAGTTATTAGACTCGCTGCTCGAGAAGGGGGTGAAGCCAATAGATCTTATGATCTCTGACAGGGGTCCATAGGCTTCAATATACTGCCAAAGGAATCCAGGGCACATTAGAAAAGGCAGGAATTCCTGCTCTAGAGAGTTTCTGCTATTCAGAAATGATAATATGAAGCTAAATGAATCAATGGCCAGCTTTAGCAGAAGTTAGCTTTCTATTCCTGTTGCTATATTGTATTTTGTATAAGCTTTCCTGCCTTCCCATCTACCCCTGGTTTCTCCTTAGGTATACCAACAGGACAGGCCATGTAGAAAATGAGAAGCTTTTTTTAGGTGAATTATGCTCTTCCAAAAAACAATACTTCAGTGCCTTTCAGTGTTCAAGGTTCACATCACTGCTGTCTGCTGGGACTGACAGGCCTTTAACTTATATCCCCATTGCTGAGTATGTTCTTCTCACTTCTCCTATAAAGATGCCTGAGTGACAGATCTGGAAAATGAAGTCCTCGGTGTAGTCAGCAGACATGTATCGGCAATCAAGTACTTCACTATGTAAACACTCAGGGCCAGCTCTGCTATTGAAGAAATGTTCTATTTTTCTACCTGGACTGGCTGCACTGGGAAGGAAATGGGTTATGTTACCCTAGAGAATATCTTTGTTGTTGCATGTGCTTTCATGGTCAATGTAGAGAGTTGCAAATATAGTGAAAAGAGGACAATATAAGCCTGGAGGATTTTTGTGCATTCTTGCATGCTTTACTTGGGAACTCTGCCTCCACAGAGGACCCAGAACAGTGTGGAATCTCAATCTGATCTGAAAATAAATAGAAATATGTCCATACATCAGATGAGCTTCAACTTTTGGAAGTCCTATGAACGAGAGACCTCAGAGAGCATGTGGTTATTATGCCATCACTTCATGACAAGGAATCCAATTTAGAATTTGGATTATGTTCAGAGTATCCAACAGATGAGAACCAGTGTGATGTAGCGGTTTGAGTCTTGGGCTATAACTCTGTAGATCAAGGTTCAAGTCTCTGCTCAGCTGTGGAACCCCACTGGGTGACCTTGGGCAAGTCATACTCTGACAGCCTCTTAGGAAGGCAAAAACACACCCCATGAACAAATCTGGCCAAGCAAACCCCCTGATGGATTTGCTTTAGGGTTGCCACAAGTAGGAAACAACTTGAAGGCACACAACAGCATCCAACAAATATCTGAGAAATCAACCGGCTTTATTTCAGATTCATGTGGAGCATGGGTACAAAGAGTGCTGTTGTCCATTCCATCAGAGTAACTACTTTTGGACAAGGAATTGTAATGATATTAAGCAAAAGCTGCAATTTAAAAATCCAAATCTAGTGTCAAGACATAAGAAGAACCCTACTGGATCAGAGCACAGTTCCATCTTGTCCAGTACTATTTCCAAAGGACCTATGAGAAGCCCACGTATAGGACATGGATCCAATACTACTCGAGAGCATTCTGCTTTTAGTATTGGGCCTAAAGTACAACCATTGGTGGCTAGTAGCCTCTGATAACCTTATTCTCCATGAATTTGCCTGATCATCTAAGAGGGTGTCCAATACCAAATGTTGTGGTAATGAATTCTGTGTCTTTTTAGTCTTTACTTAAGAATTTCTCAACAACAACAAAAATGGAGCCCAAAAGATACACCAAATACCTATAGAAGTCTATACGTAACAGATAAATAGACAAAGGCCTGGACAACTCAATGTATCCATCACTACACAGCCATGAGAAGCTGGAGGTTGTTTTGTCTTTGATTTTCTGTCAGATTTATAAATAAAATAAAAGGAGACTGTATTCTCCAGAACATAACAATACCTTTTTGGTTCTGCAACTATTCCATTCTACACTTAAACTTTTGGGCCTGAGTTAGATTCCAGACTTTACTACACCAAACAGCTAGGCTCAACACTGATCCCAATTCCCACTGATTGTCAGTTTCCTGTCTACCTGCAACCAACAAGAAAATCCCTTGGTACTACAGACTTGTTGGGCTGGAAAAAAAAAAGTTTCACAGGACCAAATCTGATTCAAGACATACATTTTGACTGGTGTTAATTTCACTTTCTACTGTCAACCAAAACATCGAATTAAAGAACAGGACCACCATATGTGAAAACAGGAATTCATCAAGCCATATACTTTCCAGCAAGCTGTGAATTCTGTTAGTTAATCCTCTTATGGCTAATCATCTCAGACATATGGGGCTGGATCCAGATTTAGACATACTTTGAGTAAGCTTATTGAAATCAACTGGACTGACTTATTTATCTCAATGAGTTCAGTGGGTCTACTTCAAGTCTGAAAAGCCAGTGAGTATTTTTCGTTTGTTTTTGTGTTATAGTTTAATAAAATTAAAAAAAATTAAAAAAAAAATGAAAAGCCAGTGAGGTGTAGTGGTTTTTGGGCTTTGGATCACCACCCTGGAGCTGGGGTTCAATTCTCTACTCAGCTATGGAAACGCGCTGGGTGATCTTCACACATCACACATTCTCAGCCCCAGAAAACCCCATGATAGCTTTGCCTGAGGGTTGCCATAAGTCAGAAATAACTTGAAGGAACACAACAGCAACAACAGTAACAACAACTTTAAGCCTAAGCACAGATCCAATCCAATGCATTTATTTATATATTTAGCAAATTCATACCCTGCCCTTCAGCTGAAAGGCTGTCTCTAAATCATTAGTTTGACAGTTCCCTGCCCTCAGATTTACAATCTAAAATAATGTGCATTTTCACCTACTAATCCTCAGTGTAGGGACAGGAGTTTGACATGTTCTTTTTTTGAAACTCCTCACCTTTCAAAGCTGCCCACCTGTTTACAGATGCTGGACAGCAAAGCACTCATCTCCTTGATTTCTAACGGGCCAGTGGTAATGCTTCACCTCATGCTTCATTTTCTGAGAACATATGGGTATTAACAAAACATTTAGCGCCAGCATAAAGTGTGGTGATGAGTTTAGCGGTTTCATTTAAGCAGAGTTGTTTCCATTTACGGTGCGCTATCCATCTCTCCGGAAAAGCCCCGGTACGCACTCTGCTGACATGCTGTCCCTCAGCCAGGGGTAATTTATAACACTGCTGAGGACAGTGGCTAACTGATGAACCCATCCGGCCACAGAAGTGGGAGCACTGATTGATTCACTCTCTGTTCTGGTACTTAGACTTTTCGCCCTCAACAGGCCGCAAAGTTTCATCTATCTGACTCATCAATCAACCAAGTAAATATCATTAAAGCTGCAGGCTGTAAGGTAACTTCATTTTTTTTTTCCCTTCCACTCCCTATGCTATGTTTTAAAACCTGGCTATCCCTTCTCATTTCTTCATACTGAAAAATCACAGTTACACCTACTTGTCGGGGATCTTGTGAGGGGGAAAGAGATTGGTTGTATAACAAAGCATAGGAAGGAAGGTGATTTGAGCCACCAGAACTACCAGAAAACCCTCTGAAGAATCTATCTTGTAAATAAGGAAAAGACACTCTGTGTCGTCAACTGCAGGATGTCTGTTACTTACCAACTAATCACAAAACTGGATGGTTTCTTTGTTGCCCACTGGAACCCAATTATGAGACTAATCTACTGCTGGTTGTCACAGAAAGCACAATCATGAGACGGCTAAAAAAATGTATCAGACTGTCAAAGGACCTGGTTCTCTTTCAGACTGCACTTCCATCCCATTGAAAATTTCAGAGAACTCCATCAGTGGCCATGGAGGTTTTAGAGATTCAATATTTTACATGAAACTATGGCTTCAGCATCTGTACAGACTCTCTCTATTGTCTCCCATGGGCAATTCAAGGTTCAGGATTCATCAAGAAAAAGTATAAAAGACTTGAGCCCTGAGCCGGTTGCCACTGCACTGGAATAAGTTATATTTTTTGGACTCCAGCTTCCAGATTCCAAGAAACCATTGCCAGGACCTATGCTGGTTGGGAGATTCTGGAGGCTGTAGTCCAATCTGTAACTTTTCCAAACTTTAAACAAGAAATGCAAGCTATGACCCAATAGCATAATGATCTGAGGTGAAAGTTCAAAGTAAATAAAGAGAGAACAACCATGTAGCATCAGGAAAGGGATAAGTGGAGGCAAATGAAGCATGAAATCTAAAGAGCAGAGAGGAAGGAGAGCAGAGCAGAAGGACAGAGCAAAAAGGGGGTGTCTTGATGGGAAATAAATAAGCACATTTAAGGGCTGGCATAATTTTCAAATTTCCCTCATTCTGAGGAAGATGATTTTGAAGAACCCACAAGCAGGGCATTAAAACCACTGTCCTGTTGTGGTTTCTCAGCACCTAATGTTCAATGATGTAGTACCTCTGGAGGTGGAGGTTCTACCACTACTCTGTATGTATGTATGCATGTATATGAAGTATTTCTGAATTGTCTCCCAATCCACAAGGGTTCCTGAGGAGATGTGGGGATGTCATCTTATTTTGGGTATTAGGCATCTGTTCAGTCTTCCTTTCCCCATCTTCCATGGGTTTATTGCATTGTCTTTTAAACAGGATACGCCACTATGCATTAACTATGCATTTTCAAAAGTTGCCCTTTTGGACAGCAGTTCTCACAAAACTCTTGTCATGGGTCATTCCCCTCTTCCTTGAATCTATTGCTCATCCTTTTCACAAAGTGACTTCCAAATTCTAATATTACAGTGAGATTAAAAACAAGGCATTTGTTTCTCTTATCTCTATACCAGAAACCTATAACAATAAAAGTGTGTGCATGCAGGGGCTTATGTCTATCTATCTGTCTCAACCATAGCCCCAAACCAGGAAACTTATTGAAACTTGCTGTCCATACTAAGGAGACCATTGGGTGTATATCATAGGGTTACTTTGTTTTTAAAATGCAATAATACATTTGAAATCTGCCTGGAACCTGTAATACCATTGAGTCATCAAGTGTCACAGCATCATCAGGACACAACTTTCTTCACACTCCACTTTCATTCCACTTTCATGCCATGACAACATCCTATGGAACCCTGGGATGTGTACTTGGTGAGGCACGAGAGCTCTCTGTGACAGAATTCTAAATGCCCCTCCCTAAACTGCAAATCTCAGGATTCCATTGGGTATTGCCATGGCATTTAAAAAGTGGAATCATACTACTGCAAATGTGCAATGTAAAAGGGCTTACAACAATCACAGACATTGGGCTGCTCAAGAGAAAGAGCCTTGAAGTTTGGTCCAAATGCTTGCAGACGCTTTGTACAGAATGCCATAGTACCAAGCTACTGAAGAAAAGGTTGGCATTTGGTTTAAGACATTTTTGCTAGTCATTTTATGAAGTTCTGTCATTTTCCCTTTAATTTCCTCCCTCACTCAATCAGCAGATTTTTTTTTTCTAAAAAAAAAATGAAAAAGTTTGTTCCTATCCAAGAAATGATATGTTGGACAGAGGAATGGAAGGAAGGAAAGAGAACAAGAAGGGCTTTTGTTAATGTCTCAGAGACAGCTGATGAGCGAAGGGAAGAAATGGCTTTGTTAGCCCTAATTGCCACTTGAATGCCTAACCTATGTCTCCACACAAGCCCTCGTCTTGTACGAAGTTGTAAGTTCGAGTTTTGAATGGGCAAGGTTTGTTATCAGTGAGCGGTTTACAGCCCCTTGGCTGTGCATTAATTAAATGGCTTTTGTGTGCCGGCTCACTCATTAGCACGCCTCTCCTTTAATCACTGACTCTTCAGCCACCAAGACAATCTATAAATCTCCTCAAATATGAAATAATGAAGTGGAATGGTTCAATTTATTACAATGTAATAAGTCAGGATAATGTAGGGGTGGACAAGGCGGTACTGCAGCTGCCTCTCTGCCCAGCGCCTTCACTTTCCATTACCCATGGAAACAGACAAAAAGAGAAGGGCAGAATAACTTCCTTGTTGGAGGTGGCTGCAGAATTCATGGAGCATTGAGAAGTTCTAGGGGCAGTAGGGGCAGCTTTCTCTGAAAGGGAGTCTTACAACGCTCTTGTAACACTCACTTTGGTGGTAAATATGCAAGCAGAGCACTGGTGGAAGCAAAGGGTGGGCGGCCCCATGGGGGATAGGTCTGGCGTCCCACATCCCATGCCTAAGAGACAAGGGTTGCCCCATCAAAATGCCTTCCAGTGATCATGGAACTGTCTTTAAGATGTGGGAGGGGTCAACATTTGACAAGTAGATTGTTATTCTTTTTGCTTACTTGCAAGGGGAATTGTTGTTGTGTGCCCTCAAGTCATTTCCAATTTGTGGCAACCCTAGGAGAACCTATCACAGGGCTTTCTAGGCAAGATTTGTTCAGAGGGGGTTTGCCTTTGCCTTCTTATGAGGCTGAGAGAATGTGATCCCACCCAAAGTCACCCACTGGGTTTCCATGCCTGAGTCAGGATTTGAATCCTGATTTCTGGAGTTGTAGGCCATTTCCACACTACACTGTTATAGTGCTATTATTCCACTTTCAACCTCCCTTGGAATTCTGGGGTATGTAGTTTACTGAGGCCAAAGAGCTCTCTCGCTGAGAATACTAAATGCCTCTCCTTAAATGGCCATAGGCCAACACTCAAACCATTATTCCATGCTGGCTCTCTGCAAGAGGAGTACAAATTATTTTTTCCACCCATTATCATCCAAAGCTATGAAGACTCTTATAAGCACAGTGTCAACTTAGGAGTCTCCTATATGTGTTCCATGTAGGGTACTCCCAAGTAAGTGTGCATAAGATAGATTGCAGGTAACTGTTATTATACCTAGATGGGCTCAATGATAATTGCTGTCTTAATATTTCTTAGTTGTTGATCATTTAGGACATCTATAATTCATAACACCTATGGAGGCTCATCTACATAGGAAACTTGGTGGTTCTATCTGTCAAGATCATTTCATAAGGGGCTCACCCACCCAGCCTACTCTTAGTGGGATTTCAGGCCCCCTCCTTCCAGGGTCGACAGTGCCTACAGCCACAATATAGCATAGCATAGTTTCTCTCTTGCTCTCTCTCCTTCTTGATATATCTCTTCCAAAATACAATTCTCCTTTTCTTTTTCCAGAGCCAGGCAGAAGTGATATCTCAAAATACTCTAGCCTATTTGTAGGCAGATAGATTAGAAGAACTATTTCACTGGAGAGAGGGCAAGGCAGAAAATTTCTCCAAGTTTTTTTCCACAAGTGAAGGGCTCACCATTAGCATTGGCTAAAGCACAACTTCCTACTTTCTTTCCCTTTTTCTTAATTTCCTCCTCAAGCCACACACACATTCATGGCTGTTCAGATGATGGCAAGTTAGACAGGAGATAGTGGATGGAATGCTCTTGGGCCATTATGTTGTCATAACCCCTGGTCATAGGGGCAGTTGTGCTATTTAGACAATTGTATAAGAAGGTATGAATGCCCCTTTGTGTAAGCTGTTTTCCCACTCATCTACACTGTCAGTGGTCACCAGAACATCCACAGAATAGGCTCTGGAATAGCTGGGAAGCTACTAGTTGCATTGCACCACTATCATCACTGTTGCTGCTACCACTGCCGCCCCTGTCGCTGTTATTGCCACGGCCTGAATAAATATGCTGAGATCAGTGATATCCCATCAGTCTCAAACAGGTTTGCAGCCAGTGTATTTTGTACCAGAGATCTGTGGCTTATACTTCTCAGTCTTTGATCCTCTAAATATTTTAGACCTCAACTCCAAGAAATTTCAGCCAACATGTTCAATGGTGGGGCCTGGGGCTCTTCAACAGTACAGTTATAGCACTATGATTCTACTTTAACTGGTATGGCTGGATATTATGGCCTCTTCTGATTTTTAGTTTAAAGAAGGGGACTTAGAATTCTCAGCCAGAGAGACTGAGTGCCTCACCAAACTACAAAGCCTAGAGAACCATTCTCACCATATCATTATATCAATATTAATCCACTCTAACTAGCAGGGTTCCCTCCTATGAAATCCTGGCGCTTGTAGCCTGGAAAGGTTTGGTGGAGAATTCTACATATCCCTCCTTAAACTACCTGTCCCAGGATTCCACAGGAGAGAACCATGACAGTTAAAGTAGAATAGTAGTCCTATAATTCTGTAGTGTGGATGGATTCTATAAAATGAAGCCATGGCAATAACAGTGGCCATCTCCGCACTAGCCTGTTATAGCGCGATGATTCCACTTTCAACATCCTCTGGAATCCTGGGGTTTGCAGTTTCGGGAGGGGCCAGCCGGTCCTTCCCCAAACCGCAAACCCCAGGATTCCAGAGGATGTTGAAAGTGGAATCATCACGCCATAACAGGCTAGTACGGAGATGGCCAGTGAGATCACACTGCTACAATTCTGTGGTGTTAAAGGGCTTCTGGTTTGGGGACAAATGTGGGGATCAATAAAGATCATCAGCATCAACGTCATCACTACCATCATCATCAGGAATTCTGGGAGCTGAAGTATCAAATATCTGGATTATCAAAGGTTAATTTGATCTGAACTACCTTGGGTTCCAAATCAGGAGAAAGAATAGAAGTTAAACAAACATGCAAACTGGTTTGTAGCATTCAGATCTTTTTTTAAAAAAATAATTAAAGTATCCTTTTTAATTGGTTTCAATAAATACAAAACAAAAGAAATGAAACTACAATACTGACTAACTACTTGTGGGAACTTTGGACTATAATTCTAATTGATTCACTTAGCAAGCTCTCCCAAAGCTATCCATTTTCTACAATCAAGCACGAAGCGAGACAGAAATGGCAATGAACACACACCCCTATACACACATGCACAAACACACAAATGTGTAAATTCTTTCCATGCATGAGGGAGGGTGTGTGGAATACCAGATTCAACTTTAATTTGTTAGGAGACCTGTATGCTCAAAAGGTTGCTCTAGAGTACCAGTGGTATCACACACTGCGAACTCACAAACCTATTAACAGGTAAACACCAGTCATCCATAATTCCCGCTATTAAAAATAGCTTAAAGAAAAATCCAATCTCATTTTGCTAGGGACACAGGGGTCTCACCAACTATCTACAAATCTTTTTTTTATATATATATATATATATATATATATATATATATATTCATGCAACTTTAGGGCCTTTGATTCTAAATCTGAAGCATCGAGGAGAACAAAGTTTATTAATGTTATGATCAGGGACAAGGTAACTCCCTGTTATAGCTCACTTTTCTGCAAATTCCCATGAGGAAAAGGAAGAGAAGAAGCATTCCACCAGCAGCGGTCAGCATTCCAGAGATGTCAATTGGCAAAATATTAGCCCTGAATTTAGAAACCCCATGAGACTTTTTAGTGCAAGTGACACAACAACATTTATTTGCTTCAATTTAGATACAAAAGGCAAAGTCCTATCTAAAAAAAAAAAGTAATACATTATGTGATTACAAACAATTGAAATACTTTTCGGGAATTTTAATATCTCTCTTTCGGGGGAAGCCTGGATGAAAGGATAAGGTACAAGTGTATGCATCATGCGATTTATAAGAGGAATTGATTTTGTACAAGATTATGAATGTAAGTTTTATTTGTTTGTTTTATTATAAGAAAGAAAGGAAGGGAGGGAGGGAGGGAGGAAGGAAGGAAGGAAGGAAGGAAGGAAGGAAGGAAGGAAGGAAGGAAGGAAGGAAGGAAGGAAGGAAGGAAGGAAAGGGAAAGGTGGAAGAAATCAGGTTGGAATTATCCAGTATCAATGGCCAACTATTTGTTTTCATTATAAGCAGTCTTAGCAACAGTGGAATAAAAGTTTCCAGGATCTGGATCCTTAGCAAAATAAAGTACTTGATTGATTCTGGGGGAAAAAAGAAAAAAAAAAGTTTTAGACTGGCATCTCCCTTCTTGGAGAAAGGAAAAGCACAAGACCATGCAAGACCAGGGCCCATTCACACTACAGAATTATAGCATTATCATTCCACTTCAATTGCTATGGCTCCATCCTAGAATCCTCAGACAAAGTGTTCCAGTGCCTCACCAAACTTCAAATTCCATAGAATGGAGTCACAGTAGTTAAAATGGAATAATAGCACTATCTAGATCTTTAGGCACTAGATAGGCAATAAATCAGATGAGAGAAGGAAGAGAGGATAAAGTAGCTTCCTTGTCCTATTTTACTTTTTTAAAAATTGTAGCTTTAAATCTCTAAAGAGGTATATGAAGACTTTGGGCTTGTCAGCTTTTCACCTTCTTGTTCTCCTTCTCCATTTATTCACCTGTTTTGCTCCCAGCATGGGATTCAAGGTAGCTTACAACTATTTAAAAATAAAGTGCATTTAAAAAAGAGAAAACTTCAAAAGTTTTTAAAAATCGAACTGGAATTCTGTTTGAAAAACAAAACTTTGAAACAGCCTTTAAAAAATTAAAACACAATGAAACAAAGACAAAACACATCCCACTGAAAGCTCCATCTGCTGCAACAAGTTTTAAAAAACAAATGCCTGCCTAAATTTAAAAAAAAAGTCTTTGCCTGCTGACAGAAAGACAGCAGGAAGGGAACCAGCTGGAGGGAATTCCACAACTAAAGCCATTTCCACCCTGAACTGTTCTAGTGCAATTATTCCACTGTCAACATCCTGTGGAATTCTGGGGTTTGTAGTTTACTGAAGCCAAAGAGCTCTCTCTCCCTAAACTGCAAACCCCAGGATTCCATAGGATGTTGAAAGTGGAATAACAGCACTATAACAGTGTAGTGTGGAAATGGCCTGTCTCTCTCTGAGTCTAATCTCTCTCAATCTAATCATCAAGTAGTCTAAGATCCACCAAACAGACTGAGGTCTAAAAGACATACACTGAGAATTAAAGAACGGGACAACTATATTCTGTGTTCACGAAATTGTGTTCAGTGCCCGAACTGAGTTCACCATCCTTTCGTACAATAGTCCACTCCTGGTTACCTCAAGCTTTTCTTCATTTCAGTGGCGTAATGTAGGTGGAAACAACTATTTTGCTCTTGTAAGTTAAATTTCTGGGGGTCAGAAGGACTTGCCCATCTAATTCAAATTACTGAAAGATCCCAACTGACCATCTCACCATGCCCAGCCTAGGACACTTTCCTTCAACCAGAATAAAGTTCATCCTTAGTTGGAATCTTTGAGCTCCTGGAAGTGGGATAACTGAGTCTCACAGCCTCACAAAGCAATGAGAAATCTGTGTTTCAGCAGAATAAGACTCCTGCAAGCTATAAGGTAAAAAAAAATAAAAAATAAAAATAAAACTCATCAGAGGTGCCTTAATGAAAAGCTTGTTTGAGTTCCTCTGGGAGAAAGAAACCTCCTCTCCCTACTTCATTTCTCCTTGCGTGTTTCTTGTTACCAACAAACTCCACAGTTAAGTCCCACACTCTTCCAAATCTTACCCATAACTTGTTAGTGCTATGATGTACTAGCTACCTTTTATGGCATAAAGATGCCATTGCTTTCAGAAAGCAGATGACTGTTGATCCTGAAAGCCAGAAGGCATTGAGACCTAGGAGAACTTGGCTGGTGCTATGGTAAATGGCCAGATGCCACCTCTGCATGGGCATCTTAGCCGTCTCCAGGGCTAGAATTCAGATTTCTTCATTTCTGTACAATGAAGTGAAGCATTACAAGAATGGAGAGGAGAGGTCTTGTATGGCAGTAACAGGGCCAATAGTTCTGATCATGTTCCTTCTAATGATGGGAGCACGGACATCAGGCTAGTAGCTTCCTGTGATTCCTATTTGTCTTCTTCTAACTTTTGTATCCTGGCTTTCACACTGCATCTGCCCATGGTCCATCGTTAGAGGGAAGCAAGGAGATTCTGCAAGGATAAATTAAGAGAAAAGGAGCTTAATAAATGACTTTATGGAAGAGTCCGTCATATTATCCAAGTACTTCAAAGTCAGAATTAACTCTGCCCCTGAAAATTAATGTAAGATTCTGATTCTCAAAGGATAGGTAGGGACCAGCATTTGAAACAATTACTTTTTTGAGAATTCCGAGGATCCCACTTCCAGCCTAGCATGTGATCATGTTTGCTTAGGGATTCTTGTACTTGTAGTCTGAAAAAGTAACTTCAAGAACTGATAAGAACAAAGGCAAGCATTTAATGCAGTCATCTGAAAGTGCTTCTGCTAGACCAGTTGCTTAAGGTTGCTGACACAATGCATTGAGATTCAACTGACATTCTTAGCTGCCGCTCTTAGAAAGAAATAGACTTATGTAGATTTCACTCAGGAGTCATACTGGTTTCTTAATGAAACTTGCAGAAACCATCAGAATCAGTGACCTGAATTCCCACACAATTCCAAACATGTTTGGGGAAGGGTCATCAGGCCATTCATCTCAATTGGTGCCCACTGACCCATGTTATTCCTGTGTCAGCCAGAGCCAGTATGATCATAGAAGGTCATATGAGAGATTCTTCAGGGTCCAATGCCAGAGCAGCAGCAAAATATATGGGAATGGATGGCATCTTCTGTTCTGGGTAATAGGATTTAACGGTGTTAATTATAGACCAATGTATATATTCTCCTTTTTGATGTCCATGTGAGATGGTCATTAATCCCAATAAGAGTTATTACAAGCCAAGTGTGGTGAAAGCCATAGATCACATTACAAAGTTGTCCACTAACTATTGACTTAGCCTATTCATGTTATGGTTTTGTTTTCCTTTTGATCTTTGCTTAAGTTATTAAAAGTATAGGAGTTGTTGTTCTGGCTGCTCTTAACTATTATTGCTTTCTAAATTCAACAATCCATATGATGTATATGTTAGTAATCACTTGAAAAATTTCAATTAAATGTTTTTTTAAAAAAACTCAAACAAGTAAATCTATTCTCTCTGTTGACTGCTCTATTGATTAAAATGAATGTCTGAACTGAGACAAGTGAACCATGAAAAGCAATCTGTCTTAGATAGGTAACAGATCGTTAGGAAGCCATTGTGCTGAAGTAAGTATAACTCTTGCTGGATATATAAAAAGGCTACAACAAATTTTTACTGTTGAGGATTTTCAGGATGAAATGGGGATGAGGCAACAGGAAGCCAAACAGTTCCCAGCTCGGATGCCTTTCCTATTTCCTACCTGTTCATATCATATCTATATCTTTCTTCAATCTGCACTTTTTGTAACTTCTTAAACAGCAGGAGAGGAAGTCTTGGGAATTTCAACATTGGTGAATTCTATCATGAACTGAGTTGATGTCTACCTCCTATACTAATGGCATATAGTATAGTGGTTTGGGTGTTGTACTAGGACCTTGGAGACCAGCTTTGAATCTCCTCTTGGACTTGGAAACCCACTGTGTGATCTTGGGCAAATCACACTCTCTGAGCCTCAGAAGAAGGCAATGGGAAAACCCTCTCTGAACAAATCTTGCCAAGAAAACCCTCTGATAGGTTCACCTTAGGGTCCTTATAAGTCAGAAAAGACTTGAAGGCACACAACAACAACATCAATACTAATGAACAAGGAAAGGTTTAGTTATCTATCAGTCTTCCACCTTCTTGACTCTTTAACCTTCCTGAGTGTTCCACTGTGACTACAAATGCATATTTTGAAAGAAAATGCATATTGAAATAATTTGGGGGGAGAATGTGTGTGTGAGAGAGAGAGTGTGAGAGTGTGAGAGTGTGTGGTGTGTATTATGAATTTTAAATTAAAGACAGACTGATATAGAAACTGGACAGAACTTCTGTGCAAGCAAACAAGTGGAAAACTATATGAATAGGAAATAGATAGGTTCACACCTCTCTAAAACAGGGGCATCTTCCTGCAACAACCACACCAACAAGGGTTGGTAACAGTAAGACATCATGTCATCATTCAGCCAATCATATTTGGCTACATGACAATGTCACAAAGCCAAATCAGAGTAAAGACAAGAAGCTTTGCCTTTACTCTGAACTGGTTTCTAACAGCACCAGAAAATCTAAAAAGACCTTGCATTATTGTGAAGCTACAAAATTAAAGACCCTTTTACACTACACAGTTATAACACTATAGGATCCTGGGATTTGTAGTTTGGTGAGGCACTGGGGAACACTCTGCCAGAGAATTCTAAATATTCCTCCCTAAACAGCAAATCACAAGATTCCATAGAATGTTGTCGTACCAGATGAAGTAGAATAATAGCATTATAATTATGCTGGATAAAAGGGCCCTAAATCAGAACAACAGTAGTGCTTCCTGGTATGGTTTTGAATGGGTGAATATTTTCCATATAGAACAGTTGAGCTCTCTCCATGGTCCTGAACCATGAATTTCTCTTTGTTCCTTGCTATTTTCTCACCATTTCTGTTTCCTTTTCCTGTTGCACGTGTGGGACTCAAGTGTTGTTCCAGCGGTTGTTGTACTGCAGCTGCTATCAGTCCTATCCAGCATAGCCAGTGGTAAGGAATTCTAGGAGCTGCAATTCAATAACATTTGGAAGACTTTGTTGTCCCTACTACTGTGCTTGTGGAGAAGTGAAGGCGATGAAATCCACTCTGAGCAAATCCAGGTTGAACCTGGGCTTCATTCCTTCCACTATCTCTCTCTCCTTGAGCATTATACCAGCACCCAGGCTTGGAATGTATTTAGCATCTGCATGGCATGCAGAGAGAAGCATATGGACTCTTATTTCCCTCCTCCCCTCTTTTTCATTCCTGTTCTTCCATCCTTCTTTAGGACAAACATTGGGGAAAGCTGAAAAGGGCTGCAATCCTGTATGGCTCAGCATAGCATAACAGGTCCATGTGGATCTACACTACGTTGAGCTGTATACCATCCTCAACCTACTCAGTAGTCTCTGAAGGCCCCTCTACAGCCATTCCTTCATCGGGGGTAGGCAAAATTGAAGAACCATCTGGCTATGTGCCTACAGACAGATGTCAAATGATTAAAGAAGCACTGAGATCTCTGGAGGAACCCAGTGCATCTCAGCACTGATGTAATCCTTTCACATTGGCTACAGGGAGACAGTTCTGTCATTCTGCCTGCTCCCCATGAAGAAGGGAACAGCTGGGATGGGCCTTGGGATGCTGTGGAAGGAAAAAGGAGTACCAACTCTCACAGTGCCCAAAAAAAAGGACATACACATGCATAAAGGAAACATGCACGTGTACCCAACAGAATGCCAGGCATTGTCTCTGTAATGGCAAAGAACTACAGTACACTTGGGGCTGGGAAGGCAATAGAGTGGTCCTTCCCATCAGTGGATGTTTTTCAGGTGAAGTCAGAAAAAAGCAAGAGGGAACAGGTGTCTTTTCCCTTCCTGACCCTCAGTTTCTTTCCACTCCACACTATATACCAAGCTGTCACTTATGAAGACTTATTGTGCTGTGATGTAACATAGAACTACCAGCTTGGGTGCAGTATTTCTTATTAATTGCACCTCCTTTTGAAGCCTCTGCTTCCCCAAACTGTCAGATGGTAAGAAGAGTGAACACCAAAAACCAAACTACACATTGCACAGAGTTGTGTATCGACGATACACACCATCCTGATGAATAAGTGCTACCTAGTGAGAAATACTTATGCAACATCCAAGAATGTAGACCTGCCTGTGAAACAGGTACACTTGCATAGCTTTACTTACCCACCCATTAAATGAATATAGACAATGTGAAATAGCCAAAAAAGTGAAATCCACATGCTCCCAGAACACAACAGGAGGCCTACCTATGCTGGAGGTCCTACTCGCATTGTTGTTATGTGCCTTCATTTCTGACTTACAGTGAACCTAAGGCAAACCTAGTATGGGTTTTCTTGGTAAGATTTGTTCAGAAGGGGTTTGGCTTTGCCTTCTTCTGAGTCTGAGAGAAGTTGATTTGTTCAAGATCACTCAATAGTTTTCCATAACCAAGCAAGGATTCAAACCCTGGTCTTGGAGCTTGGAGTGTGTGAACGGAGTGGGGCTACGGCATGAGGGGCATGGCCACTGTGTACAGGGGTGTGGCTGGGGAGCATGACCAGGGCACACAGGGGCATGGCTATGGGCTGGGACGCCCCAAAAACATTGCTGCCCAGGGCAAATCACTTCTCTGTCCCCACATCCCTACGCAACTGACTCCAGAGTCTTAGGCCCTTTTCCCATGGGCTTTCTCTTGTGAAATAGCCCCGTGAGCCTCGCGGGAGTGGGAGCATCACTCTGCATGATGCACTCCCACTTCCGCCGCGCTCACGGGGCTGCAGCGGCGCGATGGTGTTTTTTTTCCCCCGCTTTGAAGCGAAAATCACTCGTGCTCGCGCAACGCTCCCAGCGCCCATGCGCGCTTACCTGCTGTGCGGAGCGTCGGGGAGGCGGCCGGGTTGTGCTTCCTTCCCTCCGCGGTGCCTACAGCTCCCACAGGCCTCTGTGGAAGGAAGGGGTGGGGCGCTAGCGCAACGGACGCGCCAGCAGGAAGCGCCTGCGGAAGGAACGAGGGGGAAGCGGCAGCCTCCCAGAGGAGGCTTCTCGCGCGAGTCGCCCTCCCCCCTCGCGCGAGAAGCCTCAATGCGAAAAGGGCCTTAGTCTAATGCTTGAACCAGTAAAATATGCTGCCTCTAAAAAAGACTTGTAAGCTTATTATTTTGGACTAACAAGGATGGGTATTCATTTTTCCTGCAAAGCAGAGGCTAGAATCAGCAAAGGAAGTATAAGAAGAAAACAGGGGACTTCACAACGAATAGAAAAAAGCCCATGGATCTCTCTTCCTGTAGACAGAAAAGGAACTAGGGAGGGGCAGCTTTGAGAACAAATCTGGCTGAAAGGGTGAAATACAGCCATTTCCAGAGCTTGCAGACATTGCTTTTTGGGACCCAAACTCCCACATTGTCCCAGTCAATATGGCCATTTCTGCACTACACTCTTATAGTGCGATTATTCCACTTTCAACAACCTATGGAATCCTGGGGTTTGCAGTTTTGGGAGGGGCCAGCCCATGACTATACTAGCTGGGAATTACAAGCACTATAATCCAAGACAGCAATTTTCTCAAGTGTCTCCCTTCACTGTTTCTCCACTCTTGATTACAAACTTTACTTGCTATTTTTTAAAAAAAAAAAAAAATCCTACCTTTAAAAAAATAGTGAAGGAGAACTTGGATTTCTCTGAGAGTACAGAGAAATGGGTATTTTCAAACTCTATGTTAAGGAAATGCCAGACTGCACACAGCTGTCTTATTATAAGGCACAGACTTTGGAATGAAACCAGTTTCACTCAGTAACAAACCGTAAGTCCTCCTGAATTTAATTTCTTCATCTCTGGAGCTGGAATCAATATGGGAAATAGGATTTGATTGACCTTGCCCTCTTGCACAACTGTTTCCACACTGAAATGGGGGAAATAAAATGAACAAAACCCAATGTTGTGGAATGAACAGGTCAGTGAGTGTTACTTCCATGTAATTTGCACATGCAGTAATACAGAAATCCATTCCATCCCAGGTCTGCATTTTAATATGCATTAAAAAAAACAACCTCTACATGCCTATTTGTATTTAAATATACATTTAATATATCTGTGCTTTTGAATGACTTTTTTTTTCATAAAATTCATATTGAGAACCCTCTAAGTCCTTATTCTTAAATATATTTTATCCTAAACATTGTGTTATTGTGTGCCTTCAAACCATTTCCAACTTATGGTGACCCTATCATGGGTTTTCTGGGGCTGAGAGTGTATGACATGTCCAAGGTCCCCCAGTGGATTTCCATGGCCAAACGGGGGATCAAACCTCTGGTCTTCAGAGTTGCAGTCCAATGTTCAAACCACTACACCACACTGGCTGTCTTTATCCTAAATACACATTTTTAAGTACATGATATTGGTACATTAGATCCAGGCTCTGACTTCTAAAGGTGGGACAATTCCTCTCACAGAGAGTCCATCCACTTGATTTGAGGGGATCATTCCTTTGTCCCACCCCACAGCCCACCCAATTCAGCAGAGTCCCCCAATTCTCTGTGTTGTATTGCGCTGGCTGGAGCGGCTTCCATCCAGAGGACAGAAGAGACTTTCTCATAAAGCCTCTCTGTACACAGATAACTCCAGAGCTTGGAAAAACTATACTGATGATACAGGGAGACATTTACTTCTGGAGAACTTTTATCACCAGCCACCCCCAAATTGTGGAATGACCTGCTGGAAGAGATCCAACCCCTGGATACGCTCTCTGCATTTAAAGCAGTATTAAAGACCAATTTCTTCCAGTAGGCCTATGCAGATGGTTTTTAAATTGCAGGTTTTTAAATTAAGGGTTGATTGTTTTTAACATTATGTTCTTTTGATGCTTTACGATTATGCATTTTTAATTGGTGTTCCTATTTGTAACTGTGTTACCTGTCTACTTGTTGTTGTATTTGAATCTGTTGTTCCATGGCAAGAGCCAGGTAAGAAATAACAACAATAATGTTTTAAAGGAACATGTAACCCTATACACTCTTACTTGGGTTGAAGACCAGTTGTTCCTAGTATGGTTTACTTCTGAGGACTGATGCATAAGATTGAGCCAAATGTATTCTAACTGGGCAAAATCTAAGTAGCCTATCTATTTTCAATGTTTTGTTACTCTCAAGAAGACCCATCCAGCCCCTGGGCAATGGCCACAGCAGACAACTGTGCCAGAGAAATTACACTGCAGAAGTGTCCTGGCACAGTACAGTTTGTTTTCCTTCCTTCCTTTTTATTTGTTTTTGAGATTTATTATCAGTAGCTTATGAAATAAACTGTGGCTGCCAATTAATATTTCCCAGTCATAGCCAGAACAGCGGGAGCTGACAAAACCGCATATTGCTACACTTGCTGTAAAGTTATCATTATTCAGTCAACTGTAGCTTATTACTCACAGTAACTGGAGTTTGTTGTTGTTAGCTAGAGGTTTTCAATTTTTCCCCCTTTTTCTCCCCTCCACTGTAGACATGAGGGAGTATTGCTCAGAACTGACCATTAAATAAAACTGAATGTTGGGGGGTGTGAGGGAGTGGGTGTATTTTCTGAGTTAGCAGAGTTCCCTCTGGAATCTTCCCCATGCTAGAAAGCTATTTGTCTTATGTGTGATCAAGGAACGGGTGATCTTTGGACAATGCATCATGAATTATGCAAATCAGGAATTGTTTATGAGCAATTGCTTTTATATATATGTGTGTGTGTGTGTGCAGCTCTGTCATTTAAAAAAGCAACAAACAAGCAATGCTGTTGGCATGTTTAAAGTTATGTAGAATGTAGGACACAGAGTCTGTTTCATGCATCACTTTCCTGATGAGGACCAGAATACATCAGAACATGTAGGGCTCTCCTTCATTAAAGGATTTTGTTAGAACCTGAATGGCCACCTACCAGGGATGGTGTAGCAGTGGGTTTCCTCCATTGGCCAAAGATTGGAGTATGAGGTTGTATGACCCTTGAAGTCACTTTTGACCTATGACTCCATAATTTACTTTACAACCTGGTAAAATGTGTCTAGAGAATACTACTTTTGGATCGATTGCTAAGCAGCTGATGGATTGAATGCAAAAAGTACTCACCAATGGTTCCTCTTTATCATGGAAAAAGGGGATTAGTGGGGTGCCACAGGGTTCTGTCTGGGCTCATTGTTGTCCAACCTCTGTATAAATCACATAGATGACAGAGGAGAGAGAGCATGTTTATCAAATTTGCAGATGACAGCAAATGAGGAGGGGTGGCTGCTATCCCATGCAGGACCAGATTTCAAAATGACTTTGGTAAGTTAGAGAATTGGTCCAAAACTAACAAATGAAACTTCAACAAGGATAAATATAAGCTTCTGTATTTAGACAGGGAAAATGAAACGAACAAATCTAGGATGGGTGACACCTAGCTTGACAGGAGTACATGTGAAATAGGATCTGGGGTCTTAGCAAACCACAAGTTAAGCATAAGTCAACAACATGGTGCATCAGCCCCAAAAGCCAGTGCAATTCTAGGCTGCATCTATGTCCAGATCAGGGGCTGTAGTAGTATCGTTCTATTCTGCTCCATTCTGCATTGGTTAGAACTCACCTGGAATACTGTGTTCAGTTCTGACCACCTCAGTTCGGGAAGGATATTAACTGGCAGGGATGTGTCTGAAAAAGGGTGAGCAAAGCTGTAAAAGGTATGGAAACCAATGGTGAGGAATGATTAAGGGCAGTCGTTCTCAAACTGTGGGGCAGGACCCTAAGAGGGGCGTGATCAAGAGGAGATGCAAGAAAGTTCAGTCTGCAAATACAGCAAATGTGAAAAAGAAGAGCAAGACTCTCTCTCTCTCTCTCTCCCCTCTCTCCCCACACACACACACACTGTTAAGGATTTATTGGGAGGGGGAGTCAAGAAAGGACTGCCACCACCCCACTCCATCCAAGTTTGGCACTGGAGGGAGACCCTATGGCAACTTTCAAAAATAAACAATAAATAAAGAATCCAGGTGGTGGCATACATATATTTTACTTGTGTGTTTTATCTTGTTTTGAATGTGAGGCAAGGGACTATTCTCCAGCCTCTTGTGCACCATCCAAAACCTCCTGTCCCCAGCAGCTGCTGCCATATCTTATGGTATCACTTTGCAAAAGTAACAGAGGCGGTACAGGTGACAGAGCAGTGGGGACGGCTTTCTGTCCCTGATGCAGTTTGCTAGGGCATGAAGAATAGGAATTACTGCATTGTTTCTCTTCCTGATGATGTATTAAAATTACAGTGGGATGAGAAGCAGCCCTATTATTTAACCACCTCCCTCCCAATCAACCTCCACAACCATTTAACAGCCACAGCAGCAGCCCCACAGGACTCAGAAACTGTGTGGAAATGGAGTATGGATCCCCATCCATGGAGCAAGTACATGCTATGTGGTTGAAGCAGGATCTCAGCCCATGACTAGAGGAGATAAAATGTTCCTAAAACCCTATTGCATGAAGGCCAGTGTCTGCTTCCAGTTTTGGACATGCCTTGGCAAGACCAGCTCCTCGGGTCTCCTTCAGTTACCTTCAGGAAAACACCACTGACCACAATGGGATTATTTCTGCATAAACAGAACTATCATTACATTGTCAGTGAGCCCAGGGCTGAAGGGAGGGTTAAGTCACAGGCATTCCTAGCTGACCGCAAAGACTCTTTTCCTTTACACTGCACCAGTTTGCATTGAATCGAGGTTGCTTTACTGAGTTTATTCCCTTAATTTCCCTTCTTTGCATTTTGTGTGTGAGTATATGTATATGTATCATTGGTTGTCAGTCACTATTCAGTTTTTATTTCATGGCTTATCAGCAGATTTGTTCAGAGGTGGCCCACCACTGTTATGCCATATTAGTATTCAGAAAAGCACATGTCATTCAGTTCCGTCAACCTGAGAGATTTGTGCTTCATCTTAGCTTCCAAGGGAGTGCAAGTATGCCATGCATGTCCAAGTGTGTACGAATCTGGCAAAGAAGGCAATTGTGTAATCCCAGCCTCATTTCAGAAACATGAGCTAGCCACCCTTGTTTGCAGTTTTGATCTGAGGCAGGTTCTAATTGTTGGGGATGCTGGGGAAAAGCTAAGGAATAAATCGTAGCTCAAACACAGATGCCATAAGGGGCTGCATGCTCTGTCACTGGTCCTCAGCCCCAGTTCCCTGCTTTAAAAGGCATATTCCTGTCCCTCCCTTTTAGTTAAACCTGAAAACATTAGCTTAAATCCTGTTGTTAGTCCAAAATAGGGCCTCTTCCACACCGGGCGAAGGAATCGCCCTGTGCCACTACTCACCGGACCTTTCGGCTCCCCGGTCCGGTCCACGGCGCTCCAGAGCAGTGCGTGCTTGTCAATACGCACTGCTCCAGCGTCCCAAATGGTGGCTTCCGTTTGGTCGAGGGTCTCGACCAGCCGTTGAAGCTCGCCAGCCTGAAGCCCGCCCTCGGGCAGATTGCAGGCTCACATTGGTGCGAGCCTGCGAATCTGCATAAGGGAGCAGGCTCGCAGTGGCGCGCTCCATGCTTTTGAAAGACTGGAAAAATCAGGTCTTTCAAAAGCACGCTGGAGGACCACTATAATATCACTATAACAGTGTAGTTCAGAAAGGCCCATATCCTCCCTGCTTCCCCCTCCCCATGTGCTGGTGTGTAAATGCCTTTGGTTAGCATCCTGCTTGACTTCTGCAGGCTCCCTACATGATTTAAACTCTCAAAGATCAAAAGTGAATGTGCTGATCAAGAACAGCCACAGATATGAAACCTCCAGACAATTATTCTGCTTGTACGATGGCAAAGGAGCTGCTAAGCAGTGGTTCCAGCCTTCTAATGACTGAACCTCGTCGTAGCAGGGAGCAGCTGATGCTAATAATGAACGAACAATCAGCACAAACTGCCATTTAAAGAAAGGGAAACATATCGCCCTCCCCTTTCTTGCTTCCCACTTGTCAGCGAGTTTATTAATGGAGAGGACTTAGAGAATGAAGTGAATCAGAATGAAATCTGCTGTTCTGTTTACATTCGTCTGGTGCTTTCAAACACACACACACACACACATCACTCAGATGTGAGAAGACACAAGCACTCCGAGCCAGCAGCTGACAAGACTCTCCCCTGGAGAAGCTGCCATCCAAGTGAGCCTGGATTTCAAAACACCCTCCAGATAAGGATCCGAAAAACACTGAAGGCAGAACAATTGATCAGTCCAGCAGAGCTTCATCTCTCTCAGGGTGTATGATCCATGTTTCAGATTTCAACCAGGGGTGGGCAACTGCAGAAGGCTAGGGGGCCACATTAAGCCCCCCTCAGCAGACCTTGGAGGGCTGTATCCCACAACTCACCCCGCTCAAATTAAAAAAAATTGTCTCCAAATGCCTCATTTTTCCCCATGTTTTTTAGACTCAGGAAAGGCCTTTTTTTAACTGGAAGTGAGTGGAAATAGTTTCTAGTTCACTTCCTGACTCAAAAAAAATAAAAAAAATAAAGTTCTTTCCTAGGCCTAAATTGGTATAGAGAGACCTAAAACATGGGACCTAGAGGGCATTTGAGGGCTATGGGTTTTTTATTATTATTATTATTATTATTATTATTATTATTATTATTATTATTATTATTATTATTAGGCAGGTTGTAATATAGAAAGCACCCCTCCAAGGTCTCCTGCAGGACTAATATGGGCTCCTAGCCTTCCATAGTCATCCTCCCTTGCTTTAAATCTGCAACATAAAGGGCATTTTGAGGCAACAAAAAAAAAAAGCGGGGGGGGAGTGCTGTGATTCTTCACCAGAATCTGCAAACCTGAAACTGCAAACCTCAGGATTCCATAGGAGGTTGAAAGTGGAATCATCGCGCTATAACAGGCTCGTGCAGAAATGGCCTCTGCTGAATATGTAAGGATGAATATGAGCCAGTCATGAATAGGCAACTTGATGTTACCCATTTGTAATTGCAGCAATGGATTCAAACTCAAATCTTTTGATTCCCCCCCCCTTTATTTTTGAAAAAGAATAATCTCTAGGAAGTCCTGGAGTGCACAAAAATAGCCCTGGGCCACACTTTGCCCGTCCCTGGTTTAAATCAATGAAATCATTATTCCTTTTTCTGCAGAACCCGGGAACAGTAGTTCAAAACTCTGAGGCTGGTAAGCTTAGAGTCTTCTGCAAACAATCCCTGCAACAGTTTAAATTTTCCAGGATTCTCTGGCATTTCCATGGGCATAAAACTGATATAAAGCCAATACAAAACATGTGGTGTAGATGGGCACTAAAGGATGATACTTAATTACCCAGTGTAAAATTTTCTTGACCTGAGGTTTGGAAGCTGTTGCCAGGTGTTCCAGTACATACACACACCAGTTTCTTATGCCAGGTGTTGCCTGGTTTGGATTTCTTTTCAGATTTAACTGTAGGCTGGAGAGTAGGGTATTCTCCCCTGAATCAGCTCCCATCAACTCTCACTAATACTCAGGCAAACCAAAACAAATGAAAAGCACTTTCAGGGCTAAAGAAGTTTGCTGGGTTGCAAGTTATCAATTAGCTTTTATTTGGTGTTTCTTTTTATAAATCATTGTGACCAAAATACTTCTGAGTATCCCCTCAGTTCTCATTATTAAGCTCTTCTGTGAAACAATGGCTCAACCATTGGACAAATAGGATGCTTGTCCCCAGGTGCAGGATCTGTAGCAAGCAGAAACAAGTTGACATAGTGCTCAGCAGAGGAAGATAATAGAAGGTTGGCAATAAATCTAAGGAGAGGGAGAGGAAAAGATGGCACAAAACCCAAAGAAAATAAAAGTCTGCATAGAATTCGTCTCCCACCGCCCCCACGTGGCCACAGGTGGGGGGGATGGCCTTTGCCGCCCTCCCGCGAGAGGAGAACGCGACTTCCAGGTGACGGGGAGGGGAGGGGCTTGTAGGCACTATTTAAGGCTGCCCCGTCTCTCCCTCAGCCCCCCCGGTTCTTTATGTTAATTAGGCATATGAATAAATTGCCCTGGTTCAACCCAAGTCCTGTGTGTGGTCTCCTCATTTCGTGGGTTGGGTGGCAAAGGAACTGAAGGGCAAGCAAGCACATACAGACCCAGACTTATTGTTAGGGTGCCAAAAATGTTAAATTGATCTGTTGTTTAAGGATGTGGAATTGCCCCAGTTATTTAGATTTTGATCTGTAGATTAATGTGACACTTTTAAGTAGACACAATTTCTTCTTCATGAACTGAGTGGCGGATGATTTCTTCTTCATGGTCTGAGTGGTGGAGTGGATGGGTGAATCCAACCCCTTGCCATCACCACCAGCTATGTCAAAGTCCTCACTTCTGCTTGCCTGAGGTCATCCAGTGGGTTTCCATGGCTAAGCATGGATTTAAACCCTGGACTCCATTGCCTTAACTACTATACCACCCTGGCTCTCAGCTCCTCAAGTACTTATTTCCAATCCCTTATTTCCAGTTTCTGATGGGAAGTCCAAAGAGGGTGTTATTACTGTCATATGTGCTGGGGAGGTGGGTGTGCATGTGACTTGGCGAGCCTATTCTATGCCTATTCTAGGGAAGGAAAATCCTTCATCAGCCCACACACTGACTGGATATGCTGAAGGAATTCATTATCTTTCTGCTGAACTGAGTTGTCTTTGGGAAAGATAAATGCCAGAGGAACTATAAGGAATAGTTCTGCATTAGAGTGGAGTTGATGGGTGGGGATATTATAGAGATGATAAATAATATGATAAAAATCGATTGCTAGTTTTGGATTGCATTTACAGAAGCATCTTTGCAAAACAAGTAACAGCACTTAGCTTTGCATTATTGTGGACAGTTTTGGTGGCACAGTGATGAAGACAAAAGGAAAAAAAGTCAGAAGCTTGGGAGTACTTTGTGTATTCCTGCATGGCAGGGTGTTGGACTGGACAGCCCTTGTGGTCTCTTCCAATTCTAGGATTCTATGAGTCTATCTGGCTTCAAGCCTCATCTTCTCAGCCAGGACTGGAGTGAAACATCTCAGAAGGGGCAGATTAATTTAATGAGAACTTAAGACTTCCATAACAGGAAGAGCAGTGAATCAACTCTAGGGTTTAATCCTAACTTTAAAGGAAACTGTCCACAAGACCTCCTTTAAAATTCGGAGTAAAACTCAGAATGGATTTGCTAACCCACTGAGAACCGAGCCACCAGCTGCTGCTGGATAGCTTACAGTCAGAACATGGAAATAATTCACTGAAAATTAATTCATTACCCCTAGTTCATTAAAAGAAAATCAACAATTGCTTGAAAATTTCTTGCTATAATTGTAGAATACCCACAGTGTTAAATTTCTTTGCATAATAATTAACATTTTATTTTAATTTTTTTTTTTTAAACAGGGGTAACAATTCATTTTTTATTTTTTTTTACCATTTGCTGCAGGGGGTTGACCATTCTGAGCTCTTTTTAGTTCTTTTAATTAAATTGTAACATTTAAAACTATAATGTTAGGAGTGTGCTAATAACCACTAATAGGAGAAATTAATTATACAATGATACAAGAATTCTATGAAGATTTTAACATTAATACATACATTTTCTCCAATGATTTAATATTAACATGTTCCTGTATACACTTTTGTCATGCCATATGGTTTGCTGGAAACTTCCTATTTGTTGGCTAATTTAAATGCAGCATCACGCAGAGGCAGAATGCCTAAGAAAGGCTGTGGCCTGTAGCTCAGTAGCAATGTCCAGGTTTTGCATGAAGAAGGTCCTAGATTCAGTCCTCTACATCTTCAGGCAGTACTAGAAAGACTGCAGTCTAAAACCCTGTTGCTTAGAACAGGTAATACTCAGCTGCATGAACCAATTGTCTGGTTCAGTATACGGTAGTTTCTTATATATTTATAAGGTAAGGAAAAACTTTCTGGATCAGACCAATGCTATTTCTAATCCAGCATCCCCTTTGTCCTACATCAGTCAAACAGATGCTTCCTGGAAGGTCACAAGTACAGTCCTCCCTCCACATTTGAGGTTCTGACCTTTGCAAATGTGATTACTCGTGAGTCACATGCTTATCTCCCCCCTTCCATTTTCCTCTCCCCCATCCCCTTGCATTCCTCACCCCTGCTTGCAAAGCTTGTGTTTAAAATGGCCTTTTTTTCCCCCTTTTGGGTGAGCAAAGCCCCCCACACACACACACACACTGGTGGAGATGTATCCTTTCTGCCATGTTGGCTGCACCTTCTGCTGTGTAATGGCTGCTGATTGGTCCGGTGCTCTCTTTGCCCCTACCCCTCCTTTCTCAAGATGATGACTGGAAGTAGCAAGAAGAATACCTTGTCTTTTTTCTTCCTCCCTGGAATGCTGGGGACAAAGGCAAGGGAATGGGAAGGGAAGTTCCAGAGGGGAATAGGAAGGGGGTTGTGGGGTGTTTGTAGTTTTTCTACTTTTGCAAGGGTTCTGCACCCCAAACCCTTGCAAATGTAGAGAGGCTACTGCATATACTCCCCAACATTGCACAGAGAAAACTGGGACACATGTGGCCAAGCAACATCCAAGTATGGTCAAGATGTTAAAAGTAATTAATGAGGAAGAACACACAAGCTAGGAGAGGTTACAGCTGTTTGCTTTTGCCTGAGTTTACCGGAAGGGCAAGATTCTACTCCCCTCCCCCTGCTGAATTGACTGCAAACTACTTTGGTGCTTTGAGCTCAGTTTACAGCAACTGAAGTAAGCTGAGGACAAAGGGGGAAAGAAGAAAGAGGAGAGAGAAACTGCGACATTTTAAAAGCAGTTGAAAAGTGGAAGGACAGAGGATTAGTTGGGACTGTCCCTATCCAGTCAGGACAGTTGAAGAGTATTCTAAAAGGCTTCTCTATGCTCACAAAGTCCTGCTGGATCAGGACAGGTAAAGGATACAGAAGAAGTTCATGAAGCTGTTTTCCTCAGGCTTGTTCCTACCGTTATTCATCATGGGCAACTGCTTCAGCAGATTTGGGATGTCATAAAAAAAGCAGCAAATTTAATTTGTTGTTATTGTATTTTTTTTTTCCTGTCAGCAGTTGGGAGAGGTACCTATGGGATCTTTCCTGATTTATGTACTAAAATAACTTGGCTGGCTTCAGGTACCATAAACCAGACATGAGAAGGGAGGGAGCATCCTTAGCTGCTCTGTTTCAGGCAGTGAACTGTCTTAATGCCAACCTTGTTTTCTGGTTCTGTTCCAGAAAGTGGAGTTCAGAGGCAAGCTGCCTTGAATTCAGAGTCCTATATAGCGGTCACAAGCCCAAGTTGCTGGTTCCTATCACTGCCCCTTAACCATATCCAAGCAGGATCCTCTTCATTAATCCCCTTGGTCAATTAATATTAATTAATACAAATTATTAAATTGTAAAAATTGATAAATGCTTCTGAATTGATTGTGGAAATAAACTACATGTAGTTCAATAATCTATTATACAAACACACAAAATACAGTTTTATTTATACTGCAGACCATCTACACTTCCAAATGGGTTATACCAATACACTACATACAATTCAAACAACCAATAACAACCAAACCAATAACTCACAGGATTCTGGTGGGTGGTTATAAACTAGATGGACAACTCTATATACCAGAAGTAAATAACTTATTAGCACATTGGATCCTTAAAGTCATGCTATCATATTTCCAGTAACCAGTATTAGAAGTTGTGTTGATATTGTTATCATATCTGTATGTTACACACTTCTCTCTGTTTATTTAACCGTTCAACATATTAGGGGACTACAATGCTTTGTGTGTTTTTTTAATGCCCTTGATCTCATCCTCCCCTCCAAAGATACTTGAAATTCACTGACTTGAGGCCTGTATGGTTGCAATGTCTTGAAATAATCTGGTACTGAGGTAGTAGTGGCTGGTGGTTTCCATGTAACCGAGATGGTCCAGTCATTGTGGGTTTGAGCCTGAACTTCAAAGAAAGCTTGAAGTTATCCTGGGTGCTGGGAGCATGATCCACTACTTTGGAAAGCTCCTTTAAAGTTCAGATTAAAACCCAGGGTAGAATCACAGAAACACCAGCTACCTGGGTATATAAGCAAGCTCTTGAGGTGATCTCAAGCAGGTTTGTCTATGGGGAAGAAAACCAACTGTATCCTGTGCATTAAGGAATTTGGCTGTTTCTGACTGGCCTGGCAGCACAGCCCCATATAAAAATAAGGCACGCAATTAAAAGACAAAACCATCAGGTGGGGAAAGGAAGAAATGACCTCACTCACTGATTTCTAGTAATCAATTTTTTTAAAAAATGAGTATTTAAATCTCAGTCTCCAGATGGATATTTTTGGATATTAAAAACTAAAGTTGGATTAGTTTGAAAGCAATATGCAACCGATTTAAGAGTAAGCACATGCAGAACTGAGGCCCTTTTCGCACGGGCTTTCTCTCGCGAAATAGCCCCGTGAGCCTCGCAGGAGTGGGAGCGTCGCTCTGCACGACACACTCCCACTTCTGCAGCACTCACGGGGCTGAAGCGGCGTGAGCACGGATGTTTTTATTTTCGGCTTGAAGCGAAAATAAACGGCGCTCGCGCAAAGCTCCCAGCGGCGTCCCGCACTTACCAGAGTGCGGAGCGCTGTCGCAGGCGAGCCTGTCACGCTTCCTCCCCGCTTCCGCCCCCCCGCGGCGCCTACAGCTCCCAGGGGGCGCTGCGGAAGCTGGGGGTGTGGCTGAAGAGCACTCGTCGCGCAAGAAGACTACATGTGCGGTAAGGAGGCAGGGAAGCGGTGGCGTTTTGGGTTCTCGCGTGAGCCGCCCTCCTCTGTCGCGCAAGTGCCGGCACTGCGAAAAGGGTCTGAGAGATGGAAAACAGCCAGTGCAGCATAGTGGTAGAATATTTAGCTGCTACATGGGAGATCCAGATTCAAGTCCTCAATGAGCTATGAAATTTGGGGAAGGCACTACTTGGGACTTGACCATTAAGAAAAACATGACACCACCCACGTCCCAAGGCTCAGGAGACCTCTAGCCACCCTGCTCCTGCCTTCCTCCTTACCAATCTGCTGTAACTTGGTAATGGTAGTTTAACTAGGGGATAACAGTGGCTTGAAAAGGTGGTAGAGGTCAGACTTCCCTCCTCCCAAATTAATGGTTTATAAGCCACCCTGGGACCCTTTTAGCTGAAGCACAGGATGAGATAGATAAATGGGTAGACAGGCAGGCAGGCAGGCAGATAGCAAAAGGTCATTAGTAGAATAGTATCCACCTATTCTGGTTCCCCAGCAATTGATATTTAGAGGCATGATGGGCTTGACAGTGCCATCCAGTGCTTCTCAGACTTTAATGTGCCAGCTGTCTTGAACCAACTCACTCAACCACTGGGCATGTTGGCCATAGCTTCTGGGGGCTGTAGTCCAAAACATCTGGGGCCCATTCACAGTACAGGAGTATAGTACAATTATTCCACTTTAATGCCCATAGTTGAGGCACTGGAGGAAGCTGGCTGAGAATTTTAAATGCTCCTCTGTAAATGCCAATCCCAGGATTCCATAGGATAGAACCATGGCAGTAAAAATGAAATAATAGTGTCATAACTCTGTAATGTGAATGGGCCCATAGTTTTGGACTGCCAGTGTTCAAGAACTACTGCAGTAGGTGACAATTGTTGATATCATTTACTGTCATCAAGTTTTCAACTTATGCAACCCTATGAATGAGAGGTTTCCAAGATCCTGGTCATCAGCTGTCCTGCTCAGAACTTGCAAATTCAGGGTCATGGCCATGGCTTCATTGATTGAGTCTATCCACCTATAGTAGAGCCTTCCTCTTTTCTGACTGCCTTCTACCTTACTGAGCATCATTATCTTTTCTAGTAGGTCATGCCTGCGCATGATATGTCCAAAGCAGAACAGTATCAGTTTAGTCATCTTGACTTCTAGGGAGAATTTAGACTTGATTTACTCTTGAGACCAATTATTTGTCTTTCTGGTAGGCCATGGTATCTGCAGAACTCTCCTCAAGCCCCACATTTCAAATGAATTTATTTCCTATTAGCTTTCTTCACTGTCCAGCTTTCACAAACATACATAGACACTGGAAATATGATGACACAACTACTCCTGACTTACCAGTACATATAACCAGTGATAGGCTTCTTCTCCATGAATGTTCCTTATCCTTTATGTAAAGAAAAGGCCATCCAAATTGGTAGCCATCCTGACACATATTTGCTGAGTTCAAATAAGTGTTAAGGAGACCCCTCACAGTTATTATTGTCGGTTATTCATTATTTAATTTTGACAATCACATTATTTAATGGTTGCATGTAATGTGTTTTGAGAGATGGCTTGCGTGGAAGATTCTTTTTTCTGGAAGGCAGAATGATTGGACAATCTTCCTGTTTTGCTGAAAGTTGGGAGGGGGGAATACCAAAATTTGGAAGATATATTTTATCAGCCATCAAAAATTAAAACAACAAGCAGGCCTATCAAGGCACTTAACAAAAACTGCACTGGTGGAAGCAAATCACCAAAGGGAACTTGGATGCTGGCAACATTATGGCATGGAGGAAAAATTGATTTGGGTTCAATCAAAACCTCTCTCCACTCTCAATAATGGGTGCTTGACATTTTAACATAATTATTTGCTCAACATTTTTTAACACTGCTTCCTTTGGATGTTAACTGGAAATTATCGAAGGAGAAGGCGGGGGGATTTTCCAGAGCCAAGAACTTTAAAAAAAAATCAATCATAATGCCTCCTCCTTTGTATTTTTGTTGTGACAAGACAATCTAAGCAGAGTATGAAGACAAATCAACGGGAGAAAATATCAATACACATTAATTTAATCAAGCAGTATGATTTTGCAGCTCGGGTTGAAAAATTGGGGAAAAAAATATTTTCATAACAATGTCTTCAATTGGGAGTAGTGAATCCACAGCTCTTGGAATGGTCTCAGGATGGCTAGAAGCATTTTCATGTCTTATGAAGCTGACAAATGTAGTCTACAACAAAATATTGCAGTGTTATGTCCATATCCTCAAAAGAGTCTACCTGTTCAAGGTTCCCACTAGCCAGCCAGTCAGTTGGCTAATGCCCTCTCCAGTTAGCCATTCTGCACTAGCTTAGTTTTCCAGTTTTCATTTCCAATGGAAATCTTCATTCCACAGCTACTGACATTGGACTGCTGCTGATTTTATTTTTAACTAGTTTTGCTGTTTTAAATATATACTTTCACTAACTTTGCAGTTT